>QNTS01000001.1:2831895-2955660 GCA_003317085.1 Hucho hucho
TTAGACAGGGCTTAGACACTTATGGGTTCATCGATCAAACAGGCCTTTATGATGGAGTGAAAAAACGGTTGTGTGGAAGAGATAATATAATTCAGTCATAATAAGCTCATGAATTGGTAATGGCACGAGCTGGTTTTCAGCAGAAGTTTCTGAGTGCCAATAAAATCTTCGAATGACCTTGGCAATGCACACAAGATAATTATCTGCTGAAATCAATGGCGAGCGCTTTGACGAATGTTATCATCAAGGCAACTGCCACAGAGGCAAGAATTCCTTTTCCTATATGACGATTCACTCTCTTTGATGAAAATCCAACATTTACTGTATGTTTGAATGAAATAAATTATCTTTTGTTTTCTTCAGCAATGCATTTACACGATTTTCCTACTTCAGGCCTGTTTGATACTATACTCAATTTCAACAAACGTGTTTTGACTATGGACGTTTAAGGAAAATCCTGAAATCCAATTGGAATGCTCTGTAACTGCTCTGGACTCGAGCATTAACAATGTCTTCTAATAATTAGGTTAGGCATCATTCTGATGTACTGTACATAGTCCAGGATACGTACGGTATAGGTCAGATGTGGTCAACTGTTTTAAAACTCAGAGTTAATACATTTCATATCTGTGATATGGTGGTAATGAGGTAATGAGCAGTCAAGGAAAGGTGCTCTAATGCTGATAAACCCAACTGAGAAATATATAACCGTTGTATACCACCATACTCCAATCCTGCAGAAGCGGCCATTTTGAGGGAGTGCTTACAGATAAGTGATTCTGAATAATGACTAAAGGGGCCATTGACAGACTAAATCTCACCCTTATGACTACTTCTCAGCCCAGATTGCAATAGGTATGAAGTCAAGGGTGAAATTATGTGACAATTATTCCACAGTGTTGATGCTCGCACCTGTTAGTGGCGGCACCTCAAGCCGGTACCCTTGACTAGCAACAAAAATTGATGGCTTTAATCACTCCTTTTTAATGGTGACAATATCATATTTTATTGTTTTCTGAAATATCTTTATAGCTTGGGAAAACGCAATCAGCCGTCAGAAACAATTACTGTCATAAATGTGATGTATTAAAGGAAATCCAGTGCTGGTGCTTGCCTTATTACAGTAGATTTTAGGGGTCATTTACTTCTTAATTGACTCACCAACAAAAACAGGAAACCACATAGGTCCCAGCAGCCTCACTGCTTATTGTTTCCCTATGGCAGGATCTCATTTACAACTGCGACCTGGCCAAGATAAAGCAAAGCAGTTTGACACATACAACAACCAACAACACAGAGTTACACATGGAGTAAAACAAACATACAGTCAATAATACAGTAGAAAAACAAATGTATATACAATGTGTGCAAATGAGGTGAGAAAAGGAAGGTAAGGCAATATATAGGCCATGGTGGCAAAGTAATTACAATATAGCAATTAAACACTGGAATGGTAGAAGTGCAGTAGATTAATGTGCAAAGTAGAAAAACTGGGGTGCAAAGGAGCAAGAGAAATAAATAAATACAGTAGGGGATGAGGTAGTTGGTTGGGCTATTTACAGATGGGCTATATACAGGTGCATGGGGTCTGTGAGCTGCTGTGACAGCTGGTGCTTAACTATTTAGGGAGCGGCAGCCGAGGTGTCGGTTTTGGAGAGTCTGTCGTGCCCAAAGTAAAATACCTGCCACTCAGGCCCAGAAACTAGGATATGCACAGAATTAGTATTATTGGATAGGAAACACTCTGAAGTTTCTAAAACCGTTAAAATAATGTCTGTGAGTATAACAGAGCTGATATAGCATGTGAAAACATGAGGAAAATCTATCCGGTATTGATTTTCTTTTTTTTGGATGACCTTTTTCTCCTGTCTGCCTATGGGATTCAATGTTATCTAGGACTTAGACTGCAGTACCTATGGCTTCCACTGGATGTCAACAGTCTTTAGACAGGGTTTCATGATGTTAGGTTGAATTAGAAGCGAATAGAAGAAGAATTTAGAAGTGGACCCCGGAACTCAATAGAATGACATGCGCGTTCACGGTCTCGCGCGCTCTGTGGTTTTTTCCTTTCCTATCGTTCGGTTGAAATATTATAGTCAATATACATAAAAGGATACATACGGATACATTAAAAATGATGTTTGATTTGTTTGGACAAAGTTGATAGGTATAATTTGAACGCGTTCTCTTCATGGTTCAATGGGCGACATGACGGTGGATTTTCTGAACATAACGCGCCAACCAAATGGAGATTTATTGATATAATAAATTACTTTTTCTAACAAAAGAACCATTGGATGTCTTTGTTGGACACTTGGGATGCCCTCAGCAGAAGTTCTTCGAAAGGTAAGTGATTTATTTTAGCTCTTATATGGGTTTTGTGTGACCCGCGCTGGATATTAATTTATGCTAATATTAGAGGTGCTATCCTCAAACAATCAAATGTGCTTCGGGTTTTTGCCTGCTATATCCGTTCTGTTATATTCACAGACATTATGTTAACACTTTTAGAAACTTCAGAGTGTTTCCTATCCAATAGTACTAATTATGTGCATATCCTATTTTCTGGGCCTGGGTGGGAGGCATTTTACTTTGGGCACGCCAGACTCTCCAAAACCGTCACCTCTGCTGCCGCTCCCTAAGAAGTTAACCTCTCAGGGATCATTGGGGCGCTAGCGACCCACTCCCGACACCACCAGGTAAAATGTAAAGCGCCAAATTCAAAATCCCAAAGTTGAATTATTAAAAATCCACCAATATACAAGTGTTTCATACTCATCAAAAGCTCTGTTTCTTGGCAATATCACAGCGTTGTCAGATTTCAAAAAGGCTTTACGGCGAAAGCACTACATTTGAGGACAGCACCTCAGATACTTTTCACATAGCCATGAATTCATTAGCCAGCGTGGCACACACATAACACATTTCACAGCAAAAACAAATCAATTACCTGTTGAAGAACTTCTGCTGAGGTCATCCTAAGTGTCCAACGAAGACAATCCATGGTTCTTTTGTTAGAAAAAGTCATGTATTATATCCATAAATCTCCATTTGGTTCACGCGTCATAGTCAGAAACGACAGCCTCCACTAGTCCATTGAAACGTGGCGCGAACTCGTTCATCTTATACCTATAAACTTGTCCAAGAACAATCAAACATCATTTTAAATGTATCCTTAGGAACACTTTTACGTATATTTACTATAATAAATCAACCGGAATATAAACTGAGCTCTACAGACCGAGGGAAACACAGTGCGCGCTTGGCGAGAGCGCGTGCCCAGTCCTACAGAGTTCCAAAGAGGCACTTCCTGATTCTCTCTTCTTCTCTGTTCTAACTCATCTGAACAGCATGAAACCACTTTCTAGAGACAAAGGACATCCAGAGGAAGCGATAGGTACTGCATTCATATGCCCTTTTATGGGCATTTTCATGAGGGAGGGGTTCCAAATGAGGCACTCTGTGAAAACCACTTTCTCCAGGACAGAAATTCCTCGGGGTTTTGCCTGCCATATCCGTTCTGTTTTACTCACAGACAAATGGTTAACAGTTTTACAAAATTCAGAGTGTTTCCTATCCAATGGTACCAAATATGTGCATATCCTATTTTCTGGGCCTGAATGGGAGGCATTTTACTTTGGGCACGCCAGGCTCTCCAAAACGGTCAAGTTGTGCAGTGATCCCTAAGAAGTTAACACCGTGTCCATAGAAGGGCCAGAAGTATACAGAATGGTGTCGTCTGCATAGAGGTGGATCAGAGACTCACCAGCAACAAGAGCGACATCATTGATGTATACAGAGAAGAGAGTTGGCCCAAGAATTGAACCCTGTGGCACCCCCATAGAGACTGCCAGAGGCCCGGACAACAGGCCCTCCGATTTGACACACTGAACTCTATCGGAGAAGTAGTTGGTGAACCAGGCAAGGCAATCATTTGAGAAACCAAGGCTGCCGAGTCTGCCGATAAGAATGTGGTGATTGACAGAATCGATTGCCTTGGCCAGATCAATGAATACGGCTGCACAGTAATGTCTCTTATTGATGGCGGTTATGATATCGTTTAGGACCTTGAGCGTTGCTGAGGTGCACTCGTGACCAGCTCTGAAACCAGATTGCATAGCGGAGAAGGTACAGTGGGATTCAAAATGGTCGGTAATCTGTTTGTTAACTTGGCTTTCAAATACCTTAGAAAGGCGGGGTAGGATAGATAGGATTCCAAGATAGCTACTAGCTATTCAGTCACTGTTAGCCACTGCTAGCGGCCTTTACCTACTGCACAGACAGCAGCCCTTTTTTAGCCCAGATAATACTCGCAAGCCTACCATCATCGGACTGTTTCTCCACTACAACGCCGGATCCCTGCCGTAAACCCTGGACCACTACACCTGATCTCCACAGCTAGCTAGCTGCCACTGAGTGACCCAGCCCTGAGCCAGGCCCACCTCCCGGCCTCCTCCCAAACACGGCTAGAACCCACTACTCCACCGGTTCCTTGCTGTGAGCTCTCGACCCTGGCACCGGATTCATCGCTGCTACCGAGTGGCTAACACCCCTGCCCCAAAGCTAGCTCCAGTTAGCCGCGAGCCAGGCGCATCTCCCGGCTAGCAAAGGAAAGTACCACAACAACAATACCTCTCTCCCTCTCGACACGACGCCCCGTCGTACCACCTCGACTGGTCTGCCGACGATTACTCCATCCGCTGTGCCTGCAACCGGCCTCTGTCGGACGTCGGAGCTGACGGTTCTACCAACCCCGGCCGGCTAACTTTAAACGCCGTGTCTCCTGCGTGCCGGCGTAGTAACGACTACCTCGCGGCTTCCCTGTCCCATCTATTGCTGTTCACTGGACCCTATGATCACTCGGCTACATAGCTGATGCCTGCAGGACTATTCATTAATCACGAAACTCCATTCTGTTTATTTTTTTTGTTTATCTGTCAGCCCCAGCCGCGTACTCAGGACCTGTGTGTAGCTAACCAACCCTCTTTGCCCATTCATCGCCAGTTCACCTGTTGTTGTTGTCTTAGCTGACTAGTTGTTGTGGTTTTACCCGTTGTTGTCTTAGATAGCTCTCCCAATCAACACCTGTGTTTGCTTTATGCCTCGCTTTATGTCTCTCTCAAATGTCAATATGCCCTGTTTACTGTTGTTTAGGATAGTTATCATTGTTTGAGTTTACAGTGGAGCCCCTAGGCCCACTCTACATGCCTCAGATTCCTCCTTTGTCCCACCTCCCACACATGCGGTGACCTCACCCAATATTACCAGCACCTCCAGAGATGCAACCACTCTTATCATCCCTCGGTGCCTGGGCCTACCTCCACTGTACTCTCACCCTACCATACCCATGTCTGCACATTATACCCTGAATCTATTCTACCACGCCCAGAAATCTGCTCCTTTTATTCTCTGTCCCCAACGCACTAGATGACCTGTTCTGATAGCCTTTAGCCGTACCCTTATCCTACTCCTCCTCTGTTCCTCGGGTGATGTGGAGGTAAACCCAGGTCCTGTGTGTCCCCAGGCACTCTCATTTGTTGACTTCTGTAATCAAAAAGCCTTGGTTTCATGTATGTTAACATCAGAAGCCTCCTCCCTAAGTTTGTTTTACTCACTGCTTTAGCACACTCCGCCAACCCTGATGTCCTTGCCGTGTCTGAATCCTGGCTTAGGAAGGCCACCAAAAATGCAGAGATTTCCATACCCAACTACAACATTTTCCGCCAAGATAGAACTGCCAAAGGGGGAGGAGTTGCAATCTATTGCAGAGATAGCCTGCAAAGTTCTTTCACACTTTCCAGGTCTATGCCCAAACAGTTCGAACTTCTAATTCTAAAAATGTATCTCTCCAGAAATAAGTCTCACTGTGGCCGCCTGCTATAGACCCCTCTCAGCTCCCAGCTGTGCCCTGGACACCATATGTGAATTGATTGCCCCAGCCTTGAGCCAGGCCCACCTCCCGGCCTCAATCTCACACAAATCATCAAGGAATCCACCAGGTACAATCCTAAATCTGTAAACATGGGCACCCTCATAGATATTATCCTGACCAACTTTCCCTCCAAATACACCTCTGCTGTTTTCAATCAGGATCTCAGTGACCACTGCCTCATTGCCTGCATCCGCTATGGACCCGCGGTCAAACGACCACCCCTTATCACTGTCAAACGCTCCCTAAAACACTTCTGCGAGCAGGCCTTTCTAATCGACCTGGCCTGGGTATCCTGGCAGGATATTGACCTCATTCCGTCAGTCGAGGATGCCTGGTCGTTCTTTAAAAGCAACTTTCTCACCATCTGAAATAAGCATGCCCCTTTCAAAAAATGTAGAACTAAGAACAGATACAGCCCTTGGTTCACTCCAGACCTGACTGCCCTTGACCAGCACAAGAACATCCTGTGGCGGACTGCTATAGCATCGAATAGTCCCCGCAATATGCAACTGTTCAAACAGAAATTTGCATCCTGTAGCTCTAACTCCAAAAAGATTGGAGATACTGTCAAGTCCATGGAGAGCAATAGCACCTCCTCCCAGCTGCCCACTGCACTGAGGCTAGGTAACACGGTCACCACCGATAAATCCATGATAATCGAAAATTTCAACAAGCATTTCTCTACGGCTGGCAATGCTTTCCTCCCCAACCCCGGCCAACAGATCCGCCCCCCCCCGCAGCTACTTGTCCAAGCCTCCCCAGCTTCTCCTTCACCCAAATCCAGATAGAAGATGTTCTGAAAGAGCTGCAAAATCTGGACCCATACAAATCAGTTGGACTAGATAATCTGGACCCTCTCTTTTTAAAACTATCTGCCGCCATTGTAGCAACTCCTATTACCAGTCTGCTCAACCTCTCTTTAGTGTCGTCCGAGATTGGAAAGCTGCCGCGGTCATCCCCCTCTTCAAAGGGGGTGACACCCTAGACCCAAATTGCTATAGACCTATATCCATCCTGCCCTGCCTCTCTAAAGTCTTCGAAAGCCTAGTTAATAAACAGATCATTGACCACTTTGAATCCCACCGTACATACTCCGCTGTGCAATCCGGTTTCCGAGCTGGTCATGGGTGCACCTGAGCCACGCTCAAGGTACTAAACGATATCATAACCGCCATCGATAAGAGACATTACTGTGCAGCCGTATTCATTGACCTGACTCAACAGCCTTGGTTTCTCTAATGATTGCCTCGCCTGGTTCACCAACTACTTTGCAGACAGAGTTCAGTGTGTTAATTCGGAGGGCCTGTTGTCCGGGCCTCTGGCAGTCTCTATGGGGGAGCCACAGGGTTCAATTCTTGGGCCGACTCTCTTCTCTGTATACATCAATGATGTCACTCTTGCTGACGGTGATTATCTGATCCACCTCTATGCAGACGACACCATTCTGTATACTTCTGGCCCTTCTTTGGACACTGTGTTAACTAACCTCCAAACGAGCTTCAATGCCATACAACACTCCTTCCATGGCCTCCAACTGCTCTTAAACGCTAGTAAAACCAAATGCATGCTTTTCAACCGTTCGCTGCCTGCACCCGCCCGACTAGCATCACTACCCCGGACTGCTCTGACCTCGAATACGTGGACAACTACAAATACCTAGGTGTCTGGCTAGACTGTAAACTCTCCTTCCAGACTCACATTAAACATCTCCAATCCAAAATTAAACATCTCCAATCCAAAATTGAATCTAGAATCGTCTTTCTATTTCGCAACAAAGCCTCCTTCACTCATGCTGCCAAACTTGCACTAGTAAAACTGACTATCCTACCGATCCTCAACTTCGGCGATGTCATCTACAAAACAGCTTCCAATACTCTACTCAGCAAACTGGATGCAGTCTATAACAGTGCCATCCGCTTTGTCACCAAAGCCCCTTATACCACCCACCACTGCGACCTGTATGCTCTAGTCGGCTGGCCCTCGCTACATACTCGTCGCCAGACCCACTGGCTCCAGGTCATCTACAAGTCCCTGCTTGGTAAAGCCCCGCCTTATCTCAGCTCGCTGGTCACCGTAGCAGCACCCACCCGTAGCACGCTCTCCAGCAGGTATATCTCACTGGTCACCCCCAAAGCCAATTCCTCTTTTGGCCGCCTTTCCTTCCAGTTCTCTGCTGCCAATGACTGGAACGAACTACAAAAATCACTAAAACTGGAGACACTTATCTCCCTCACTAGCTTTAAGCACCAGCTGTCAGAGCAGCTCACCGATCACTGCACCTGTACATAGCCCAACCAACTACCTCATCCCCTACCGTATTCATTTATTTATCTTGCTCCTTTGCACCCGAGTATTTTTACTTTGCACATTCATCTACTGCACATTTACCATTCCAGTGTTAAATTGCTATACTGTAATTACTTCGCCACCATGGCCTATTTATTGCCTTACGTTCCTTATCTTACCTCATTTGCACACATTGTATATAGATTAGTTTTTTTTTCCTACTGTATTATTGACTGTGTGTTTGTTTACTCCAATGTGTAACTATGTGTTGTTGTATGTGTTGAACTGCTTTGCTTTAACTTGGCCAGGTCGCAGTTGTAAATGAGAACTTGTTCTCAACTTACCTACCTGGTTAAATAAAGGTGAAATAAAAATAATATATATATATATATATATATATATATATAGGTCTGTAGCAGTTTGGGTCAAGAGTGTCTCCTCCTTTGAAGAGGGGGATGACCGCAGCTGCTTTCCAGTCTTTGGGAATCTCAGACGACACGAAAGAGAGGTTGAACAGGCTAGTAATAGGGGTTGCAACAATTTTGGCAGATCATTTTAGAAAGGAAGGGTCCAGATTGTCTAGCCCGGCTGATTTGTAGGAGTCCAGATTTTGCAGCTCTTTCAGAACATCAGCTAACTGGATTTGGGAGAAGGAGAAATGGGGGAGGCTTGGGCGAGTTGCTGTGGGGGTGCAGGGCTGTTGACCGGGGTATGGGTAGCCAGGTGGAAAGCATGGCCAGCCGTAGAAAAATGATTATTGAAATTCTTAATTATAGTGGATTTATTGGTGGTGACAGAGTTTCCTATCCTCAGTGCAGTGGGCAGCTGGGAGGAGGTGCTCTTATTCTCCATGGACTTTACAGTGTCCCAGAACTTTTTTGAGTTTGTGTTACAGGAAGCAAATTTCTGCTTGAAAAAGCTAGCCTTGGCTTTCCTAACTGCCTGTGTATATTGGTTCCTGACTTCCCTGATAAGTTGCATATCACGGGGGCTGTTCAATGCTAATGCAGAATGCCACAGGATGTTTTTGTGCTGGTCAAGGGCAGTCAGGTCTGGAGAGAACCAAGGGCTATATCTGTTCCTGATTCTAATTTTTTTTGAATGATCTTGGTTGAAACAGCAGAGGTGTATTTAGAGGGCAAGTTAGTTAGGATGATATCTATGAGGGTTCCCGTGTTTACGGCTTTCGGGTTTGTACCTGGTAGGTTAATTTATGATTTGTCTGAGGTTGAGGGCATCAAGCTTAGATTGTAGGATGGCCGGGGTGTTATTAAGCATGTCCCAGTGTAGGTCACCTAGCAGCACGAGCTCTGAAGATAGATGGGGGGCAATCAGTTCACATATGGTGTCCAGAGCACAGCTGGGGGCAGAAGGTGGTCTACAGCAAGCGGAAACTGTGTGAGACATGTTTCTAGAAAGGTGGATTTTTTTAAGTAAAAGTTCAAATTGTTTGGGCACAGACCTGGATAGTATGACAGAACTCTGCAGGCTATCTCTGCAGTAGATTGCAACACCGCCCCCTTTGGCCGTTCTATCTTGTCTGAAAATGTTGTAGTTAGGGATGGTGATTTCAGGGTTTTTGGCCAGGATTCAGACACGGATAGGACATCCAGGTTAGCAGAGTGTGCTAACAAACTTAGGGAGGAGGCTTTTAATGTTAACTTGCATGAAACCAAGGCTTTTACGGTTGCAAAGTCAACAAATGAGAGCGCCTGGGGAATAGGACTGGAGCTAGGCACTGCAGGGCCTGGATTAACCTCTATATCACCAGAGGAACAGAGGAGGAATAGGATAAGGATACAGCTAAAAGCAATAAGGACTGGTCGTCTAGGACGTCCTGAACAGAGTAAAAGGAACAGGTTTCAGGGGGCGATAAAATAGATTCAAGGCATAATGTACAGACAAAGGTATGGTAGGACGTGAATACAGTGGAGGTAAACATAGACATTGAGTGATGATAAAAGACATATCGTCTCTAGAAACATTTAAACCGGGTGATGTCATCGCATGTGTAGGTGGTGGAGCTGAAGGGTTGGATAAGGTATATTGAGCAGGGCTAGAGGCTCTAGAGTGAAATAAGACAATAAACACTAACCAGAACAGCAATGGACAAGGCATATTGACATTGAGGAGATGCTTAGCCAAATGATCATAAGGGTCCAGTGAGTAGTGAGGCTGGTTGGGGACACGGCGATTCAGACAGCTAGCCGGGGGTAGGAAGCTAGCAGAAGGCTAGCAGGCCGGCTTACAAGCTAGCAGAAGACGGAGGAAGTCTGTTTATAGCCTCCTCGTGAGTTTCCGTCCGGAGACCAGTCGTGATGTATTAGTGGGGTTCCGTGAAGTAAAGGGGACCAGTCCAATTGGCAAAATAGGTATAGTGGCCCAAGAAATTGTCCGATGGACCTATTTAGCTAGCAGCCGATATGCTCTAAACAGCTAACGTTAGCGGGCCGCAGTTAGCTGATGGGCGTTCAGGTGACGTTGCGAAGGAGTGCCGGTTGAATAACCCCCTCGGGCAGATAACGTCGGTAGTCCAGTTGTGAAGGCCCGGTGGGGCTCCGCACCGGCAGTAAAAAATGGGTCTGTTGTAGCCCAGGAGTGGCTGATGCAACTCTTCGGCTAGCCGGAAGATAGGCCTAGCATGGGCTAGCTTCAGGCTAATTGGTGCTTGCTCCGGGACCGACGTTAGCCAACAGTCACTCGGATAGCAGCTATATCCAGGTGAAAAATGTCCAGACCTTAAGGTAGGAATCCGGAGATATGGAGAGAAAATAGTTCCGGTATGCTCTGGTTTGAGTCGCGTTGTACGAACTGGCGAGAGGTTTCCGAGCTAAAGGTTAGCTGCTGCTGTCCGCTAGCAGTGGTTAGCTAAATACTAACGTTAGCTAGTAGCTAGTGAAGTTGGCTAGCATTTTGTTGGGGGATTCCGGATTCGAGGTGGATAATACTTGGGGAAAAAAACAGATCCGCACCACATTGGGTGAGGCGGGTTGCAGGAGAGTGTTTTGAAGTTGAGTTTTAGAAAAAATATATAAAAAGATATGCAAAGAAAATATATAAAAATATATATACACTGGACACGACAAGACGAGGACAAAAGACGCCTGACTGCTACGCCATCTTGTGGCACACAGGGACATATTGTACATTCTACTTTGAGTCCTGACAGGGCAGCACACAGATATTTCACATAGGACAATGATGGAGGGGTGGGTGTACAATGGGTGTACAGTACCTTCAAACTGCAGAAATACTGTGTTACAAAGACAGCAGAGTGATGTCCAACTACGGTCCTGTCCTTCCAGCAGAGGAAGATTCACATCAGTTGCTAGTTTTGTACAAAAGCTAGGTGCATACAGACCAACATGGTCTCATTAAAATTGGTCAAAACAGACATTTAACCATTGTAGTTATATGTCAGCTGAGCTGGCATAAGTCACAGTATGTCACTTATTGTGACATATTGCATATGCTACTATAATGATGAGTGTCGTTGAACTTATGGTTTGGAGTGTGTTATATTGGTAGAATGGACAGTAGTAGAGATGAGACTTCCTGGGAATGTGCTCCTGGGAAATGTGGTGGAGGTAAAGTAATTTATTTGTATTTTTTATTTATTGTATTTATAAAGCCCTTCTAACATCAGCTGATGTCACAAAGTGCTGTACAGAAATCCAGCCTAAAACCCCAAACAGCAAGCAATGCAGGTGTAGAAATACAGTGGCTAGGAGAAAACTCCCTAGAAAGGCCGGAACATAGGAAGAAACCTAGAGAGGAACCAGGCTATGAGGGGTGGCCAGTCCTCTTCTGGCTGTGACGGGTTGAGATTATAACAGAACATGGCCAAGATGTTAATATGTTCATATATGACCGGCAGGGTCAGAAAATAATAGTCACAGTGGTTGTAGAGGCTGCAACAGGTCAGCACCTCAGGAGTAAATGTAAATTGGCTTTTCATAGCCGATCATTCAAGGTATTTCTACCGCACCTGCTGTCTCTAGAGAGTTGAAAACAGCAGGTCTGGGACAAGGTAGCACGTCCGGTGAACAGGTCAGGGTTCCATAGCCGCAGGCAGAATAGTTGAAACTGGATCAGCAGCACGACCAGGTGGACTGGGGACAGAAAGGAGTCATCAGGCCAGGTAGTCCTGAGGCATAGTCCTAAGGCTCAGGTCCTCCGAGAGAAAGAGAGAGAAAAAAATAGAGAGAAATAGAGAGAGCATACTTAAATTCACACAGGACACTGGATAAGACAGGAAAAAAACTCCAGATACAACAGACTGACCCTAGCCTCCCGACGCGTAAACTATTGCAGCATAAATACTGGAGGCTGAGACAGGAGGGGTCGGGAGACACAGTGGCCCCGTCCGACGATACCCCCGGACAGGACCAAACATGCAGGATAATACCCCACCCACTTTGCCAAAGCACAGCCCCAGTAACCACCAACTTACCATCCTGAGACAAGGCCGAGTATAGCCCACGAAGATCTCCCCCACGGCACAAACCCGAAGGGGGGCGGCAACCCGGACAGGAAGATCACGTCAGTGACGCACCCCTCCTAGGGACGGCATGGAAGGGCACCAGTAATCCAGTGGCTCAGCCCCTGTAATAGGATTTGAGGCAGAGAATCCCATTGGATAGAGGGGAACCTGCAAAGCAGGGACAGCAAGTGTGGTTCGTTGATCCAGTGCCTTTCCATTCACCTTCACACTCCTGGTCCAGACTACACTCAATCATAGGACCTACTGAAGAGATGAGTCTTCAATAAAGACTTAAAGGTCAAGACCGAGTCTGCGTCTCTCACATGGATAGCCAGACCATTCCAAAAAAATTGCGAAAACCCAAGGAAAATCCATTTGGATTTGCAGTTTTTTTTGTAAATGCCCATCTTCTCCATTGTGCCTATTGCATACAATGTTATGTAGGATTGAGACTGCAGTACCTATGGCTTCCACTAGATGTCAACAGTCAAAGACTGGGAATTCTAGGAGTGACCAGAACGGATAGGAACAGGAAGAAGTCACAGGACCACTTTTGTAAACAAGGTTTGACGTTGCGAGATTGTGAACGCACACCACTTTATTTTTCTTTCCTATGAAAGAAGTTCTCTTGTGTTGTTTAACGCCCTAAGTAGTTAAACAACACGAGTACATGGGCACAAAATAACCCGAAACGCACCAGTCCAAAATAATGTGCCTGAGCACTAAAACAACAATCCCATGCAAAGACATGGGGGGGAACAGAGGGTTAAATACAAAACATGTAATGAGGGAATTGAAACCAGATGTGGAAAACACAGACAAAACAAATGGAAAATGGAAAGTGGATCAGTGATGGCTAGAAGACCGGTGACGTCGAACGCCGAACACCACCCGAACAAGGAGAGGCACCGACTTTGGCGGAAGTCGTGACAGTACCCCCCCCCCCTTGACGCGCGGCTCCAGCTGCGCGCCGACACCGGCCTCGGGGCCGACCCGGAGGGCGAGGTGCAGGGCGATCCGGACGGAGACGGTGGACGTCCTCCACCGGAACCCAGCATCTCTTCTCCGGACCGTACCCCTCCCACTCCACAAGGTTCTGAAGGCCCCTCTTCCACGCCTCGAATCCAGTATGGAGCGGACTGAATACGCCAGGGCCCCCTCGATGTCCAGAGGGGGCGGAGGGACCTCCCGCACCTCAGACTCTTGGAGCGGGCCAACCACCACCAGCCTGAGGAGAGAAACATGGAACGAGGGGTTAATACGGTAATCGGGGGGCAGGTGTAACCTATAACAAACCTTGTTCACTCTCCTCAGGACTTTAAATGACCCAGCTTCCGGCAGGGCAGGCGGAGGGGCAGGTTTCAGGTCGAGAGCTAGACCCGGTCTCATTGCGGTGAAGGTCTGCGCTGGCTTTCTGGCGCAGCACGGCTCGCTGAAGATGAACATGGCCGGCGTCCCATATCTCCTCCGTGCGCCTAAACCAGTCGTCCACCGCAGGAGCCTCGGTCTGACTCTGATGCCACGGCCCCAGAACCGGCTGGTAGCCCAATACACACTGGAAGGGGGAGAGGTTAGTGGAGGAGTGGCGAAGTGAGGTCTGAGCCATCTCTGCCCAGTGCACGAATGTCGCCCACTCCCCCGGCCAGTCCTGGCAATACGACCTCAGAAACCTACTCACATCTGGTTCACTGTCTCCACCTGCCCGTTACTTTCAGGGTGACACCTCAGGCACCCCGTAGTGCTGGAAGATGTTCGTAAACAAGGCCTTCGCAGTCTGTAGGGCTGTAGGGAGACCGGGCAGAGGGAGGAGACGGCAGGACTTAGAGAACCGATCCACAACGACCAGGATCGTGGTGTTTCCCTGTGACAGAGGAAGATCCGTCAAGAAGTCCACCGACATGTGCGACCATGGCCGTTGTGGAACGGGTAGAGTTTGTAACTTCCCTCTGGGCAGGTGCCTAGGAGCCTTGCACTGGGCGCACACCGAGCATGAGGAAACTTAAACCTCACATCCTTGGCCAACGTGAACCACCAGTACTTCCCACTAAGACAGCGCACTGTCCGACCTATGCCAGGATGACCAGAGGAGGGTGTTGTGTGGGCCCAATAGATCAAACGGTCGCGGACAGCAGACGGAACGTACAGACGCCCAGCTGGTCACTGAGTAGGACTGGGCTCTGTATGTAACGCCCGCTCGATGTCCGCGTCCAGCTGCCACACCACCGGTGCCACCAGGCAAGAGGCCGGAAGTATGGGAGTGGGATCTATGGACCGCTCCTCTGTGTCAAACATCCGGGACAGTGCGTCTGCCTTAGTGTTTTGGGAACCTGGTCGGTAGGATAGGGTGAAAACAAAATGGGTAAAAAACATGGCCCACCTTGCCTGGCGAGGGTTCAGTCTCCTCGCCGCCCGGATGTACTCCATATTGCGGTGGTCAGTCAAGATGAGAAAAGGGTGTTTAGCCCCCTCAAGCCAATGTCTCCACGGCTTCAGAGCCTTTACAACAGCCAACAGCTCCCGGTCCCCCACATCATAGTTTTGTTCCGCCGAGCTGAGCTTCTTCAAAAAGAAGGCACAGGGGCGGAGCTTCGGTGGCATACCCGAGCGCTGAGACAGCACAGCTCCTATCCCAGCCTCGGATGCGTCCAACTCCACTATGAATGCCAAAGAGGGATCCGGATGAGCCAGCACGGGAGCCGAGGTAAACAGAGCCTTCAGGTGACCAAAAGCCCTGTCCGCCTCAGCTGACCACTGCAGTCGCACCGGTCCCCCCTTCAGCAGTGAGGTAATGGGAGCCGCTACCTGACCAAAGCCCCGGATAAACCTTCGGTAGTAGTTGGCAAACCCTAAGAACCGCTGCACTTCCTTTAGCATGGTGGGAGTCGGCCAATTACGCACGGCTGAAATGTGGTCACTCTCCATCTCTACCCTGACGTGGAAATGCGGTACCCTAGGAAGAGACGGACTGTTGACATTTCTCAGCCTTGACGTACAGGTCATGCTCCAATAGTCGACCAAGCACCTTGCGCACCAGGGACACATGCTCGGCGCGTGTAGCGGAGTATATCAGATGATATACAACTCTACACCCTGCCCGTGCAGGTCCCGGAAGATCTTGTCTACAAATACCTGGAAGACTGATGGAGCATTCATCAACCCGTACGGCATGACGAGGTACTCATAGTGCCCTGAGATGGTACTAAATGCAGTCTTCCACTCGTCCCCCTCCCGGATACGCAACAGATTGTAAGCGCTCCTGAAATCCAATTTTGTGAGGAAGCGCGCCCCGTGCATTGACTCGATCTCACTGGCTATGAGAGGCAGCGGGTAGCTGTACCTCACACGGGCGCAGACCTCCATCCTTCTTTTTCACAAAAAAGAAACTCAAGGAGGCAGGTGAAGTGGAGGGCCGAATGTACCCCTGTCCCAGAGATTCAGAGACATATGTTTCCATAGCCGCCGTCTCCTCCTGTGACAGAGGATACACGTGACTCCTGGGAAGTGCTGCGTCTACAAGGAGATTTATCGCACAATCCCCCCGTCGATGGGGTGGTAATTGAGTCGCCTTCTTCTTACAGAAGCGAGAGTCAAATCGGGATATTCTGAGGGGATGTTCACAGTGGAGACCTGGTCTGGACTTTCCACCGTAGTCGCACCGATGGAAACACCTACACACCTCCCCGAGCACTTTCGTGACCATCCCTTGAGAGCCCTCTGTTGCCACTAAATAATGGGGTCATGATAGGTCAACCAGGGTAGGCCCAGCACCACTGGAAACACAGGAGAATCAATAAGGAAGAGACTGATTCTCTCCTCATGACCCTCCTGCGTGACCATGCTTAGTGGAGCGGTGGCCTCCCTAATCAGCCCTGACCCTAATGGTCGACTATCTAAGGCGTGCACAGGGAAGGGCATATCAACAGGAATAATGGGGATCCCTAAACTATGGGCAAATGAATGGTCAATAAAGTTCCCAGCTGCACCTGAATCTATGAGCGCCTTATGCTGGGAATGCGGGGAAAACTCCGGAAATTCTATACACACAAACATGTGAGAAACAGGGGGCTCTGGGTGAGTCTGGTGCCTACTCACCTGGGGTGACACGATAGTGCCCAGCCTGCTGCCTCGACTCCCTGAGGAACCCCCCCAGCACCGATCAGCAGTGTGCCCTCTGAGGCCACAGATGGTGCAGGGAATGACCCCTCCTCCGTTCACCCTAAGCGCAGCACCTCCCAGCTCCATGGGGGTCAGTGTGGAGGTGCTGGGGGATGGAACTGACGGACCCCGATCCGGACGTCCGCGGGTGGCCAGCAGGTTATCCAGCCGGATGGACAGGTCCACCAGCTGGTCGAACGTAAGGGTGGTATCCCTGCAGGCCAGCTCCCGACGGACATCCTCGCTCAGACTGCACCGGTAATGGTCGATCAGGGCCCTGTCATTCCATCCCGCGCCGGCGGCCAGGGTTCGTAAGTCCAAAGCAAAGTCCTGTGCGCTCCTTGTCCCCTGCCGTAGGTGAAACAGGCGTTCACCCGCCGCTCTACCCTCAGGTGGATGGTTGAAAACCGCCCGGAAGCGGCGGGTGAAATCCTCATAGTGGTCCAACGCCGCTTCGCCCTCTCCCCATACGGCGTTGGCCCACTCCAGGGCTTTCCCTGATAGACAGGAGACGAGGGCGGACACGCTCTCGCGTCCCGAAGGAGCCGGGTGGACGGTCGCCAGGTAGAGCTCCAGCTGGAGTAGGAACTCCTGGCACCCGGCAGCCATCCCAACATATTCCCTCGGGAGCGCGAGTCTTATCCCACTGGGACCAGGTGAAGGAGGGGTGGACAGCGGTGGGGGTTGTTGAGGTGATGGTGGAGGTGCTGGAATACCTCCTCTCTCCCATTGTTTGCAGCACGCGCTCCTCAACTGGCAAAGGAGGGCTGTGTGCTCCTGCGTACTCCATTTCGTGGTGCGTGTTTCTGTCAAGGGTCTCAGTGTACCAGGTATAGTGGAGTCAAGCACAAGAGAACAGAGATGAGTAATCACGAATCTTTACTCAAACAAACTACAAATTCCAAGTAGTAAATTTAACAAGCTCACAAAACTGACCAACTTCCAATAAACAAACACGCACAAAACCATGGGGGAAACAGAGAGTTTAAATAAGGAACATGTAATTATTGGAATAGAAACCAGGTGTGTATAATGAAGACAAAACAAACGTAAATTGAAAAGTGGATCGGCGGTGGCTAGAAGACCGGTGACATCGACCGCCGAACACCGCCCGAACAAGGAGAGGGACCGAATTCGGCGGAAGTCGTGACAGTATGTTTAATGCTCTGTAAACATTCAATAGCAATGTGCTGCACTGGTGGCTTGGCCACCAAAAAAGCGTAAAATTAACCTTGCACAGGTTCTTGTGCCACTTATTAGGAGACTGTGAGGCAGGAGTATCTCTCAGGTTTACCTGAGAACATAGAGGACACAATCTTGGAGAAATATGCAAAGAAGGGAACACCAGAGGAGAAAGTGGCTAAGCCTTTTTGTGCAAGTAGCTTCTGTGTAACACTAGGTTTTTTACTCCTGCATTACTCCTGGTCATTGGAATACACAGGTCATACATGGCCCTATTACATGTTTCAAGAAAAAAAGTATGTTTCCTACTCTAGTTCACATGCCTTTAGATCTGTGCACTGGATGTATCACAAGCAAAACTTGTTTGATTGTAATGACCATTGGGTAGGTGTTTGTGGGTGATACATCCACTGCATGGAGCCAAAGGAATCTGGACCCCCTTTAAAACAGGTGTTTTCACAATAGTCCAATAATACCAACAATGACAGTTATTTCACGAGATATCAACAACTGTTTGGGGGAACTACAATCAAGGAAAGAGTAATAAATGTCAAAGGTTAAAATTCCCCTTGAATATCTCTCAACCTGGGGTTGGTGGGACTAAAGCTCAGTGTGAGTAAGCATGACTTGAGACTGATGCATTTGTTTACTGTATTCTATTATTTCTTTGTTTTTTTGCTTCTATATGCACATTCAAGAGTGCTCACAGAGGATCAGAGAGATATTTGGACAGGAGTTAATGTTGACCTGATTAGCGATTAGCAGGGTGGCCTGCAAAACAGCAAACCACCATGGGCCAAGCTGGATGACTCCTGTTAGTTGATCAGATAATCTTAGAATTATGCAGGTAAGCATCATATTCATAATTCAAAGATAAAATGAAAGTGTTTTCAAAATAATCAAGCAGAGTACTGGCAGGATTCATCCACCTTGGCCCAGGTTGAGCCTCTATGGGGGTTACTTTCATTTCAGGCCCTGCTTAGCCTAAATGAAGATACTATTAGCCACTTTCTCCTTCTCTACTGAAATGAATTATCCTTCAAGAAGTAATTAAGTGGATTTCAGTGTTTTATTCAAGGAACCAAAATCTTGATACTGGTGCTTGAATTTTATTTCTGAAAATATGTAGGAACCCTGATGTGTGATATTAATGATAATACAAATAATTTAAAGGAAAGTATTCATTCATCATTCACTGTAATTCATTTAACTATTAATTGTTGATTTTAATATACCGGTGACAGCCACAAAGGCAAGCTAGCAATAACTAGCATTAGCATTCAGTGGGGGCAAATAAGTATGCACAACCAAATAATTTACCAAATTATTTCTGGGAGCGCCGATATCGGAGATGTACGGGTTGTGTGCAGGGCTGAATGCGGCTGGAAATTTCCAGAAATGTACACTTGCACACTAATTCGTGTTGAAAATGGCAGATTTGGGCACTGATAAGCGCCAAAATTAGAAAGCAGTGGCTGGACCATAACATGCTACACATTATTTCAGAGATCAAGCTCTGCACTTTACAGCGCTGTATGGGTTCTGAGCATTCTGAACATGAGCACTGCACACAACAAGAAATTGCCCCCATCCGTCGCGCTAATTAGACAACTTTTGCAAATGTTCTGTTGTCTGAGGAAGGGAAATGCTGTGAATTGAGGGCACAAGGGTATTTTTTATAGAGGAGACGTTGAGGATTATAATAAATACTGCTTTGATGTCATACAAGCTGTCCAAACACCAAATGTGCACATCACATTTCCACATCATAGAACTCATGTCATATACATTAAGGACACCTATGATCCTTTATTGATGTCACTTGTTAAATCTACTTCAGTCAGCGTAGATGAAGGGGAGGAGACATGTTAAATACAGATTTTTAATCCTTGAGACAACTGAGAAATAGATTGTGTATGTGTGCCATTCATAGGGTGAATGGGCAAGACAAAATATATGAGTGCCTTTGAACAGGGTATGGTAGTAGGTGCGAGATTTGGTTTGTGTCAAGAACTACAACGCTGCTGGGTTTTAGACCGCTGCGCCACTCAGGAGGCGATATCCAGTCAACTTGACACAGCTGTGGGAAGCATTGGAGTCAACATGGGCGAGCGTCCCTGTGGAACACTTACGACACCTTGGGGAGGGGGTGTTTGATTTACAGTTACAAGATGACAGGGTATCATACCCTGGTTTTTTGTGAACAGAATGATATTATGTTTGTATATTGTGAAGAAGATTGGTCATGAAAACGCACCTAAATGCACTCATGACTCATTTCTATGCGCACCAAAATTACTATCTGTTTCTCTGAATTGCATTGTGAAAGCCTAACACTGTTAGACCTTGGCTAGTCATATTGGCAATAGAACAAGCTTTCAAATGATGCCCACCTGACCCAGATTGCGATTTATAATGGGCCGTTTTGGATAGCGTAAACAACAACAGTAATTGTAAGATGGTGGGGATGCATGGATGTGTTCCAAACAAAACAACTGCAAGTGTGCTTGCTCTAGTTCTTCAACAGCACTGCTAGGAGAGCTCAAAAAACACCTTTAAGTTATAGACTCTTCTTTGAGTCATAAAAGTACATTTAAATTACTTACAAACTGTGCACACTTTGGAGAGGTGTGTGGCCACCTGGAGAAACCAGTTAGTCCTCTCACTCAAACCCTTGTCATTTTGTTTGTCTTATGTTGCACCTATCCCACATGTTCCTGGAATATTCTTATCATATATCCAGAGTATTTTCAGATTTAGTTATCAACAAATGCGGTGAAAAGTACAGTAAATGTAATGCACATAAAATCAACAGTGTAATGTTTGGATTCAGTGAACTGTTGTGTCCTCAACTTTGGTCTAATACTTTTCCCATAATCTCCAAACTTTTCCCTTTCAATTGCCACCATGCTTGTCTGTATGCTTTTCATATTTATTCTTCTAAGAAACATTTCAATGTAGCCCTACCCATATAGGCCAATTCCCAGGAGTGTAAAGAGTTAAAGGTAAAACACATGTCAATTTTCATAAAATTAAAAAATTAAAAATTCTAGAAATTACACAATTGTTTGACAACCCTGTTTTGTAAGCTTTTCAATTATATTGGACTCAACCATTTATCTTTTACAGTGAGGAAGACATGGATGTCTCATGTTAGGGTGGAAAATGGGTCAACTTTGAGCAACTCAACCTCCTAAATATTTTGGCATTCAAGTCCAAAATAAAATTTCTGACCACTTCTACCATGGGCAAGTATGGATAGAAATGTGCATTCAAATCAAAAGGGGTGTGGCCAAAAAGGTATTGAAATCAAATGGAACGACCCATAGTTGTCACGACCTGATCTGTTTCACCTGTCCTTGTGCTTGTCTCCATCGCCTCCAAGTGTCGCCCATCTTCCCCATTATCCCCTGTGTATTTATACCTGTGTTTTCTGTCTATCTGTTACCAGTTCGTCTTGTTTGTTCAAGCCTACCAGTGGTTTGTCTCAGCTCCTGGGTTTCTCGTTTTCTCAACCTCCTGGTTTTTGACCTTTGCCTGTCTCTGACCCTGAGCCTGCCTGCCGTCCTGTACCTTGGCCTGTGCTCTGGATTAACGACCCCTGCCTGCCTTGACCTGGAGTTGGTTGTGTACATCAGCAGCGCTTCCCTTCCTTTTTTTCTACAACCCATATTTAATGTATGCAAAAGTACTCTACATTTTTACAGTAAGTGGAGAGGAGCTGTACTGTAGATTCAAGACCACTGATTGTGCATGCGTGAGGTGGTGGGGGTGGAATATATACAGTTGGCCAAGAATATGGTAATATTACATTAATAAATATACAATATCCTGTAATCATAGCTGTACAGTGGCAAAAGCCACTCCATGGGAAGGCACATTTACCGGTCGAACAATCCAGTGCGCATGTCTGAAAGTACAATTTATGGATATTTGCGGGCATGTGTACAGCTGTGGTCAGACCTGCACACGTCCTGTACATCTCCGATAACAAACACTTTCCGTGCGCCTTTGACGTCAGTTGCACTAAATCTCCGTACACATCCGCCCACGTCTCTCCCATGAATGTCAGTAAATGATCATTCACTTGTTTAAGGTTGTGCATGCTTATTCGCTGCACTGAATGCTAACGCTAGTCATTGCTAGCTTGCCTTAGTGGCTATCACTGGTATATTTAAAACACAATTATTAAACGAATGAATGAATTACAGTGAATTATCAATTAATTAATGAATACATTACTTTTAACTGTTTCTATAATTATCACACTTCAGGGCACCTACACGTTTTCAGAAAAAACATTCAAGCACCACTATCGAGGTTTTACCAGCACCTCTTGACATTTGACTGACCAGCTCAAATCGGTCTTTTTTTACATTGGATAAAAGCAGAGACTCATTTTTGAGAAACAATGGGAAAGTAATTCTGCTTTGAAAGTTGATGAACTTGTAAACTCACTTTTGAAAAAAGGGGCTTTGAAAGTTTTGCTACCTACTGGAGAGCTCTCCTTTGTCTACACGCATTCAGTATTGTCCACACCCTCTTAAGCCAGCCCCACCCGTGACTTTAAGGATTCACATGTGAGGTAATGTGCTAAACAGTGAGTAGTGTAGTAAAGATTAAGACTAAAAGTGTGTAGTAGCCTACAGTAAGGAACAATTCCAGGTAAGCAGAAAGTGTCCAGATAAAAATATGTTATAAATATTAGATGACATTAACCCAACCACACTTGTATAAAATGATGGGTCATGTGAAAGAAATGCTATAACCCTCCAGCCACATCCAGTGGTGGAAAAAGTACTAAATTGTCATACTTGAGTAAAATTATAAATCTTTTCAAATTCCTTTTATTAAACCAGAAGGCACAATTTTTTTATTTTTATTGATGGATAGCCAGGGGCACAATGTACTTAAGCATCAAAATAAAATATATAAACCATTTCAAATTCCTTATATGAAGCAAACCAGACGTCACAATTTTTTATATTTTATTTTTATTGACGGATAGCCTAGGGCACACTCCAACACTCAGACATCATTTACAAACAAAGCATTTGTGTTTAGTGAGTCTGACAGATCAGAGGCAGTAGGGATGACCAGGGATGTTCTCTTGATAAGTGTGTGAATTGGACAATTTTCCTGTGAAAATGTAACGAGTACATTTGTGTGTCAAGGAAAATGTAGTGAAGTAAAAGTTGCAAAAATAGAAATAGTAAAGTACAGATACCACAAAAAACGACTTATGTAAAAATGCTTGAGTACTACTTAAGTACTTTACACCACTGCCCAAATGCCTTCACACCAGCAAACTTTAAATACTGTTACACATGTACTTATCACATAGTTTTCCACACATAAGTTAAGGCCATGCAACCTGAGGGATGTGCACATGTACAGTACATAAACCAATGCATGCACCATATATTTATGTGGTGGACACTTGATACGGTCACATGATATTGTTGTGGTATGTCACAAAATCATGTTATGACCACACATCAATATTCATTTTATATATCAACATTTTGCTAAGTGGATGGTCCCTACAGAAGGTGTAAACGGTACAGCCAAATGTTTACTTGCATAGTAGCAATATCAGAAACAGTGTCAATATAAATCAAATATACAGTATGTACAATAACAATTTCAATAACGATATCAGTGATAGACAAGGTAGTTATATGCATACAATCAGGGGTAAAGTGGCTGAGCAGCAGGATAAAAAAAAATAGTAGCATTAACGTATGTTAGGAGAGAGTCATTTGAATAGAGGCACTGCAGATAGTGCTTATGACTGATCCGTCCAAACCACGCATGAACAAGGGAATCTATATTCGGAGAGCCTGTTTCAGTCCTTCGCTTGACTTTGGTGCAGGGCATGTGATGTCCATAGCCTCTTCATCGCAAATTCCCTGATCTAAAAAGATAGTTTGTCTAGCTGTGTCTAGTCCAGGTGGTGCTTTTACAGAGACCATCTATGGGAGGAAGGATGTCAGTGTTGCGCAACACCTGAAACCTGGGCCTGACAGCCCGAACGCTCCTTGGTGACAACACTAGGCTCCAGAAGTAAAACAGGGAATAACAACATCAATTCACCTCCCAAGTTTAGATAAGAATAACCAAATACAATAAAAAATATTTTTTACCTGAAGTGCTGGTACTGCTTGATCTGTGGCAGCGGCCTGAAGTACGGAGTCAGGGGTTGTTGCCAGCCATAGCTTTCCACCAGCACCATACCATCCTCCAGTGCTGTCCGTCAGGCGTGTTATACTGATTGATGCTGAAAGACATATTGCAGATACAGATATTTTAGCATTATTATACAATAGTTGCGAAATGGCATTCTGAAATACATCATTAATGTTACACACACTTCATACACAAGTTAATGTTAGCTAGCAAGCCAGCCACCTAACCTCAGCTAACGTTAGCTAGCTAACATCAAGCTTTAAGTTGGGGTCTTTTGTTTAGACACATCAGGTTAATGTTAGCTAGCTAAAAAATGAACTATAATCCCAATCTATAACGTTACTAGCAATACAAACCGATTGCCATAGCAAGCTAAAGTTAACCAAATAACGTTAGGTTCAATGTTAGTTAGCAAGCCAGCCATCAAACTCCAGCTGGCTAGCTAACAGCGAGCTTTAGCTTGCAATGAAAATAACTTTCTGACAAAATTAAATCTGAATCTGTAGCTCGAATCTTACCTGTATACATGGATGAAAGCTTCACGGCAAACTGCAACCCCTTTAATAAGACATACCGTTTAGTTTGCACAGCTTGTTTGGCCCTTTATGTTCCACTGATTTCAAAACCTGTTATTTTCAGAGTGAGAGAGAGTCAGCATTGCATGGCACGATAGTCCATCACAACTTTTTCACACTGACCTTTGTCGATAGCTCCTGATAAATTCAGGGCAGCAATATTATTGAGATAAGTAGCAAAATATTTACAGTTCTCCATGGCTAGCGTTCTATCTTTTAAAAAACTGCAGTAGAAAGGATTATCTACACATTACGAGCAGCTCATTTTATAGACACAAGATGCAACATCGCAGACCAATCCAAACTCATCTCTCGGCAATTTTATTCATATTTACAAATGACATACAAGTTTGATATTAAGACACATGAAAGTTCACATGTTCAAAAAAAATATTTTTTACGTTCAAAAGGCTCTGCAGTGAAGTTGTGACTTGCGACATACGCCTAGTTTCCTGAATCGGGTCACATATTCTCAACATCTCTTAGTTCCTTTAATAAACAAGGAACACACAAATACAGTTCTTGAAGGATACTTACTTTTTGTAGAGCAGGAGAAAGCAGGTAATAGTATATGCATTTAGGTTAAACAGGGCTTGAAACTAAAGTAACCCCCATGGAGGCTCAACCTGGGCCAAAGTGCATGACTCCTGCCAGTGCTCTGCTTGGTTATTTTGAAAAGCTTTTCATTAATCTTTAAATTTCAAGTTGTGGTGCTTACCTGCATACATGAGTTAAGTCACAAGTCATGCATATTCTTACAATTCAAGTCTGAATTTCACTTTAAAGAATGACTGCTACTAAAAACCAACTAATCTCTTTGAAAACTGTTGTTTTTGTTGTACTGCTTTGCTTTATCTTGGCCAGGTCGCAGTTACAAATGAGAACTTGTTCTCAACTGGCCTACCTGGTTAAATAAATTTGAAATAAAAAAAATAAAACTGCCTATGTGGTCAAACATTTAGTGTCGAAATTGACAACAAACGGTAAATAGGATCATTGTGGTCATGAAGTCAGTCTCGTCTAAAACGGAGTTTGCAAACTATGTGCGTCACAAAGTGTAAATGAAGGTTGGGTTTGGATTACAAATGTCAACAATTCATGCCCCCTTTTGTTAAGCTCCACATGGAAATCGCCCCTCCCCCACTTAGTTCCCCTTCATTGAATGAGGTTTCATTGTCCCCAACGTGTTTAAAGGATGACTGCCGTGAGACGGAAAAGCCCAATGCAGATTGACCATGCCTCCGGCTCAACAATTCATGCTTCCAGCAGGATGCACAGCCAAATATGGCTGGCATGCCCTGCCAAAGGACCCTAGTACTCTACCATGCAGAATAAGTGATACGAGTTTGCTGGTTCCCAATGGTGGTGAGTATACCAGTAGCTAGACCATAGACTGCTGGTTATGTATCTTGTTATACAGTGAGGGAAAAAAAGTATTTGATCCCCTGCTGATTTTGTACTGTAACGTCCAGGCCTGAGTGTTCAGGCTGGAGTGTTTAGTTTTGTCTTGGTGTAGGGTTTCTTTTGTTCTATGGTGTGTATTTCTATGTTGGGGTAATGGTTCCCAATTAGAGGCAGCTGAGTCTCGTTACCTCTAATTGGGAACCATATATATGTTTGGGGTTTGCACTTAAGTTTGGTGGGTTATTGACATTCGTTATGATTGTAGAAGGTTGTGTTTAGGTTCATGCCATCGTGTTTAGGTTTATGTCACAGTGTCTAGTTTAGGATTTAGCGTTTGTTTTCACGTCGTGTTCATCGTTCACTGTTTTGTTCATTCTAGTCACGTTCGCTAATAAATATGTATTCTGGATACTTCGCTGCGCATTGGTCTGTCCCAAGAGCATATCATGACATGTACGTTTGCCCACTGACAAAGAAATGATCAGTCTATAATTTTAATGGTAGGTTTATTTGAACAGTGAGAGACAGAATAACAACAAAAAAATCCAGAAAAACGCATGTGAAAAATGTTATAAATGGAATTGCATTTTAATGAGGGAAATAAGTATTTGATCCCTCTGCAAAACATGACTTAGTACTTGGTGGCAAAACCCTTGTTGGCAATCACAGAGGTCAGACGTTTCTTGTAGTTGGCCTCCAGGTTTGCACACATCTCAGGAGGGATTTTGTCCCACTCCTCTTTGCAGATCTTCTCCAAGTCATTAAGGTTTTGAGGCTGACGTTTGGCAACTCGAACCTTCAGCTCCCTCCACAGATTTTCTATGGGATTAAGGTCTGGAGACTGGCTAGGCCACTCCAGGACCTTAATGTGCTTCTTCTTGAACCACTCCTTTGTTGCCTTGGCCGTGTGTTTTGGGTCATTGTCATGCTGGAATACCCATCCACGACCCATTTTCAATGCCCTGGCTGAGGGAAGGAGGTTCTCACCCAAGATTTGACGGTACATGGCCCCGTCCATCATCCCTTTGATGCGGTGAAGTTGTCCTGACCCCTTAGCAGAAAAACACCCCCAAAGCATAATGTTTCCACCTCCATGTTTGACGGTGGGGATGGTGTTCTTGGGGTCATAGGCAGCATTCCTCCTCCTCCAAACACGGCGAGTTGAGTTGATGCCAAAGAGCTTCATTTTGGTCTCATCTGACCACAACACTTTCACCCAGTTGTCCTCTGAATCATTCGGATGTTCATTGGCAAACTTCAGACGGGCATGTATATGTGCTTTCTTGAGCAGGGGGACCTTGCAGGAGCTGCAGGATTTCAGTCCTTCACGGCATAATGTGTTACCAATTGTTTTCTTGGTGACTATGGTCCCAGCTGCCTTGAGATCATTGACAAGATCCTCCTGTGTAGTTCTGGGCTGATTCCTCACCGTTCTCATGATCATTGCAACTCCACGAGGTAAGGTCTTGCATGGAGCCCCAGGCCGAGGGAGATTGACAGTTCTTTTGTGTTTCTTCCATTTGCGAATAATCGCACCAACTGTTGTCACCTTCTCACCAAGCTGCTTGACGATGGTCTTGTAGCCCATTCCAGCCTGATGTAGGTCTACAATCTTGTCCCTGACATCCTTGGAGAGCTCTTTGGTCTTGGCCATGGTGGAGAGTTTGGAATCTGATTGATTGATTGCTTCTGTGGACAGGTGTCTTTTATACAGGTAACAAGCTGAGATTAGGAGCCCTCCCTTTAAGAGTGTGCTCCTAATCTCAGCTCGTTACCTGTATAAAAGACAGACACCTGGGAGCCAGAAATCTTTCTGATTGAGAGGGGGTCAAATACTTATTTCCCTCATTAAAATGCAAATCAATTTATAAAAAACATTCACATGCGTATTTCTGGATTTTTTTGCTGTTATTCTGTCTCTCACTGTTCAAATAAACCTACCATTAAAATTATAGACTGATCATTTCTTTGTCAGTGGGCAAACGTACAAAATCAGCAGGGGATCAAATACTTTTTTCCCTCACTGTATATATATTTTGATAATCATTATCACCATCATCGCTAGCATAGCTGACGTTAGCCTACCTCAATGCAACTCAGATTTGGCTTGGAAACATGATATCATTTTGAAAGAAGCCAAATAATTAGTAGGAAAACCTTTTGTCATGATTGTGATGTTGCCAGATTGACTTTAGATGCAGTATAACTCAGTCTTTAAAGAGATTATGCTATTTCTCGAGGTATGTTTATAATTGAGGCATGATAACAATCGTTGACACTGTTTTTCTGTTAGACAAAGCGCACAGACTGATCCCCTGGTCATGAACGGTTGCCGGGACCTACCTGAAGGAGAAAAGGTGGGTGTCATAACATGCAATGGTTTAGTGACCTCCAAAAGTAATTTTATTCACTGTTCTATTGCCATTTTCACAGCTTGCCAGGCAAGACCTCGGAATTTAAGTGTGTAATGCGAGACAAGTACCCTTGTGACACCTCCTCCGTTTTTTTCCCAGTCTCCCTCGACTCCTATGAAAAGGACACGCCATCATGATGCCTCTGATAGTGAACCGAGTTACTGCCCTGATGACACCGACAGCTTCATCAACACTGACAGGTAATGTGTATTTTGTGAAATGTGAAAAGTTGTATAAAAAAATACCCGGATTGATAAACTAGTAGGCTAATTCCCCAGCCAAGCAGATACAACTGTAGTAGTATAGTCATTTTGGTTGTGAAGTGCATTAGTAAAAAGCTTTGTCCTTACTTTAGAACAAAATGCAATTTAACACTTAGCTGTCTATTATATCACGCTGTCACAGGCCCTCCTAGTCAACACCACCTCATAAGATTGTCTGCTGCAGTTGTTCAAGAGCTGTCCAGTTTGCAGCTGGACATTCAGCATAGAGAAGAACAGCAAGGGGGCCCTCATCAGCATCATGCAGACATGCTCTCATTGTGAGCATTCCAATGAATGGAACAGTCAGCCACCTGTCAGCGGCAATAGCTTATGATATCTCAAGTGTGTTTATAAGTGAGCAACCAGTATCTAGGGGACAGGAGCTGATCTACTATGCATCAAAGGGGCTCTGGCAAAGGCCTCACCTCTTGCCTGATCACCAACGGTCTTTGATGGGGAGACCAGAATTAGGTTGGTTTCTTCTGACCTGTTCAAACTTCAACATAGTATGTGTTTGTTTGTCAGATATCACCTATCCTAACTGCTATTGGTAACAGAACAGTGACTGTGTATGCGTTCAAAGATGCATCTATGGAGCCAGCTCTTGGAGACTTGCAAGATGGTGTGATGGAGTCCTGACCAGAACAGAAAGGCTTGGTAATGACATCTCTGAATGGAGAGAGACATGGCACTCAACACATCCCCAATATGGGATAGAAGGTGATTACGAATAGAGTACAGCAAAAATGTCCAGTATTTGCAACATCCTTTCCATTCCATGTGTCACTGATGAACTCTGCCTCAACTTTGCCTATTTCTACAGATGGAGAGGACTGTAGGTGCTTTGGTTGGATGCAAGCCTTGGTCGTTTGATGCAGATACAATAATTGGGTAGGTTTTATCTGACCTTTTCAAACTTCAACATGGTACCTGTTTATGTGTCAGATATTAACTATCCAAACTGTCGTTGGTAATAGAACAGTAACTACAGTATGTGTGTATGTCTTCACAGAAACATGTGGGGCGCCAGCACAAGGAGACTTGCAAGATGGTGTGATGAAGTCCAGACTGACAGACAGGCTTCATACTGCCGTCTCTGAATGGAGAGAGACCTGGCACTCTCCATTACAATTTTACAAGACAACATTTAGTGGATATTATTATTTTTTTATTACTATGGCAATAACAGCTCAAACAAGCAAAGAGAAATGACAGTCCATCATTACTTTAAGACATGAAGGTCAGTCAATCCGGAAAATGGCAAGAACTTTCTTCAAGTGCAGTCACAAAAACCATCAAGCGCTATGATGAAACAGGCTCTCATGAGGAACTCCACAGGAAAGGAAGACCAAGAGTTACCTCTGCTGCAGAGGATAAGTTCATTAGAGTTACAAGCCTCAAAAATTGAAACCCAAATAAATGTTTCACAGAGTTCAAGTAACAGACACATATCCCAACATCAACTGTTCAGAGGAGACTGCGTGAATCAGGCCTTCATGGTCGAATTGCTGCAAAAAAAACACTACTAAAGGGCACCAATAAGAAAACTTACTTGGGCCAACAAATACGAGCAATGGACATTAGACCGGTGGAAATCTGTCCTTTGGTCTGATGAGTCCAAATTTGAGATTTTTGATTCCAATCGCTGTCTTTGTGAGACACAGAGTAGGTGAACTGATAATCTCTGCATGTATGGTTCCCACCGTGAAGCATGGAGGAGGAGGTGTGATAGTGTGGGGGTGCTTTTCTGGTGACACTGTCAGTGAATTATTTAGAATTCAAGGCACACTTAACCAGCATGGCTACCACAGTATTCTGCAGCAATACGCCATCCCATCTGGTGTGCGCTTATTATTTGTTTTTCAACAGGACAATGACCCAACACACCTCCAGGCAGTGTAAGGGCTATTTGACCAAGAAGGGGAGTGATGGAGTGCTGCATCAGATGAACTGGCCTCCCCAATCACCAGAGTTGGACTGCAGAGTGAAGGAAAATCAGCTAAGAAGTGCTCACCATATGTGGGAACTCCAAGACTGTTGGAAAAGCATTCCAGGTGAAGCTGGTTGAGAGAATGTCAAGAGTGTGCAAAGCTGTCATCAAGGCAAAGGGTGGCTATTTGAAGAATCTCAAATATTAAATATATTTGGAACTGTTTAATGTTTTTTGGTTACCACATGATTCCATATGTGTTATTTCATAGTTTTGATGTCTTCGCTATTATTCGCAATATGAAAAATAGTTAAAATGAAGAAAACCCTTGAATATGTAGGTGTGTCCAAACTTTCGACTGGTACTGTACATGGATGATCGATTTGCCCCCTCTGTCATGGATGCCATGGTTGCCCTTTGTATGAAGATGTAATCCTCAGACAGTTTTTGTATACAACAGCCTTCTGTTTTCTCTTTTTGACTCCCTCCACATTTGAAATCATACTTTGCTTCCACCAGGCAGTCCAGTGATTTCAAAACTCGGTCAACTTTTTCTGTGACAAAAACACTGTTAACTTCTCAGGGAGCAGCTCCTGAGGTGACGGTTTTGGAGAGCCTGGCGTGCCCAAAGTAAAATGCCTCCCATTCAGGCCCAGAAAATAGGATATGCATATATTTAGTACCATTGGATAGGAAACACTCTGAATTTTCCAAAACTGTTAACCATTTGTCTGTGAGTGAAACAGAACGGATATGGCAGGCAAAACCCCGAGGAATTTCTGTCCTGGAAAAAGTGATTTTGACACATTGCTCATTTGGGAACCCCTCCCTCATGAAAATGACCATATAAGGGCATATGAATGCAGTACACATCGCTTCCTTATGATGTCAGCAGCCTCGCGACGGTGTTTCCCTCCATTTTGGATGTTTTAGTCCAGAGAAAACGACCAAACAAGTGGGTCCCCACTTGATGTCAACAGTACCCAGGGCGCACGCCCGAGAAGTCGCGCAGTGTCTTATTTACCGTCTTTAGAGCTCAGTTTATATTCCAGTTGATTTATAATAGTAAATATACGTAAAAGTGTTCCTAAGGATACATTTAAAACTATGTTTGAATGTTCTTGGACAAGTTTATAGGTATAAGATGAACGAGTTCGCGTCACGTTTCAATGGACTAGTGGAGGCTGTCGTTTCTGACTATGACGCGCGAACCAAATGGAGATTTATGGATATAATACATGACTTTTTCTAACAAAAGAACCATGGATTGTCTTCGTTGGACACTTAGGATGACCTCAGCAGAAGTTCTTCAACAGGTAATTGATTTGTTTTCGCTGTGAAATGTGTTATGTGTGTGCCACGCTGGCTAATGAATTCATGGCTATGAGAAAGTANTAGTTAGGGATGGAAATTTGACAATTTTTGGTGGCCTCCCTAAGCCAGGATTCAGACACGGCTAGGACATCCGGGTTGGCATATTGAACCAGACATTCTAGAGTCTTCTGATGATAGTGATGAGTATGAAACACTTGTATATTGGTAGATGTTTAATAATTCAACTTTGGGATTTTGAATTTGGCGCTTTACATTTTACCTGGTGGTGTCGGGAGTGGGTAGCGACCCACCGCTCCCTGTCTAGTTAATCACTGTTTCTTCCCATCACTATCATCAGAAGACTCTAGAATGTCTGGTTCAATATGCCAACCCGGATGTCCTAGCCGTGTCTGAATCCTGGCTTAGGGAGGCCACCAAAAATTGTCAAATTTCCATCCCTAACTATAACATTTTCAGACAAGATAGAACTGCCAAAGGGGGCGGAGTTGCAATCTACTGCAGAGAGAGTCTGCAGAGTTCTGTCAAACTATCCAGGTCTGTGCCAGAACAATTCAAGCTTCTACTTTAAGATATTCACCTTTCCAGAAACAAGTCTCTCAACGTTGTTATAGACCACCTTCAGCCCCCAGCTGTGCCCTGGACACCATACGTGATTTGATTGACCCCATCTATCTTCAGAGCTCGTACTGTTAGGTGACCTAAACTGGGACATGCTTAACACCCCGGGCCGTCCTACAATCTAAGATAGATGCCCTCAATCTCACTCAAATTATCAAGGAACCTACCAGGTACAACCCTAAATCCGTAACCATGGGCACCCTCTAAAACCACACCTCTTCTGTCTTCAACCAGGATCTCAGCGATCATTGCCTGTGTGCGTAATGGATCCGCGGTCAAACGACCACCCCTCATCACTGTCAAATGCTCCCTAAAACACTTCAGCGAGCAGGCCTTTCAAATTGACCTGGCCTGAGTATCCTTGAAGGATATTGACCTCATCCCGTCAGTAGAGGATGCCTGGTTGCTCTTTAACTACTTAGGGAGCAGTGGGGTGCTAATATAAAATCGATTACCTTTGATGAACTTCTGCTGAGGGCTTCCCAAGTGTCCAACGAAGACAATCCATGCTTCTTTGGTTAGAAAAAGTCATTTATTATATCCATAAATCTCAGTTTGGTTGGCGCGTTATGTTCATAAAATCCACCGTCGAGTCGCCCATAGAACCGTGAAGAGAACGCGTTGAAATTATACCTATCATATTTCTACAAACAAATCAAACATCATTTTTTAATGTTTCCTTAGGTATTCTTTTATGTATATTTACTATAATATTTAAACCGGATTGTAGCCTGAACGATAAGGTTGCGCGCCTGCAAAAGCTTGTTGACATCTGACAGCTCCCTGGACCATATTCTCTCCTTATCCGTTCTGGTCAGGGCTAATGTTTCCTGGTTTTGTATAGAGACTGTTGACATCTAGTGGAAGCCATAGGTACTGAAATCTCGGAGCTGCTTGCCTTTGCAATAAATAGGGAGACTGTCAAACAGAGCCAATGTGACAAAAAAACAGACATTATGTTAACACTTTTAGAAACTTCAGAGTGTTTCCTATCCAATAGTACTAATTATGTGCATATCCTATTTTCTGGGCCTGAGTGGGAGGCATTTTACTTTGGGCACACCAGACTCTCCAAAACCGTCACCTCGGGAGCCGCTCCCTAAGAAGTTAAAAGTGCTTTCCTCTCCATCTTAAATATGCATGCCCCATTCAAAAAAATTAGAAATAAGAACAGATATAGCCCTTGGTTCACCCCAGACTTGACTGCCCTTGACCAGCACAAAAACATCCTGTGGCATTCTGCATTAGCATCGAATAGCCCCCGCGATATGCAACTTTTCAGGGAAGTCAGGAACCAATATACTCAGTCAGTTCGGAACGATAAGGCAAGCTTTTTCAAACAGAAATTTGCGTCCTGTAGCATTAATTCCAAAACGTTTTGGGACACTGTAAAGTCCATGGAGAATAAGAGCACCTCCTCCCAGCTGCCCACTGCACTGAGGATAGGAAACTTGTCACCACCGATAAATCTAGGATAATTGATCATTTCAATAAGCATTTTTCTACGGCTGGCCATGCTTTCCACCTGGCTACCCATACCCCGGCCAACATCTCAGCACCCCCTGTGGCAACTTTCCCAAGCCCCCCCGCTTCTCCTTCACCCAAATACAGACACCTGATGTTCTGAAAGAGCTAAAAAATCTGGATCCTTACAAATCAACATGGCTAGACCATCTCTACCCTCTCTAAAATGAAGTGCCGAAATTGTTGCAACCCCTATTACTAGCCGGTTCAATATCTCTTTTGTATCTTCTGAGATCCCCAAAGATTGGAAAGCTGCTGCGGTCATCCCCCTCTTCAAAGGGGGAGACACTCTAGACCCAAACTGTTATAGAGCTATATCGATCCTGCCCTTCTAAAATCTTCGAAAGTCAAGTTAACAAACAGATCACCGACCATTTCGAATCCCACCGTACCTTCTCCACTATGCAATCTGGTTTCCGAGCTGGTCATGGGTGCACCTCAGCCACGCTCAAGGAGCTAAACTATATCATAACCGCCATCGATAAAAGACAGAAATGTGCAGCCATCTTCATCGACCTGGCCAAGGCTTTCGACTCTGTCAATCACCGCACTCTTATCAGGCAGACTCAATACCCTTGGCTTCTCAAAAGACTGCCTCACCTGGTTCACCAACTACTTCTCAGATAGAGTTCAGTGTGTCAAATCGGAGGGCCTGTTGTCCGGACCTCTGGCAGTCTCTGGGGGTGCCACAGGGTTCAATTCTCGGGCCACCTCTTTTCTCTGTATATATATCAATGATGTCGCTCTTGCTGCTGGTGATTCTCTGATCCAGCTCTTCGCAGACGACACCATTCTGTATACATCTGGCCCTTCTTTGGACACTGTGCTAACAAACCTCCAAACGAGCTTCAATGCCATATAACACTCCTTCTGTGGCCTCCAACTGCTTTTAAATGCAAGTAAAACTAAGTGCATGCTCTTCAATCGATTGCTGCCCGCACCCTCCCACCCGACTAGCATCAACACTCTGGACGGTTCTGACTTAGAATATTTGGACAACTACAAATACCTAGGTGTCTGGATAGACTGTAAACTCTCCTTCCAGACTCACATTAAGCATCTCCAATCCAAAATTAATCTAGAATCAGCTTCCTATTTCGCAACAAGCCTCCTTCACTCATGCTGCCAAACATACCCTCGTAAAACTGACTATCCTACCGATCCTTGACTTCGGCGATGTCATTTACAAAATAGCCTCCAACACTCTACTCAGCAAACTTGATGTAGTCTATCACAGTGCCATCCGTTTTGTTACTAAAGCCCCATGTACTACCCACCACTGCGACCTGTACGTTCTCGTTGGCTGGCCCTCACTACATATTCGTCGCCAAACCCACTGGCTTCAGGTCATCTATAAGTCTATGCTAGGTAATGCCCCGCCTTATCTCAGCTCACTGGTCACCATAGCAACACCCACCTGTAGCACGCGCTCCAGCAGGTATATTTCACTGGTCATCCCCAAAGCCAACACTTACTTTGGCCGCCTTTCCTTTGAGTTCTCTGCTGCCAATGACTGGAACGAATTGCAAAAATCACTGAAGCTGGAGTCTTATATCTCCCTCTCAAACTTTAAGCATCAGCTGTCAGAGCAGCTTACCGATCACAGTACCTGTACATAGACAATCTGTAAATGGCACACCCAACTACCTCACCCCCATATTATTACTTACTCTTGCTCTTTTGCACCCCAGTATCTCTACTTGCACATCATCATCTATCACTCCATTGTAATGCTAAATTGCAATTTTTTCGCCTCTATGGCCTATTTATTGCCTACCTCCCTACTCTTCTACATTTGCACACACTGTACATTGATTTTTTCTATTGTGTTATTGACTGTACGTTTGTTTATGTGTAACTCTGTGTTGGTTGATTTTGTTGCACTGCTTTGCTTTATCTTGGCCAGGTCGCAGTTGTAATTGAGAACTTGTTCTCAACTGACCTACCTGGTTAAATAAAGGTGAAATAAAATACAATTTTAATTAAAATGTTTTTACCTAAATCAAGGATTTCCTCATCGTCTGATTCATTTTCAGTGCGCACAATCGTCCTCCAGAAAGTACTCCATCACAACTTTTTCCCACTGATCTTTGTCGATAGCACCTGTTCAGGGCAGCAATGTTGAGAGCAGTAGCAACACTTTTGCATTTCTTCATGATATCTTTCAAAAAAGACGCAGTAGAAAGGATTATCTACACATACTGAGCAGTTCATGTTATAGACAGAAACCAGCTACATGGCAGACCAACCCGAACTCATCTCTCGGCATGTCTAGGCCATCCATTATCTCAGCCAATCATGGCTAGCGGGAAGGTTCCTGTCTTTTTCAGTGTCTAAACCAACTAGGCTCATCATTTAACAATTTTATTTGTATTTACAGATGGCATACACATGTGTTATTAAAGCACATGAAAGTTCACATGTTCCAGAAGGAATTTCTGACCCAAAACACAGTTTTACATTCAAATTACTCTCCTGTGAAGTAGTGAGGTGCAAAATATGCCTAGCTTCCTGAAACGGGCCACATATGTGGTTGTCCCACCTAGCTATCTTAAGATGAATTCACTAACTGTAAATAGCTCTGGATAAGACCGTCTGCTAAATGACGAAAATGTAAATGTAAAATGAATGTAAATATGGCATTGTAAATGTCAAAAGTAATAACACGTCTGGGTTTATAAAGGACAAATGGGCATCTGTGAGGCAGCTAGGGCCAATATTTGCAGTGGCATTCACACACACCTCGGGATGCAGGTGGCATTATCCTGTCTGGGTGAGGGGCCATGATATTATGACTTTCTGTAATTGAGATGGTATTGGCTTAAGGGAGGGTAGATTACTGACTTTGTGGTTGAACAGATGCTCAGTGGTTGCCAGCAAGCAACAAGTCAAACAGCATTCATGATGGACCCTTTGATTATTTATGACAGTATTAAATCAATACCCTCAGCATCCTTCTCTTTTCAACCTCCTGACCTTCCTCTCTCTCGTGTGATATGTTGGTATTCCTCTGACTCAGAGAGTGAGGATAATGTCATATCCTGTCTTTTAAGATGAACTGGTTCATATGGTGGCTTTGAAAAGTATTGCAGCATTCGGTGATTCCAATTTCCACATGCTGACTTCTCTACCTAACCAGTATGTCACCTCACAACAGATATAACAGTAAATTGTTAATTTTTAATCCCCAGGAGAAGACATTACCTTACACAATTTTCCCCCATAGTAATGTCATGATAATTAAGTTACTTAAGTTCATTTTGATGAAATCTTTGCAGTTCAGAGTACATTGTTCAGAGTACACAGTTCAGAGTACACAGTGACACTGTCACTGTTGTCAGCAGAAGCCGTATATTCGGGCTCAAAGGTAACAGAGAATGACGGATCACACACCCGTTCCATTCGTCATTATCAAGTGCGAGACAATACCACTGTAAATTTGTACCTGACATTTTCCAATTTCCATTTAATGAAACTACGAAAGTAATTACAGTCCGAATATAATACAATGTAAATGGATCAAACAATAGGCTGTGAGCTGAGCATCGTGACATGCGTCAGTAAAATATCACAGAGGTTTAAACACTGAAACTTGCCAATGGAAAAAGTGCCTCAGAACTCCTTGCAGGGATAATAATGAATGTTCCTAACATGGCTTACACACAGTGTGCCTGTGTAACTAAGAGGCTCGGCATGAGACATGGCACAAAGTTGTCAAGAATCTCAGTGAGCGGGTAGGCAGAGTCAGGCGCAGGACAACAGAGATGAGTATTCACGTAATATTTTACTCAAAAATCAAAACTACCAAAATTGGTAGTACAAACACAAACTCTACATAACCAAGAACCTCTAACATAGAATAAACACGCACAAAACCATGGGGGAAACAGAGGGTTTAAATAAGGAACATGTAATTATGGGATAGGAACCACGTGTGTATAATGAAGACAAAAAACATAGAAAATGAAAAGTAGATCGGCGGTAGCTAGAAGACCGGTGACGTCGACCGCCAAACGTCGCCCGAACAAGGAGAGGGACCGACCTCGGCGGAAGTCGTGACAAAAGTGCTAGTACAGTCGTGGCCAAACGTTTTGAGAATGACACAAATATTAATATTAAGTTTGCTGCTTCAGTGTCTTTAGATATTTTTGTCAGATGTTACTATGGAATATTGAAGTATAATTACAAGCATTTCATAAGTGTCAAAGGCTTTTATTGACAATTACATGAAGTTGATGCAAAGAGTCAATATTTGCAGTGTTGACCCTTCTTTTTCAAGACCTCTGCAATCTGCCCTGGCATGCTGTCAATTAACTTCTGGACCACATCCTGACTGATGGCAGCCCATTCTTGCATAATCAATGCTTGGAGTTTGTCCGAATTTGTGGGTTTTTGTTTATCCACCTGCCTCTTGAGGATTGACCTCAATGGGACTAAGGTCTGGGGAGTTTCCTGGCCATGGACCAAAAATATTGATGTTTTGTTCCCCGAGCCACTTAGTTATCACTTTTGCCTTATGGCAAGGTGCTCCATCATGCTGGAAAAGGCATTGTTCATCACCAAACTGTTCCTGGATGGTTGGGAAAAGTTGCTCTCGGAGGATGTGTTGGTACCGTTCTTTATTCATGGCTGTGTTCTTAGGTAAAATTGTGAGTGAGCCCACTCCATTGGCTGAGAAGCAACCCCACAAATGAATGGTGTCAGGATGCTTTACTGTTGGCATGACACAGGACTGATGGTAGCACTCACCTTGTCTTTTCCGGATGCCCCAAACAATCGGAAAGGGGATTCATCAGAGAAAATGACTTTACCCCAGGCCTCAACAGTCCAATCCCTGTACCTTTTGCAGAAGATCAGTCTGTCCCTGATGTTTTTCCTGGAGAGAAGTGGCTTCTTTGCTGTCCTTCTTGACTCCAGGCCATCCTCCAAAAGCCTTCGCCTCACTATGTGTGCAGATGCACTCACACCTGCCTGCTGCCATTCCTGAGCAAGCTCTGTACTGGTGGTGCCCCAATCCCGCAGCTGAATCAACTTTAGGAGACGGTCCTGGACTTTCTTGAGCGCCCTGAAGCCTTCGTCACAACAATTTAACCGCTCTCCTTGAAGTTCTTGATGATCCGATAAATGGTTGATTTAGGTGCAATCTTACTGGCAGCAATATCCTTGCCTGTGAATACCTTTTTATGCAAAGCAATGGTGACAGAATGTGTTTCCTTGCAGGTAACCATGTTTGACAGAGGAAGAACAATGATTCCAAGCACCACCCTCCTTTTGAAGCTTCCAGTCTGTTATTCGAACTCAATCAGCATGACAGAGTGATCTCCAGCCTTGTCCTCGTCAACACTCATACCTGTGTTAACGAGAGAATCACTGACATGATGTCAGCTGGTCCTTTTGAAGCAGGGCTGAAATGCAGTGGAAATGTTTTTTGGGATTCAATTCATTTGCATGGCAAAGAGGGACTTTGCAATTCATTGCAATTCATCTGATCACTCGTCATGACATTCTGGAGGATATGCAAATTGCCATCATACAAACTGAGGCAGAAGACAGAAAATTTCTATTTGTGTCATTCTCAAAACTTTTGGCCACGACTGTACACCAAGGACACATGCGCCATGTTAACAAGATTTTAAATAAGATGGTGTATAAAAGATGGACTTGAATAACTCCTCCTGCTACACTTCTCAAAGCGTTCTCCTTTCTGAGCTCTTTCTTTTAACATGCTGCACAAGCACATAAATTTAATCAATCTGTAGAAATGTATATATCAAGTTTCAACTACAAAATATAATTAAAATATCACATATCTTTATGCATCGCTCAATGTCAAACCCAACTGCTTCCTCTCATTGCCCAGGCAGATATTGGCACAATGGATGGGCATCTCGACCAAATAATAAAATGTGCTACTGGCCTTCCTCCAGGTCCCTGTGGGGGTAACTGAAAGATGTGCTGAAGGTCCAGGTGGAGGTGGAGATCCATCTGCATAAGATGCTCTGTTGTTCCATTGTGCAAACTCTACTGGACGTTAATGGCGGCCATTGTTTGAAAAAATAATGAGGCTAGATTTGGCTGTCCCCTCTGCGGTCTCTTCCAGACTGTTTTCCTGGAGTCGAATAAACATTGTTTAATGACAGGGTTTATGAATGGGCCCCCATTTCCTCTCTAGAGAAAGCTTTCGGAGACACAAGATACTCTGCATTCAGGGCTTTCTTTCTTTGTGCTCTACTAAAATGGTTCCAAATGTAGCACGGTACAAGGTCCATCTCTGCCACAGTGAACGGTTTAACTTCTTAGTTCGGATAAAAAACATGCCCAAAGTAAACTGCCTGTTACTCAGGCCCAAAAGCTAGGACATGCATATAATGTAGTAGCTTTGGATAGAAAACACTCTGAAGTTTCTAAAACTGTTAAAATAATGTCTGTGAGTATAACAGAACTGATATGGCAGGCAAAAACCTGAGCAAAATCCATCCGGGATGTCTGAATCAGTCATGTCACACTGTTTTCAATAGGCCAGCTATTCAAAGTCTAATAGATTAACTTCTTAGGGAGCGGCTCCCGAGGTGACGGTTTTGGAGTCTGGCGTGCCCAAAGTTAAATGCATGCCACTCAGGCCCAGAAAATAGGATATGCACATAATTAGTACTATTGGATAGGAAACACCCGGAAGTTTCTAATAGTGTTAAAATAATGTATGTGAGTATAACAGAAGTGATATAGCAGGCGATAACAGTTTTTGCAGTTTTTTTTGTAACTGACGATCTTCTCCATTGTGCCTATTGCATAAAACTTTATGTAGGACTGAGACTGCAGTACCTATGGCTTCCACTAGATGTCAACAGTCAAAGACTGGGAATTCTAGCAGTGACCAGAACGGATGGGGACAGGAAAATGTCAGGCGACCACTTTTGTAAACAAGGTTTGACGCGAGCGAGATTGTGAACGCGCACCACTTTATTTTTCTTTCCTATCGTTCACGTTATCGTCCGGTTGAAATATTACAGCAAATATACCCAAAAGGATACCTAAGGATACATTAAAAATGATGTTTGATTTGTTTGTAGAAAGTGTATAGGTATAATTTCAACGTGTTCTCTTCACGGTTCAATGGGCGACTCAACGGTGGATTTTATGATCATAACGCACCAACCAAACATAGATTTATGGATATGATTAATGACTTTTTCTAACCAAAGAAGCATGGATTGTCTTCGTTGGACACTTGGGAAGCCCTCAGCAAAAGTTCATCAAAGGTAAGCGATTTTATATTAGCGTTTTGTGAGACCCGTGTTGGGTTATGGATTTATGCTAATGCATATATATTAGAGGTGCTACCCTCAAACAATCAAATGTTGTGCTTTCGCCGTAAAGCCTTTTTGAAATCTGACAACGCTGTGATATTGCAAAGAATCAGAGCTTTTGATGACTATGCAACAATTGTATATTTATGAATGTTTAATAATTCAACTTTGGATTTTGAATTTGGCGCCTCACATTTCACCGGGTAGTGTCGGGAGTGGGGCGCCCCACTGCTCCCTAAGTAGTTAACCCCCAGATTGCAGTTCCTATGGCTTCCACTAGAGTCTTTAGAAAAAGGTTGGAACGTTCAATCATGAAAATCAAGGGAGTAAGACCACTAGTTCCTGGGTTCACGTCAAGTGTACTGTTTTGGATTCTGCGCGTAACAGGGAATGCGCGCTCAGTTCTTTTTCTCTTCTATTCAGCAGGTTATATTCCGTCTGAAATATTATAGTGTATATTCATTTTAGGGTGTCTGAGTATTGATTTCAAATGCTGTTTGACTTTTTTCGACGAACTTTATGGGTACTTTTGGGATATCATTTGTCTGCATGGATGAAAGCCTTGGGCAGGTGGATTACTGAACAAAAGCGCCAACCAAACGGAGCTATATGGATATAAAGAGGAACTTTATCGAACAAAAGGACCTTTTATTGTGTAACCTGGACGCTTTGATATGCCATCAGAGGAAGATCATCAAAGGTAAGCAATTTATTTTATGCTATTTTTGAGTTTTGTGACACCTCTGCTGGTTATGTTATTATGCTAATTGAGTTTTTGAGTGGGGGTGCTGTCCTCAGACAATCAAATTGTTCTGCTTTCGCCGTAAAGCCTTTTTGAAATCTGACAATGCTGTTAGATTAACAAGAGTCTAAGCTTTTGAAGGGTGTGCAGCATTTGTATTTTCATGAATGTTTGAAATTAGTATTTTTGTAATTTGAATTTGGCGCTCTGCATTTCACCGGATGTTTTCAAAATCGATCCCGTTCACGGGATTGGATCCGTAACAGGTTAAAACCAACACACAACACAACAGAACACACAACACCACAAATGTACTCTTTCAGTTGCAGAAAAGGGTGGTGGTGAAGGGTGGAATTAAAGTGTTTGGTAGTACTGCTAGTACCCTGTGGGGTCATTCCACGTTCAAAAGAACAAGAAATAGGATTTCTACAACCACCATCTCAGATTATTCCTAAATCGTTTCTGTAGTTAGTAATAGACACGAGTAGCATTCCTAAAACATTATTTTGTTGAAATATAATTTGATCTCAGAGAAATTAAGCAAATTGATTGCACCCAAATTGGCCACTTTAATTTATAGGATTCAGATCATATTCAATAAATATAGTATCCAAAATCCGATTAGGACCAAACTTCTTCCTACCAATAAATAATGACATTAGAAATCCAAAAGCCAACTATGGACCCCCACACCCCAATCTGCTGATGGCTTTTTTTGGCCAGATAAATGTGTTATTGAAGTCGCTTTTGATATTTACCATGAAGTAGTGTGAAAGCACCAGGTTTTGTACCCTTTTATCCTTTCTGTTGGTTTCTTATGTTTATTGAATAGATCACAGCATTTCCTTTTACAACTTCGAGTAGAAGAAACAATAGATTTGGCTCATTATGAAAATATATTCAAGCCAGTCCTCCATGAAAGCAATTCAGTTTGTCCTTCTCTTAGCAATCTAATACATCAACCCAACTCTCCATGAATAGTCCAACAAGTGGCCACACTCTGCGAGGGCTATCCCTATGCAATTTTCATATGAAGATGTTTTCTACAAGCCCAAAACTTTGATGGGGAAATGGGACAGGGACTAAAAAGTTGTGACAACCCTAATAAAATATTACATTAAATGACAGTCTTATGTTTTTCAATAATTTGTGTAGGCAACTGCTCTATATTTATTGTAATTATTGACATTTACCATTAAACCCAACCCAATACCATTACCATTGCAAAACACTTTACAGTGTGTGTTTGGGACTTATACAATTGAAGACCCATAGAGACCATGACATTGAAACCATTAGAACTGCTGTAGCCTAAAGGTTTGCTTGTACACCAGGAATGGTCTAACAGTAACTAATCCAGCCATTTTTTAAGAGAATTAACCACACACAAATGGGCCATTTCCTGGACACAGATTAACACTAGAACCGTTAAAGCAGTCATTTGGACGGCTCATGAATGTAATTTTTTATTACTCTGCCATTTTTTGTTGTTGTGCCCCCACCGTCCTTGACGTTTCTTAAATAAGTTTATATAACACACTGTCATTGCTAGAATCTTAATAATAGAACTGGAGTTAAAACCAGTTTTAGAAGGGCATGTCATTTTTTGAATGGTTTCCTGTCCGGTTTGCCCCCACCCCCCCTTGGGTTGTGCCGTGGCGGAGATTTTTGTGGGCTATACTCGGCCTTGTCTCAGGATGGTAAGTTGGTGGTTGGAGATATCCCTCTAGTGGTGTGGGGGCTGTGCTTTGGCAGAGTGGGTGGGGTTATATCCTGCCTGTTTGGCCCTGTCTGGGGGTATCATCGGACGGGGCCACAGTGTCTCCCGACCCCTCCTGTCTCAGCCTCCAGTATTTATGCTGCAGTAGTTCATGTGTCGGGGGGCTAGGGTTCGTCTGTTATATCTGGAGTATTTTTCCTCTCTTATCTGGTGTCCTGTGTGAATTTAAGTATGCTCTCTCTAATTATCTCTCTTTTTCTTTCTTTCTCTCTCTCTCTCGGAGGACCTGAGCATTAGGACCATTCCTCAAGGCCTACCTGGCCTGATGACTCCTTGATGTCCCCAGTCCACCTGGCCGTGCTGCTTCTCCAGTTTCAGCTGTTCTGCCTGTTCTATGAACATTTTAAAATCTTGTCCATGTTCTGTTATAATCTGCACCCGGCACAGCCAGAAGAGGACTGACCACCCCTCACAGCCTGGTTCCTCTCTAGGTTTCTTCCTAGGTTCTGGCCTTTCTAGGGAGTTTTTCCTAACCACCGTGCTTTTACACCTGCATTGCTTGCTGTTTGGGGTTTTAGGCTGGGTTTCTGTACAGCACTCTGTGAGATCAGCTGATGTAAGAAGGGCTTTATAAATACATTTGATTTGATTTGATTTTCCACTGTTGCCACTTCTTCTCCCAACATTTGAAAGTGCTGTGCCCAGTTGATAATCACCCCGATAATTGCCTCGAAACTGCACCTAAACTATACCGAAACTAATTTCACACATATTACAACAGATTAAATAAATGAAGTAGTATGATGGGGGAGTTGATGAGCGAGGGGAAGTGAATGCTGCAAAGTTATGTAATCACCAATTGTGAATGAAGAACAGCAGTCCAGGCTGACTACTCTGACCTACTTTATTTAACTAGGCAAGTCAGTTAAGAACAAATTCTTATTTTCAATGACAGCCTAGGAACAGTGGGTTAGATTTTTACATTGTCAGCTTGGGAATTCGATCTGCAAGTCTAACGCTCTAACCACTAGGCTACCATATACACAGTGAGAGCATGTGTAATTTATGAAATTGGAATGAAAATGACTCATATGGTGGGGAAGAAATTAATCATGACATCTCTGATGATTCTGAGGCTTAGCCTACACCTTTGAAGCCTATTGTGCAAAAAGCCAACCGAGCTACCACCAAATGAATGGTGCTGCATTGGAAAGTGGCCGTTTTACAGGCTGCTGACCAATTGTGCTTTATTTGTGTCATTTTTGGGCTGATCTTAACTTTTTTACATAATGTTTCCACCATCGTTTCCTATGACCAAAAAAGAGCTTCTGGACATCAGAACAGATATCACAAACCTCGATTTGGACAAGGACTTCAAATTCAATGAGTCAGAGGCGAAAAACATATAGCTTTTTCAGAATCAGCCCCAAATCCCTGACACTCGAAGGAGACGGTTTTCACACATAGCCTACAAGCCACTAATGCTGACCTTTGGAACATATACATTTTAAAAAGTCTAATAAATCCATGTAATAAAGCCTACACCTTCACAATAAATGCATCATTTATTTTAGACAGGTCGAAAAAAGCATGACATGAAGAAAATGTAGTCTATTCCAGAAGAACAGAATCACATACTCTTAGTTATAGCATACTTATGTTAGATCCTGATCTGGCTATGCCAAATGGCTGTGGGCTACACTAGTTCATTTTTTGGCTTTCTCATTATAAGCACAGCAATGCGCACATTGTTGTAGGCTATAAGCGCAAATGTTCCATTAGTGGAAAACACCATTGTCAAAAGTGACCAGAAATGCAATTATGCATGTAATGCTTTAATTTAAAGGTTTATTTTTATGGTGAAAATGTTCTTCCCCAAACTTGAAACTCACTCATTGCTTATGAATGCCAGTTCCTTGTAAAGCGGATTAATGTGCTTCATTTTAAGAAGTTATTGGGCAAATTTAGATGTGGTACAAACCTTATTAAAACACGTAGGCCTATGGGCTAGGCTACATGAGGTGTCCGACTATGATTCAAAAAAGTTGCCCAAAAAAAGCATTGTTTCTTATGCTGGGCATCATGTACAAGTGATAGGCTAACACATTAGATCTGGTAAAATAAAATACAAACCAAAAAAACATGTTTTCTATTTTTTTATTTCGATCACCTTTGAAATTTGAGAGTTTGGCACAATTTAGATTTTGGCCACCAGATGGCAGCAGTGTATGATCCAATGAAGCATTGCATTACTGCCCAAATTACTGCCAAATTGGTCATAACTATAGAGAACATACAAAAATGATATGGTAATACAAAATGTAAGTTTACACACTCCTAGGAATGTCATAAATGATGGATAAATAGCTTCCCTACAGAAAAGACACTAACCTTTAGATGGCCGGACGGGTGGGTGTGGGGCCAGGCACAGCAGGAGATCAAACTGTAGAACACAGTTCCTACATTTTAATATAAAATTGGATTTTATCAAACAAAGCTATGCTACATTTTATCTCTGGGACCCTCAGGATGACAAATCAGAGCAAGATTACTGAATGTAAGTACATTATTTACCTGTGAATGTATCAAACCCGTTACCGTGATTAAAGTTTTTTGTTGTTGGGCATGGTAAATTGGACACTTCAGTTAGATGAACAATAATTTAAGCGTTCTGCCCATACAAGACATGTCTGTGTCCTGGAAAGTTGGCTGTTACTTACGTCATTCTAGTCACATTGCCACACGTTAGCAGAAACCATCCCGGTATAGGGACATTGATCCCGTAGAGGTTAATCTTGTCTTTACCTATACTAAATAATATATGTTTGAAATTTGTTTTGATTTAGAATGGACTATTATCATGCACCTGTATCGAAACAGGGGAAACTGAAAATAATACTTGTCATCTACGCACTTAAATGGAGTATGCTTTTCCCCATGGTTTATTTTCATGCCAGCCAGGTAGGCTATACTCCTGTTTTTAAATAAGTAATGTGCTTAATATTTGGAAAGTTGAGAAATAAATATAGTAGGCCTAGCCTATAGAAAGCTGATGGGATCGTCCTCTTTTTAGGAGAGGCCATCACTCAGTTTTCTCGCGCCATATAGAAATGTTACGCAACATGATCTCATGGGCTCTCATGAAGTGTTTGATTAGATTTTCGAATACATTTGCATTGATGTCAGAGTGATTGGAGGAACAATAGAGTGCTGGGTACCAGGCAGTTAGCAAGTTTGGTAGGCTACTAATGACCAGCATCAGAGCTTGGAGAAGCCTAATTACCGTGATTAAACAGTCACGTGGAATTTGACTGCCATCATTACTCGTGAACGCCGGTGTGGTGGTAATTTGGACACCGCAACAGCCCTAGACCAAACTACCAAGAGAGTTTTCATATGTATTTTTCGTAGCTGTCTATGTACCACCACAAACCAATGCTGGCACTATGGCCACACTCAACGAGCTGTATAGGGCCATAAGTAAACAAGAAAATGCAGAGGCGGTGCTCCTGGGGCTCGGTGATTTTAATGCAGGAAAATGTAAATCTGTTGTTTACAAGCAAAAACTCAGGAAGTACCAGTGACACGATCAATACGAAGGTGGTTCGATGAAGCGGATGCTAAACTACACAACTGTTTTGCTAGCACAGAATATGTTCTGGGATTCATCCGATGGCATTGAGGAGTTTACCACGTCAGTCACCGGCTTTATTAATAAGTGAATTGACGACGACGTCCCCACAGTGACCGTATGTACATATCCCAACCAGAAGCCAGGGATTACAGACAACCTCCACACTGAGCTAAAGGCTAGAGCTGCCGCTTGCAAGGAGCAGGACACTAATCTGGAAGATAATCTGGACACCAATCTCCAACGAACCATCAAACAGGCAAAGCGGATGTGGCAGGGCTTACAAACTATCACGGATTACAAAGGAAAACCCAGCCGAGAGCTGCCCAGTGATGGAAACCTACCAGATGATCTAAATGGCTTCTATGCTCACTTCGAGGCAAGCAAAACTGAACCATGTGAAAAATCACCAGCTGTTCCGGATGACGGTATGCTCTTTGTAGCCGATGTGAGTAAGACCTTTAACTTCTTAGGGAGCGGCTGCATAGGTGACGGTTTTGGAGAGTCTGGCGTGCCCAAAGTAAAATCCCTGCCACTCAGGCCCAGAAAATAGGATATGCACATAATTAGTACTATTGGATAGGAAACACTCTGAAGTTTCTAAGAGTGTTAAAAAATTGTCTGTGAGTATAACAGAACGAATATGGCAGGCGAAAACCCGAGGAAAATCCATCCGGATTTGCAGGTTTTTTTGTAAATGACCATCTTCTCTATTGTGCCTATTGCATACAATGTTATGTAGGACTGAGACTGCAGTATGGCTTCCACTAGATGTCAACAGTCAAAGACTGGGAATTCTAGGAGTAACCAGAACGGATAGGAACAGGAAGAAGTCAGCGAACCACTTTTGTAAACAAGGTTTGACACGAGCGAGATTGTGAACGCGCACCACTTTATTTTTCTTTCCTATCGTTCATGTTATCGTCCGGTTGAAATATTACAGCAAATATTCACAAAAGGATACCTAAGGATACATTAAAAATGTTTGATTTGTTTGTAGAAAGTGTATAGGTATAATTTGAACGTGTTCTCTTCACGGTTCAATGGGCAACTCAACGGTGGATTTCATGATCATAACGCGCCAACCAAACAGAGATTTATGGATATAATAAATGACTTTTTCTAACAAAAGAACCATTGGATGTCTTCGTTGGACACTTGGGAAGCCCTCAGCAGAAGTTCTTCGAAAGGTAAGGGATTTTATATTAGCGATATTATGCGTTTTTTGAGACCCGCGTTGGTTATGGATTTATGCTAATGCATAAAATATGAGAGGGGCTATCCTCAAACAATCAAATGTTGTGCTTTCGCCGTAAAGCCTTTTTGAAATCTGACAATGCTGTGATATTGCCAAGAATCAGAGCTATTGATGACTATGCAACACATTGTATATTGATGAATGTTTAATAATTCAACTTTTGGATTTTGAATTTGGCGCCTCACATTTCACCGGGTAGTGTCGGGAGTGGGGCGTCCCACTGCTCCAGCGCCCCACTGCTCCCTAAGAAGTTAAAGAGGTTAACATTCACAAGGCCGCAGGGCCAGATGGATTACCAGGACATGTACTCAGAGCATGCGCTGACCAGCTGGCAAGTGTCTTCCCTGGCATTTTCTACTTCCCCCTGACCCAGTCTGTTTCAAGCAAACCACTATAGTCCCATTGCTCAAGAATGGCAAGGTAACCTGTCTAAATGACTACCGCCCAGAGCACTCTCATCTGTAGCCATGAAACTCTTTGAAAGACTGGTTATGGCTCACATCATCGCAAAAAGCCTGGACCCACTCCAATTAGCATACCACCCCAACAGATCCACAGACAATGCAATCTCTATTGCACTCCACACTGCCCTTTCTCACCTGCACAAAAGGAACATCTACATGAGAATGCTCTTCATTGACTGCAGCTCAGCGTTCAACAACATAGTGCTTTCGAAGCTCTTCACAAAGCTTAGGAGCCGGGTACTGAACACCTCCCTCTGCAACTGGATCTTGGACTTCCTGACAGGCCGTCCCGAGGTGGTGAGGGTAGGCAACAACGCATCCACCACGCTGACCCTCAACACAGGGGCCCCTCAGGGGTGCATGCTCAGTCCCCTCCTGTACTCCCTGTTCACCCACGACTGCGTGGCCTCTCACGACTCCTAAACAGAATTGTATGGCACGTTATTTAAGTGCAAACTACTGGTACCATTAATGCTAGTTAGTGCCAGGTTGACCACCAGAGGGCATTTTTGAGAAGCATTAGAAATCCTTCAATAGTAGCTGTACTAGAGAATTTAAAACCTTTTTTTGTAAGATCACAGTATATGGGACTGATTTTAAGAAATGTAGCTTAATTAATTTGATCAATATTATGGTGGTTCTACTCCAAGAAAAATAAAACCTTCTCGGTTTCCATTAGGATGGAACGGAAAATATGGCAGTGTACAACGTGACGTCGGGAGTAGGCTACAGTGCTGGGCTATTTAGCTAAATAATCCCTGTCGTGTGGGCACGTTGGAGACCGGGGATCTATTCCCCCGACAGGGAGGAAGGAGTAGGCTGTCATTGTAAATAAGAATTTGTTCTTAACTGATTCCATATGTGTTATTTCATAGTTGTGATGTATTCACTATTATTCTACAATGTAGAAAATAGTACAAATAAAGAAAAACCCTGGAATGAGTAGGTGTCTCCAAACCTTTGACTGGTACTTGCTGAATGAATTTGATTAATATTATGGTGTTTCTATTCCAAGAAAAATGAAAAACCCTCTGGGTTTCCGTTAGGATGGAACGGATAATATGGCAATGTATAATGTGACGGTAGGGAGTGGGCTACAGTGCTGGGCTATTTAGCTAAAGAATCCCTGTGTCGTGCGTGGGCACGCGGGAGACTGGGGTTCAATTTCCCCGACGGGGAGGAAGGAGTAGGCTGTCATTGTAAATAAGAATTTGTTCTTAACTGATTCCATATATGTTATTTCATAGTTGTGATGTCTTCACTATTAATCTACAATGTATAAAACAGTAAAAATAAAGAAAAACCATGGAGGCCATCAAGACATTTTGGCTAGAGAAATGGACAACACTACAATGCAACAAATACGTTGCTCATCTCAGCATGGTTTTACTCGTGGCTCGTGGAGCAGGGTGAAAGTTCAACTAAAATGTAGTTCAAATAACCATCTGCATTTTGAATGTCTTTTTTCTATTTATTTTATTAACTTCTTAGGGAGCGGCAGCAGAAGTGACGGTTTTGGAGAGTCTGGCGTGCCCAAAGTAAAATGCCTGCCACTCAGGCTCAGAAAATAGGATATGCACATAATTAGTACTATTGGATAGGAAACACTTGGAAGTTTCTAAAAGTGTTAACAATGTCTGTGAGTATAACAGAACTGATATAGCACGTGAAAACCCGTTGAAAATCCATCCGGAAATGCAGTTTTTGGTGACCTTTGCTCTGTTTGACACTCGCCCCATTGACTTCAAGGTAATCCAGCTCCTGGATTGCAGTACCTATGGCTTCCACTAGATGTCAACAGTCTATATACAAAGACTGGGACTGATTGGAGTAAGCAGAATGGATAGGAACAGGAAATGGTAAGGGGACCTGAAATGTCAACAAGTTTTCTCGGGTGTGAGTCTGGGTGCGCGCCCCACTTTATTTTACTTATATAAGGTATAGGTGACCATCCAAGTGAAATATTATCGCTAATATTCATAAAAGGATAGCTAAGGATGCATTATAACTGGTATTTGATTTGTTTAGGAAAAGTGTATAGGTATATTTGAACGCGTTCTCTTCACGGTTCAATGGGCAACTCTACGTTGGATTTTCTGAACATGACGCGCCATCCAAACAGAGATTTATGGATATAATAAATTACTTTTTCTAACAAAAGAACCATTGGATGTCTTCGTTGGACACTTGGGAAGCCCTCAGCAGAAGTTCTTCAAAAGGTAAGGGATTTGTTTTCGCTGTGAAATGGGTTTTGTGTGAACCGCGCTGGTTATGAATTTATGCTAATCCAAGAAAAACAAAAAACTCTCTGGGTTTCCATTCGGATGTAACGGAAAATATGGCGCTGTACAGTACAACGTGACGGTCGGAAGTAGGCTACACAGTACTGGGCTATTTAGCTAAAGAATCCCTGTGTTGTGTGAGGGCATGTGGGAGACTGGGCCGACTGGAAGGAAGGAGTAGGTTGTCCTTGTAAATAAGAATTTGTTCTTAACTGACTTGCCTGGTTAAATAAAGGTTACACTAAGAGCATAATTTTAGTCTAACTAATACCCAAACAGAGATTCAGTCAAAATAAAATCAAATTGATTTATCAGACCAGTCCCCATGCTTGTCTCAGAGCAGCGCAAAACGGTGCTAAAATAGTTTTAGGCTAATGCTTCAAATCCTATTGCTTCTAACTTTAATATGCTATTTAAATAAATAAGACCAACACCACTTTTAACAGCATATTACTCAACACTAGTGAGACTCATGTCGCCTACGGTAGGCCTACAGTATATCGAAAAATATGACGGGACTCTCTGCCAATAATTGCATGTAGAGGATTGGAGGATTCTAAATTAAAATCAAAAGCCGCCTCATGGGTCTCCCAGTGGCAGCCAGCACGGGTATCTGTAGCAATGCATTTTGCATTGTAATGCAGTGACTAAGACAGCTGTGCCACTGGGGAGGCCCCATTCACAAATTATCAAAATACAGAGAGGTATTGGTGAAGGTATATTGTCCTGCTAATAGCCCATAATTGATCCAAAGCCATGAATGAGAGAGTCACATAGAATTCTCCCTCTACCCTCCATCTAGGCAAGTCAATTTTCCAGCTACCTGCTAGAACAGCGGGAACGTTTCCCTAGTCAGCTCCATTATTAGTACAATGCCCCTTAAAGTGTTGCTCTGTGCTACCCAGTGTGGCGGGGTGGGGGTCCACCCCCCCCCCCCCCCCCCCCCCCCCCCCCCCCCCCCCCCCCCCCTCCCTCCTCCTCCATTCCCCATGGGCTAAGTCTGTCTTCTGTGCATGGCTCTGAAGCCCATCCCATTCCCCCTGCACTCGTGCCTTGAACCTTGCGCGCTTTCAGTGGATACAGCTGGAGAACTGCAAGCCAATCCCATTGTGCGCCACTCGGGAACCATGACCAATATACAGTATATTGTCCTGCTAATAATAGGTTTAATAATATATCTGTGAGACTATCCAAGGGGCTTTTATATAATTCCAAATTAATAATAATAATCGCTTTGTTTAAAAAATAACAATATTTTGGAGATGATTTCGTTTTTCAAATAACGTAAAATGAGCGAGCAAAAGGTCATTCTTGAACATGCGGTGAAACGTTACTAATTTGTAAATAAAGCCAGTTTGTTATTTAGGATTATGTATTTATGTTTTTAGAGGGAGAGAAACCAAAAAGCTACAGTCATCTCATGGGTCTCCCATTCAAGGCCATCACAGGTATTGAACCACCATTTGCACCACTCAGGCTCTGTACAATGTGATCGGTCAGAAGTGGGCTACAGTACTACAGTAAGAGCAAAATAATCCTAACAAAATAAAATTATGAAAACAGTGTAACAACAGTTTTAGTAAGTAATACTGAAGTCTATTCTATTTAGGTTTATGTCTCCCATTCATTGTCAGTTAGAGACACAGTAGGACCCAAAAGCATAATCAGTGCTCTAACTGGAGCAATGAAGTGGTGACGCAGGGCACCGTACTAAACCACAAATTACCTCTAAGTACCGCAGCATAATCGCCAAACTTTTAGTGGAGCAACTACTGAGGATGTCAGATACCTGGTCAGCATGGTGCCAGGACAACAACCTCCCCTCAATGTGGGCAAGACAAAAGAGCTTATAGTGGACTATAGTGGACTTATAGTGGACTGTAGCGGAGCGGGTCAAGAGCTTCAAGTTCCTCGTTGTCAACATCAATATGGACTTATCATGGTCCAAACAGAACAACACAGTCGTGAAGAGGGCACCCCCTCCTCAGATGTTGAAAAGATTTGGCATGGGCCCTCAGATCCTCACACACACATGCATATTGACGCCACACACACTCACACATAGACACACTTTCACACATATGCTGCTGCTGCTTTGCTCTGTATATCCTGATTCCCTAGTCACTATTACCCCTACTTACATGTACGTACTGAATTACCTCAATTACCTCAACTACCTCATACCCCTGTACATTGACTTGGTACTGATATGCCTTGTAAATAGCCTCATTGTTTTTTAGTTTTTTTTATTGTGTTACTATTTCCTTTTTATTTAGCAAAGCATTTCACAATAGTCTACACCTGTTGTACTCAGCCCATGTGACCAATAATATTTGATTTTATTTAAAGTTAAACGGTGTGACAGGAGCGAGGAAGGTACTGCACAGTTTGGGTAGAACAAGCCTGTGACAATGCTACGGGACGATTATCAGCCCAAAATAAATGGGATTCTTTTCTTTGGAGAAGACATGTTTTCACACCAGCCTTCGCTTTGGCTCCCCCTCCTGCCCAGTTCTGGCATTCGGCGTTGCCGGCATTCTAGCTGCTGCCGAACCTGCTGCTGGCAAACGCCATTCACTCATCATCATTACACACACCTGGTTCCAATCCCCACTCTATCACTGTATATATATGTATATATATATAACCGACCCAACAGAACAGGAAGCAGCAGGACATCCCGACCTCTACCACGACTCGTGCCTGGAGCACCTCGGGACTGCCATCGATGAGGTGCTCCGTAACGTACGCCAGCTGCAGGCAACACCACCACCTTCCCAGCTCCCCGCGGTCGTTCCAGCCACCCCACCACCATCTACATCACCCGGTCCGATCAGCAACGTCCACCTGCACCCCAGCTCACTGTAGGGGTTTCTCCTGCAGTGTGACCTCCACCTTGCCTGTCATGCCGGCACGGCCTCCAAGATGGACAAGGTGGCCTTGGTGATCTCGGTGCTGACAGGCCAGGCTCTGGAGTGGACGCATGCCATCTGGAAGAGGGACGGTCCAGAAGTGCAGTACTATGAGCGCTTCTTCCAACTCTCCATGCCGTTTTTGACCACCCTACAGAGGGCCGAGAGGGAGGTGAGCGTCTCCTCCGTCTACGCCAGTGGTCCAGAACAGCGTCTGAGTACGCTCTGGATTTCCAGACGGTGGCTGCATACACTGGCTGGAATGACCAGGCCCTGTTAACTTCTTAGGGATCACTGCACAACTTGACCGTTTTGGAGAGCCTGGCGTGCCCAAAGTAAAATGCCTCCCATTCAGGCCCAGAAAATAGGATATGCACATATTTGGTACCATTGGATAGGAAACACTCTGAATTTTGTAAAACTGTTAACCATTTGTCTGTGAGTAAAACAGAACGGATATGGCAGGCAAAACCCCGAGGAATTTCTGTCCTGGAGAAAGTGGTTTTCACAGAGTGCCTCATTTGGAACCCCTCCCTCATGAAAATGCCCATAAAAGGGCATATGAATGCAGTACCTATCGCTTCCTCTGGATGTCCTTTGTCNGAAGTTCTTCAACAGGTAATTGATTTGTTTTTGCTGTGAAATGTGTTATGTGTGTGCCACGCTGGCTAATGAATTCATGGCTATGTGAAAAGTATGTGAGGTGCTGTCCTCAAACAATCAAATGTAGTGCTTTCGCCGTAAAGCCTTTTTGAAATCTGACAACGCTGTGATATTGCCAAGAAACAGAGCTTTTGATGAGTATGAAACACTTGTATATTGGTGGATTTTTAATAATTCAACTTTGGGATTTTGAATTTGGCGCTTTACATTTTACCTGGTGGTGTCGGGAGTGGGTCGCTAGCGCCCCAATGATCCCTGAGAGGTTAACGGTTTTCCGCAGCGGGTTACAGGCAGACGTCCAGACCGAGCTTGCCTGTCATGATGAGGACCTCACGCTGGACCAGCTCATCGCCATGGCCATCCACCTGGATAATCTTCTGCGTACCTGTCATCGCCCAACCCTGTTGACGACGGGCAGTCGGACCACCCTTGGAACACCTGTCCCAGAAGGAGAACCAGGCGAGGAAGCGGCAGGCCGAGGAGCGCTCCTGCACCTTCCAAATAAATAGGTGCCTTGCACCTCTCTGTCCACCCAGCCCATCCTCCTTCCTGTTACCTTCCCGGACTGTCCTGGTCCCCCACTGAGTCCTGCCCTAGTGGACTCAGGTTCTGCAGGCAATTTCCTAGACCGGTCAGTGGCCTTATCATTACGCATTCCTCTAGTCCCTTTACAACCCCCTATCCCAGTCCATGCCCTAGACAAACGTCCCATAGGAACTGGACTGGTGTGCCAGACCACGATTCCCATTTACCTCACAGTTGCTCACAACCACCATGAACGTATCACTTTCCTCATCTTAGACTCTCCTGCACACCCCGTAGTTTTAGGTTTCCCCTGGTTACAGTTGCATAACCCCATGATATTGTGGATAGAGAGGAGGTTGTTGGGTTGGTCACAGGAGTGTCAGGGGAGGTGTTTCTCTGTGTCTATCTGTGCCACCTCAGTGGAAAGTTTTGACCAGGCCACCCACGTCCCTATCCTGGAGGAATACCGGGACCTACAGGTGGCTTTTTCGAAGACTCGTGCCACGTGCCTGCCCCTTCATCACCCATTGGACTGCACTATCAACCTACTGCCTGGTTCTACCCTCCCGAGGGGGCATATCTACCCTCTCTCGCATGCAGAGACCGAAGCCATGGAGGTCTACGTCCAGAAAGCCGCTGGCCCAAGGATTCCTCCATCTGTCCACCTCTACTGCCTCCTCCAGTTTCTTTTTCATGAAGAAGAAAAACGGAGGTCTCCGCCCCTGTATCAATTACTGGACACTGAATAAGGCAACTGTTAAATGTAGTTATCCCCTGCCTCTCATACCCACTGTGATCAAACAGATGCACGACGCTCAGTACTTTACCAAATTGGATTTACGCAGTGCCTACAACCTGGTGCGCATCAGAGAGGGGGATGAATGGAAGACTGCATTCAGCACCGGGCACTACGAATACAGGGTAATGCCCTACAGCTTGACAAATGCACCCTTCGTTTTTCAATCCTTCATTAACGAGGTGTTTAGAGACAAGTTGTGTCGCTGTGTAGTGGTGTACATAGACAACATCTTGGTGTACTCCACTACACGGGAGCAACATGTCTCTTATGTCAGGTCCATTTTGGAGAGGCTGATAGGGCATCACCTGTACACCAAAGCGGAGAAGTGCCTTTTCTTCCAGCAGGTGGTCTCCTTCCTGGGCTATCGGATATCCACCACGGAGTGGGGATGGAAGAGCAGAGGGCCAGTGCAGTACGGTCGTGGCCTGTTCCATACAACATAAAGGCGGTGCAGCGCTTCCTAGGTTTTGCCAACTATTTCAGGCGCTTCATGAGGGGTTTCAGCACAGTGGTGGCGCCTCCCTCCTGAAGGGAGGTCCTCGACAGCTGTGCTGGACTGAGGAGGCCAATGAAGCCTTCTGTACGCTCAAGGAATGTTTTACGAATGCACCTGTTCTGGCTCATCCTGACCCGTCTCTGCCCTTCATCGTGGAGGTGGATGCTTCCGAGGTTGGAGTAGGGGATGTTCTCTCCCAACGCACTGGATCACCGCCTTAACTCCCTCCATGCGCCTTCTACTCATGGACGCTGTCTCCCGCAGAGCGGAATTACGACGTGGGGGATCATGAGTTGCTAGCCGTCAAGAAGGCACTGAAAACATGACGGCGCTGGCTGGAGGGTGCACAACACCCATTCCTTGTTTGGATGGACCACCAGAACCTAGAGTATATTCGAGCAGCGAAGAGACTGAACCCACGTCACGCCAAGTGGGCCCTATTCTTTGCCAGGTTTGACTTTACCCTCTCCTACTGGCCGGGATCTAAGAATGTCAAGGCCGATGCGTTGTCTCGGGTGCATGACACAGAGGATTGGAGGGAGAAAGTCACACCCATTATTTCCCTGTCCCGCATTGTGGCTCCTGTCATGTGGAATGTGGACGCGGACATCCGTCAAGCCCTGCGACACTCTCCCGAGGGGTGTACCTATGTGCCCTCTGATGTGCGGGATCGTCTCCTCGCCTGGGAACACACATACTGTATATATAAATTCAGTAGTTCTAAACCTGCGACTGCCTCCTACCTACTCCTCTCTAAACTTGTGACACATTTCATGGGATCGCTTCCGAAAGATCATGACTAACCTCTACAGAACAGCAAACACTGCTGTCATATTGAAACATATTAATTAAAATGCCATTATTGCTTTTGTGCAGAGGACATTTGTCACTTATAATGATGTTTATGCTACTGATATTTTCATCATTTGACCCGGCATCTTGGTGGTTGGGATATTTATTTTAATTTATTTATTGTTATAAAAAGAAGCTGTTACCGTGTTCCAACACATATGCTTTCTGTTTCATAGTTGTAATAAAGGCACTACACAAATAATATTATTGAACACTTGTGTTTTTCATTTTTACATATAGCCTACAGTAACATAAACAAATGAAAAAAGTATTGTGTTATTTGACCTTCATAAACACAACCAAATTATTATTTTTGTGATAGCGTATATTACTGTTAGAATGTTGCAGTCAGATTGATTGCTTATTAGCTTGAAAGGGGTGCCTCGAAGACAAGCAGTTCTAGTGTTAAGCGAGCCAAATCAATTGGTTGTCTACCCAAAATTACAAAGGAAATGTGATCTATTTAATAAATACAAGATACAAGCTATATGTACTGTATAAAAGTGTGGAGGCATAGCAGGAACAGCGGCATCTAGTGGTAAAAACCTGGTACTTCACACTACATCACACTACAAGTGACTTCAATTACTTTAAACAGGGGAAACAAAACATGACCAGATTCACAGGGAATAAATTACATAGTATTCAGAAGCCGCAGCTTCAAACTATTTGTCAAACATAGAGAACTGATACTGTGTACTGGTTACTGGGGTTGGATTGGCGTGGGCGGTCCGTGTGTAGCTTTTGAAAATTTTGACTCATTGGTAGAAAGAAGTTTGGTCCAAATCGGTTGTTTGGTATTATATTGATTTAATATTATCTGAATCCTACACATTTAAATGGGCAAATTTGGGTGCAATCAATTAGCTACATTTCTTCTAGATCAAATTATGCCAATCTTACCTGTTTCTAACAAACAACAGAAGTGATTTCGGAACAATTTGAAGTGGTGGGTGTCATGGCTTGTTGAAATGTTGTGGAATGAATCTGTGGGTAGATGGCCTTGTCTCCTGTCTGGGCTTAATCCAGGGCAGCTGCAGCTCTGTATAGATCCACACAACCTGCCAGAGCTCAAATGTCTGCTGCTTATTAGACTCTAGGCTAGCACAAGTCAAAACTAATCATAAAATAGTATGGGGGGGGGGAGCTTAGGGAGAGAGAGATAGAAATGTTGGTTTTTAAGTGAATTCACATTTGTTTTTATTATTTTTTACTCCAATCCATAAATCAAATATCAATTAACTACAGCTAAAATGCAATTGACCCTAACTCTTATGACCAATTCACTTCCATTAATGACCCCTGCTGTATAATACCAAAGGTCCAATTTGACATATTGCTCATTCATAAAGCTTAATATGTGCTGAAGCCATTTAAGCTAAGCACCTCTAATCATGGCAACTCAGCAACGCCCACACCTGAATATCAAAGTACTAATTAGTGATGCACCGATATGACATTTTAGGCCTATAACAATATCTAATATTTTACACGGCAAAACAAAACGATACCGGTAAACGCTTCTTTTTTTTTTACAGTTAAATAGTTAACACACACACATGGACGCAGCGGTCTAAGGCACTGCATCTCAGTGCAAGAGGCGTCACTACAGTCCCTGGTTCGAATCCAGGCTGTATCACATCCGGCCGTGATTGGGAGTCCCATAGGGCGGCGCACAATTGGCCCATCGTCGTCCGGGTTTGACATTGGTAGGCCGTCATTGTAAATAAGAGTTTGTTCTTAACTGTCTTGCCTAGTTAAATAAAGGTTGCACACAAACATACACACACACCACACTAAACAGAAAGTTGCTGTCAAACAAATAATGCTTTATTACCAACGTGGTATTGTAAACACATCGTTTGTGGCCGGTGTTTGCAGACTTTTTTGTACAGCTTTGACATTGCCACTGATAGTAGTGGTGGCGCTTGGCTTGCACGTGCAAATTCAGAACACACAACATTCTATAATTGAACTGTGTTATTTGCTCGACCAGTCGCGAAAGCCAACATCACCCATGACAGAGAATGGTTGATTGTCAAGGGCAATGAATTCCATTATCTTGGTGTTAACTTCTTAGGGAGCAGCGCACGAGGTGACGGTTTTGGAGAGCCTGGCGTGCCCAAAGTAAAATGCCTCCCATTCAGGCCCAGAAAATAGGATATGCACATATTTAGTACCATTGGATAGGAAACACTCAGAAGTTTCTAAAAGTGTTAACATTTCGTCTGTGAGTATAACAAAACGGATATGGCAGGCGAAAACCCGAGGAATTTCTGTCCTGGAAAAAGTGGTTTTGACACATCACCTCATTTGGAACCCCTCCCTTATGAAAATGCCCATATAAGGGCATATGAATGCAGTACCTATTGCTTCCTCTGGATGTCAACAGTCTCGAGAAAGTGTTCTGATTCTTTTTAGATGCTTTTAGAACAGAGAAGAAGACGAATAAGGAAGTGTCCACACAGATGTCAATAGAAGTAAATGCGCGTTCCCGGCTGGCGCGTTCTTTGTTTTTTTCCTTTCTTATCGCCCAGTTTATATTCTGGTTGAAATATTATACTGTTTATACATAAAAGTGTTCCTAAGGATACATTTAAAATTATGTTTGATTGTTCTTGGACAAGTTTATAGGTATAAGTTGAACGAGTTCTCTTCACGTTTCAATTGACGATTGGAGGCTCTATTTTCTCATTATAACGCGCCAACCAAACGGAGATTTATGGATATAATACATTACTTTTTCTAACAAAAGAACCATGGATTGTCTTCGTTGTACACTTGGGAAGCCCTCAGCAGAAGTTCTTCAAAAGGTAATTGATTTGTTTTCGCTGTGAAATGTGTTTTCTGTGAACCGTGAAGGCTTATGAATTCATGCTAATGGAAAAATATGTGGGGTGCTATCCTCAAACAATCAAATGTGGTGCTTTCGCCATAAAGCCTTTTTGAAATCTGACAATGCTGTGATATTGCCAAGAAGCAGAGCTTTTGATGACTATGAAACACTTGTATATTGATGAATGTTTAATAATTCAACTTTTGGATTTTGAATTTGGCGCCTTGCATTTCACCTGGTAGTGACGGGAGCGCCCCAGCGCACCTTGCTGCTCCTTAAGATGTTAATGGATTTCGCCATTGAGTTCTCACGCTGAAATGTTCTTACTCTTTCAAATGACTGCTCGACTTGACTGCTCGATCCACACAGCAGACATTGTGGGCTAGGTTAGGAATGCTGTGTTGCACGTGTAGCGCACAATTTTACATGGCGTCATTACGTCACGTACCTACATTATATAGGTATGCACGTCAGCTTTGACATCGGTTTTTCACATCGCCATTACCGATGTTGCCATTTTTAGCTAATGTCAGCCGATTCCGATATGTTCACTGATATATCGTGCGTCCCTATCACTAATAGCTCCATATACAATGCCCCTCACAGTCAGGTAGTCTGGTATTCAAGTAACTGTATAGTTAGTCATTTTGTATGTACTCTACCAGGCATAGGTCCAGTTCAGATACTCCTTTCTTTTATCTAATGACTGTTCTGACATTGGAAGCTATTCAGTGAAACTTAGTCTTTCCCTTACCTATTCATGTAAGATCAGCGATTAACTCAAAGAAGGATTGCATTTTCAAAGTATTCAAACAGGGTTCCACAACTGGTTGTCTGTCTGGATTAAATATTGATAAAGTGGGCCTCGTGTAGTGCTGCAACACTAAATTATCCATCAACTCAAAGCAACCACTATCAGAATATTTTCTATTATGCTTTGAAATAAAGTAAATGCCATAGAACTAATAACAAAATACATATGCAGGGCCCAAATCCCAAGGTATGGCAGAGATAATATCCTTATACTGCCTTTGTGAGTCAGGGCATGGATGTAATTGTGTTGTTTGAGGTGTGTGTCAGCGCCCTAGCTGTCAATGCTAATTATTGATAGCCTACAATCGACCTCGGTATGCATTGCTAAATGAAACATCCAGGGGAAGTTAGATGTCTGTGTATGTGCAGTAACGATTGCAAGGGCATCTGGGAGCTAGGCGTCCACCACCCCACAGTCATGGAGAGTCTTTCTCGATTCTGCATGACTAACACTATGCACGCATTCATTTGTATGAGAGACCTGTGAATTTGACCAAGTATTCTTCTATTCAATTGCTTATTCATTTGCTTCCTTTAGAATTATTTAAGTGTAAAATTGTACCAGTCAAAAGTTTGGACACACCTACTCACTCTAGCGGTTTTCTTTATTTTGAATACATTCTACATTGCAGAATAATAGTGAAATCATCAAAACTATGGAATCACGTAGTATCCAAAAAAGTGTTAAATACTTAGGGAGTGGTGGGGCGCTACCCGGTGAAATGCAAGGCGCCAAATTCAAAATCCAAAAGTTGAATTATTAAACATTCATCAATATACAAGTGTTGCATAGTCATCAAAAGCTCTGCTTCTTGGCAATATCACAGCGTTGTCAGATTTCAAAAAGGCTTCACGGCGAAAGCACTACATTTGATTGTTTGAGGGTAGCACCTCCAATATTTTTTCAATTAGCATGAATTCATAAACCATCGCGGTTCACAAAAAACACATTTCACAGCGAAAAAACAAATCCCTTACCTTTTGAAGAACTTCTGCTGAGGGCTTCCCAAGTGTCCAACGAAGACAATCCATAAATCTCTGTTTGGTTGGTGTGTTATGATGAGAAAATACAGCGTCCACTCGCCCATTGAACCGTGAAGAGAACTCGTTCAACCTATACCTATACACTTGTCCAAGAACAATCAAACATCATTGATAATGTATCCTTAGGAACAGTTTAATGTATATTTAGTATAATATTTCAACCAGATTATAAACTGGGCGATAGGAAAGGAAAAAACCAGAGCGCGCGCAAGCCTGTGAACGCGCATCCTCTTCTGTTTACNTCTGGTGACCACTTCCCAATTCTTCTTCTATTACCATCCAGAGCAACTAAACGTAATCAAAACACTGTCTAGAGACTGTTGACATCCAGTGGAAGCAATAGGTACTGAAATCTTACTCCCTTATATGGTCATTTTCAATAGGGAGGGGTTCAAAATGAGGCAATGTGTCAAATACACTTTTTCCAGGACAGAAATTCCTCGGGTTTTCGCCTGCCATATCCGTTCTGTTATACTCACAGACAATATTTTAACACTTTTTATTTTCTAGGCCTGAGTGGGAGGCATTTTACTTTGGGCACGCCAGACTCTCCAAAACCGTCACCTCGGGAGCTGCTCCCTAAGAAGTTAAACAAATCAAAATACATTTTATATTTAAGATTCTTCAAAATAGCCATCCTTTGCATTGAAGACAGCTTTGCACATTCTTGGCATTCTCTCAACCAGCTTCATGAGGTAGTCACTTGGAATGCATTTCAATTAACAGGTGTGCCTTAAAAGGTAATTTGTGGAATTTCTTTCCACATCTCAACATCAACTGTTCAGAGGAGACTGCGTGAATCAGGCCTTCGTGGTCGAATTGCTGCAAAGAAACCACTACTAAAGGACACCAATAAGAACAATAGACTTGCTTGGGCCAAGAAACACGAGCAATGGACATTAGACCAGTGGAAATATATCCTTTGGTCTGATGAGTCCAAATTTGAGATTTATGTTTCCAACCACCGTGTCTTTGTAAGTGAACGTATGATCTCCGCATGTGTGGTTCCCACGGTGGAGCATGGAGGAGGTGTGATGGTTTGGGGGTGCTTTGCTGGTGACACTGTTAGTGATTTATTTAGAATTCAAGGCACACTTAACCAGCATGGCTACCACAGCATTCTGCAGTGAAACACCATCACATCTGGTTTGTGCTTAGTGGGACAATTATTTGTTTTTCAACCTTCAGACTGTGTAAGGGTTATTTGACCAAGAAGGAAAGTGATGGTGCTGCATCAGATGACCTGGCCTCCACAATCACCCGACCTCAACCCAATTGAGATGGTTTGGAACGCAGAGTGAAGAAAAAGCAGCCAACAAGGGCTCAGCATATGTGGGAACTCCTTCAAGACAGATGGAAAAGCATTCCAGGTGTAGCTGGTTGAGAGAATGCCAAGAGTGTGCAAAGCTGTCATCATGTCATAGGGTGGCTACTTTGAAGAATCTAAAATATAAAATTTGATTTGATTTGTTCAACACTTTTTCTGTTTTCTATGTGATTCCATATGTGCTTTTTCATAGGTTTGATGTCTTCACTATTAATATTAGAAAATAGTAAAAATAAAGATAAACCCTTGAATGGATAGGTTTGTCCAAATTTTTGACTGGTCCTGTATATATATATATGGGCTTTCTATGACAACTGCAAACTGTCATATGGTAGCATTACAGTATTTTATTCGGCATCTCAACAAATTGGTGGAATAAGCAAAGGGGGTGTCATCTAGCCGGCTCAGATTAGTTTGTTCAAGGGAAGAGATGTTCTACCACATGCTGATCAGAGATGCGTTGTCGCAGCATGCAAACACAATGTTGGAGTAGGACAAAGAGGACATCTGCGTCACTTAGGAGCATTTGAATCTGTTTACCCATTGCACATGTGTGGAGGCGTCCGATGAATGCTCTATGGATCTATCTCGGCCCCCACACAGAAATTGAAGCTTGCAACCTATCACTTTCTATTTGTCCACCTTCAACAGACTGCAACCCACTGCAGATAGTCTGCGTGTGATATTAGCAACCTCAATTAGAACATGCATTTATGAGATATGAATTGAGTAGGGAGACCCCAATTCAATTGATAAAACAATGGCATGAATATGAATGCAATTGTTGTAATAAAGAAATTATGTTTACGTTTTTAAAGGTTTTAAAGCAAATGTGTACAGTCATGTTACTCACAGTACTATACAGTCCACCTGAACCTTGAACTTGCAGTGCTTTGATTCTTGACTGGCCTATTTCCATAACCTGTGACAGCGTACTACAGCATCGCTGTTCTACCATCAAACCACACAGGACTTAGGCTACTCAGTATTCCTTTATTCATTAGAGCCTTCCCCAAAGTCGTATTTGCCCTCCCTCCAAAACCCCAGTACTCAGATGCCCTGTGATCCCTGTCCTGAGTGACCAGCCTGGTCTAATAGACTAGACGTAACATAGTAAATTTAAATCTGGAATTGTCATATTAGTACATACTGTATGTTACATTTGGCATGGTTACATAACAATTTCCCATAACCTTACCCTTTTAACAATCTCCTAAACTTAACCCTTTTAGCTAACCCTTCCCCTAACACTAATCTTAACCCTTTAACCTAACTCCTAGCTTTGGAACCTAGCTGGATTTTATAACATATATGTTTTGCAAATTTGTAACATATTGTAGGAAATGGGTGAAGGACATCCACAAATGAATACATACCATACGAAATGTAACATATCATACTAAATAAAGTGTCTCTGATTTACATACAGAATAATACCAAATGTTCTGAGACCAATTTGGAATGGCTTAGTCCGATTTTGAGAATGACTCCCGGGCTCCCGAGGAGCCATGTCTGTGTAGACATTAATTGGGCTAATCGTATTAAACTATAGAGAACTCCCAGTCACAGGTCCATTCCCTAGCCTATTGTCAAAGTTTTGACATCCAATTCAATGTCAAGAACACTCAGAAAAAATGCTTTTGGGACGTTAAGCAGCTCTTCTGATGCACCCGGGATGTGTCTCGGGCCTGCTATTTATTTGTCTATTTTTGGCAAAGGTGCAGCGAACCCTGTCAGATCTGCATTGTGGACGAGAATAATTAATCTTTGAGCGTTTCGGCAGGAGACAAAGCGTTGGAGCTATTAGGACTGCGGAGGAGGCCAAATGCGCTAGCGGTGCAGATCGACGCAAATGACTTCGCCGGGGGAGATGGTGGTCCCCTCTGCTAGAACTTCTGGCAGATGATCATTAGCACCTCGGGTTTGATTGATATGGCACATTTCCGATGGCAGGTGCACGACTCATCTAAACTCCGCTGTCCCTGATGATTCAAGACGCGTCTGGAGAAGTAGACTCACTCAAGACGAGCACGTGTCATTTAAAGTGTAGTCCGGAATTGGCAGATTAAGAATTTATGAATATTACAGGACAGAGATATGGGGCTACAGTACAGAGAGAATCTGACACAAACAACATATGGGGTAAACTGAGGAGATACTTAAGGTGTTCTGAACATTGACAGATGCCTGATTATGAAGAACCCACCCCGGGCAAGTAGGTCTAGGTCGATGAGAAAAAAAATACTTTTGGATCTTCTGTCACGTCCTGGCCATAGATAGCCCTCTGGGTTATCTATGGGGTTTTGTGCCAGGACGTGACCAGGGGGATTTTGTTCTATGTTTGTGTTTTCTATGTTGGTTTTTGTGTTGGTTCCCAATTAGAGGCAGCTGTATGTCGATGCCTCTAATTGGGAATCCTATTTAGATTGTTCCCTTCCCCACCTGCCTTGGTGGGTTATTGTTTGTTGTGTGGTATGTGCTACACACATTTGTGACAATCAGGCATTCCTTTATTGTTTTGTATTGTTCCATGCTATTAAAAAGATGTGGAACACAATGCACGCTGCTCCTTGGTCCGACGATCGTGACAGGAATAACCCACCAAACCAGAACCAAGCAGCGTGCCATGGAGGAGAAGCAAATCTGGACCTGGGAGGAGATAAAGGGGGATTGGGAGACCCTGCCTTGGCGAAAGTTCCTGTGGGGTTCGCGGCCACAGCAGTCCCAGGATTTTTTTTGGGGGGGGCACATGGGGCTGTCGGACGAACAGAGAAGAGAGGGACGTCCAGTGTGCTCTCTCAGCCCGGTACGTCCATTGTGCTCTCTCAGCCCGGTACGTCCAGTGCCAGCTCCCTGCACTCACCCTGAAGAGAGTGTCAGCAGTCCGGTGAGACCTGAGCTGGAATGGAGGAGTATAAAGGAGTTTTGGGAGGGATGTAAGAGAGAGGTACGTCCAATGGGCTCTCTCAGCCCGGTGCGTCCAGTGCCAGCTCCCCGCACTCGCCCAGAGGTGCGTGAGACCAGCCCGGTACGTCCAGTGCCAGCTCCACGCACTCGTCCAGAGTGTCATCCCAGCCCAGTACGTCCTGTTCCGGCTCTACACCTATGTCTGATCTGGTAATTTCTTATTGTTTTGTATAGTTCCATTGCCAATTAACTTCTTAGGGAGCGGCAGCTGAGGTGTCGGTTTTGGAGAGTCTGGCGTGCCCAAAGTAAAAGTCCTGCCACTCAGGCCCAGAAACTAGGATATGCACATAATTGGATAGAAAACAGTCTGAAGTTTCTAAGAATGTTAAAATATTGTCTGTGAGTATAACAGAGCCGATATAGCAGGCGAAAACCCGAGGAATTTCTGTCCTGGAAAAAGTGTTTTTGACACATTGTCTCATTTTGAACCCTCCCTATTGAAAACAGCCATATATTGGAGTAAGATTGCAGTACCTATTGCTTCCACTCCACTGGATGTTAACAGTCTCTAGACAGTGTTTGGTGATGTTAGGTTGCTCTGGATAGCGCCCCACTGCTCCCTAAGTAATTAAAGTATGTGGAATTCGACCCACGCTGCATTTTGGTCTTTTTGGTCTAGCTTTCCTGTTTTTATACTGATTCTACATTTCACAGTTAATTAAAGTTAACTTAATTTCAAATAATTAAGTTGTTTTCGCTCCTGAGAAGCAATCAACACTGAATGGCACAGAATGGCTCTATTAATTTGAAAAGCTGTACATCCATTTCACAGAGTCTAAGGCAATTGTGCAGTAGTTTTATTTAATAAGGTTAAGGATGAAGAACAGCTCAGTTCAGTGTTAAGACAGATTCTTTCATTTGTTTAATGTTTTTAGTTAGGCAGGCAAGACAGGAAATTTTGTCTGATTCTTAATTGAAATGGAATATAGCCTTGTCATTTATGGTTCATTTGCTATCTTAATCCCAATAAAACATTTGAATATGGCATAACGTTCGATAGAAGATGCTAACCCAATACTCATTCTCCTCAACCAGGACACTTTGAGTTTTTATAAATTGCCTGCCATTTGGATGCTAATGCACTAATGGAAATATATCTGAAAACCAGAAGCGTCTACCTGTGATTTCAATTGATGAGATGCATTTCTTGTTTGATGGTGTCTGAGGGTTTCGTGGAAACCACAGTTGCTTCCACTGCAAGTGTATAAGATAATGTGTTCAGTTGATGTCACCTTGAACTTGCACTGAACCCTGCTTGGGTAACAATGTGAAAGGGGGAATAGAATTGCATGGAGTTTCTATATAAAATCAGAGAACTGTACAGCATCAGAATGTTATATTTCAAACAGACAGGGTGGCAGAGGAGTAAAGAGAAATGTCAGCCGGTTTAACGCAATCATAGCTAAAGATCTTTATCAGAACAGAGAGTGTAAGATCAACCTTTGTTCCTATCCCACTTGACCTCCATCACATTCTCCTAGAATCTCTAGAAAGACAGCCTAACATCAAACACAGCTATCTGAAACTCACAAGTTATTGATGTCTGCCCTTTGCCAAAGAGAATGACACAGCCTTTTCCTCTATCTCAACCATCTCAGGAATGTCCCTCTAGGCATCCAAATGTGACATGAAGACTTTGCCACCAGCCTCTGCCCGTCGCCTATACACAATCAATGTGTGGCACCCATACGGGCATAAGGGCACATACGTGTCACATTGGATTCCCTGGCAAAAGTGAGTCACAGATGTTTCTTCTGTGACGTGACATAACAGCCAATTCCTACAGGCATGTGGTGGCCCAAACTGCCCAGCTCAAGTCCAAGATGACACAAAATGGCAGCTGAATTACTCTACACTCTAATACGATCTTATAGTAAACTACAGAAGTTAACGCAGATATGTTCATGAGCACTAACATGGATCTGAAATGATGACATGTTGGCTGACTGGCAAAAAAATCATGAAATGTAGTTGATGATTGATGCCATGCTTTTTCTTACCTCTTATATGACTGCTCTCTATTTATATAATATTGTACAGATGTAGGATCTTAATTTGAGCCAAGTTCCATCACTGTTTTGTATGGCAACTGCTTGGCCTCCGACCGCAAGGCACTACAGTGGGTAGTGCATAAGGTCCAGTGCATCACTGGGGCCAAGCTTCCTGCCATCCAGTACCTCTATACCAGGCAGTGTCATAGGAAGGCTCTAAAAATGTTCAAAACTCCAGCCACCCATAGACTGTTCTCTCTGCTACCACACGGAAAGCCGTACCGGAGCGCTAAGTCTAGGTCCAAAATGCTCCTTAACAGCTTCTACCCACAAGCCATAAGACTCCTGAACAGCTGATCAAAGGGCTAAACAGATGATTTGAATTGCCCTCCCGCCCTCTTTTACGCTGCTGCTACTCTCTGTTTATTATCTATGCATAGTCACTTTAACTCTACCTACATGTACATATTATTTCAATTACGTCAACTACATTGACTCTGTACCGGTACCACCTGTATATAGCCTCGCTATTGTTATTTTACTGCTGAAATGGGATCTGAAGGTCAATAAACACTTTAAAAAAAAAAAATTATGTCACCTTTATTTAACCAGGTAGGCCAGGTGAGAACAAGTTCTCATTTACAACTGCAACCTGGCCAAGATAAAGCAAAGCAGTGCGACAAAAACAACAACACAGAGTTACACATAAATAAACGTACAGTCAATAACACAATAGAAAAATCTATGTACAGTGTGTGCAAATGTAGAAGAGTAGGGAGGTAAGGCAATAAATAGGTGAAATAACTACAATTTAGCATTAACACTGGAGTGATAGATGTGCAGATGATGATGTGCAAGTAGAGATACTGGGGTGCAAAAGAGCAAGAAGATAAAATAACAATATGGTGATGAGGTAGTTGGGTGTGCTATTTACAGATTGGCTGTGTACAGGTACAGTGATCGGTAAGCTGCTCTGACAGCTGATGCTTAAAGTTAGAGAGGGAGATATAAGTCTGCAGCTTCAGTGATTTTTGCAATTCATTCCAGTCATTGGCAGTAGAGAACGAAGGAAAGGCGGCCAATGGAAGTGTTGGCTTTGGGGATGACCAGTGAAATATACCTGCTGGAGCGCGTGCTATGGGTGGGTGTTGCTATGGTGACCAGTGAGCTGAGATAAGGCGGGGCTTTACCTAGCAAAGACTTATAGATGACCTGGAGTCAGTGGGATTGGCGACGAATATGTAGTGGACTAGGACTTTCCCCAGTCAAACAGCTATTTTAAGGATTCTTTTTGGTGATTTCCTGACCCAGACTGCTGCATATTATGTAAAAATAAAATCTATTTGTATGCTGTCAACATTCAACAGTTCAACTCTCTCTATGAGAAATGGACACAGGCACGCGCATGCACACACACACACCAAGAAAAGTTAACCTGTGGTTACTTTGATGAAAGATTTTTTTCTCTCTCTTTCTCCATGGGTTTCCTCTTTTAAAGTCCACTTGTGTATTTCCCATCCTTTCATGGTAGGCTGAGCTTTTCAGGCATTGTCAAGCTTCTTTAAATATTTAATAGGAATTGGGAAAGAAACAAAGAGACCAAGTTGAGGGCAGAGTCCCTCCTCAGAAACCTAAGGTATATTTCCCATGAAATGGTGTGCAATGAAGTAGAGTAAAACTAAGGCTTTTGTGTCTTCCGAAGCATTCACTTATTTTAACCAAATGTTGAGAATTGTCCCCAGTGACATTTTATCTTCTGCAGCTTAACTTTAGCCTGCCCAGAATAACCATACCCACATGGATTTTACTAAGCATGCTCACTTCAGCGCCATAAAACCAGACTTTGTGTTTCTCCACAGTGGTAAAACATTTGTGTGTGACGAGTGAAGTATTTTTGTCACAAGGCTTGGTGTAGTTGGTACAAAAGAGTCAGGCACAGGACAGCAGAGATGAGCAACACAACATAGTTTACTCAAATATACAAAGTAGTAACAAATACCAAGCCCACCAAATGGACTGACATAATAGTAGAACAATAACGCACAACAAACATGGGGAAAACAGAGGGTTAAATAATGAACATGTAATTGGGGAATTGAAACCAGGTGTGTACAAAACAAATGGAAAAATGGATTGGCGATGGCTAGAAAGCCGGCGATGTTGACCGCCGAACGCCGCCCGAACAAGGAGAGGGACCGACTTCGGCGGAAGTTGTGACAATTTACACCTGAGTCTATATGCAACTGGTAACATGTTGAGTAAACTGGAGGCTACTTGAGGATAATGCCCAACCAATTATTTTATGAATTAAAGGGGCAATATGAGATAATGATATGTCCTTTTATTCTTGAAGAATAACTTGTAAATGCCTCATTAGCTTAGTTCAGTCTTAATCACATCCCAATGTTATTGTAAACACACACGGTATAGCTTCAAAACATGGTTAAAAATATCATTTTGATTTCATGGATGGTCAGTCTCATTGATAGCTCCATCTATGAATTTGAGAGTGCTTACATTTCTCCAGCCCCAACCCGCAGCTTAGTATCAAAACCAAGTAGCAGGGTTGCCATTGGGCTGAAACAAATACATTTACATACTCATTAGAAAGACATAACTGTAATGAACACGATGGGAGACAGAGAGCTGGTTTCAAGCGCAGGGCGCAGCAGGTGTTTATTAGCAAAGGACCACAGGTGGAGGCAGGTAGCTGGGTCCAGGGGAAGGCAGGTCATACACAGGGGGTCCAAAAAGGCAACAGTACAGGCAGGGAAAAGGCTAGTAACGTCGTCCGGGAGATCAGGCAATAGGTTGATAGCCTATCGGATTTCCTGCTTAAGCACAGACAGGGAATAGGAAAAAGGCATCATTAGTGAGGCAGGCAAAAACAGGAGGATTACATTACGGGAACCCCAGTGCTCCGAATAGCAGTGTGTCACAAAACAAACAATACCTCACAATGATGGGGTGCAAAGAACTGAACTAAATAGTGTGTGATAATAACATTACAGGTGTGTGAACAGGTGATCAGAATTCAGGTGATTGAGATCTGGAGAGTGAGCTGCGTTCAGGGGATCTATGTGTTATAGAGTGTGAGCTGGAAAGTGGGCTGGCAAGTGAGCTGCGTTCAGGGGATTTATGTGTTTGAGAGAGTGAGTTGGAAGCGGATGTTACAATAACATTACTTTAACTGACATGCGTTTAAATGTCAAAATTCAGTTAATTGGCACAGCAGCACTAAGTCAATTCATATCTTATGCCAAGAAAATCATGAAGCTTATTAGAGAAGTGTCATTATTGTGCTTCATAACATCTTCAGCTAAAAGGTAGTCTACTCTGATGAGGTGGGTAATTGAAAACTGCCAGGCAACCAGAGTAAACAAATAAAGAGAGAAAAACGAAGCTGGGCAATTCCACATTAATTAAATTACAATGAGACTCTGTTTTTTTTGTTTAAAATGTATGCTAAACAAAAAACATTTATTTAAAAGTTTAACAAACCATACAACTCTATGCACAAGGTGAGGAGAGGAAGTGTGTACTTGAGAAAATGCTGACAAGGTTAGAATATGGGTGCATTTTACATGGAGGACTTGAGGGCAAAACGATTAAGAAGAGGTTATGAAATAGAACTTTACCTCAAGTATTTACATAAATGTAAAACATGAATAAGGCAACAGTGACACATTTAATGTCTTTGAGCTACAGAACTTGGCAAGTCTTTGATTATAGATTTTGATATTAAAGAGTAGGTTACAGCCCTCATAACCTTGTACAGTGCCTCTCCTCCCACAAATTATATTTTACACAGATGCAGCTCCCACCTTATGTATGGGACCAGATGAAGGCCTATGTTTGCATACCTACTGTAGATGGATCTCCTGTAAAATATCATAAGTAACCAAACAAACACTCAATTTCACCAACATGTGAGCTGTACGAAGGCAATTAGGATTCACAATGCCCTGTGCAGTGCCACCACATAGGGGGGCAGTGCAGGACTCTGTTTACAAAATTGCTCCCCCTTCTGGTCGAACACAGAGTGAGACCAGCACCGCTTCATCACACACAGTGCTTGCATCAAGAACACTGGCATGTGTCACGTGTGACAGCCCAAAGTGGTGCAAATGCAATATGTTCAACAAAATGGTCATCCATGATGCTGTAATCATGTTCTGTCTATTATTGAGTGCTGTTGGGAAATAACATGAAGAATGGAGCAAGCTATGAAATCCACAGAATTACGGCTGCTCGCTTGTCACAATCCAATTACATTGTCACTGTTTGCTCCGGTCCAAATCCCAACTTCCCTAGCCTCAATTCATTCAGTGAGGTTAATCTCTGATTATGCTTGTCTGTACATTTCCAATGTGCCTCAAATCCAATAGGAGAGAGCATTGTTAATAAATATTTACCTAGGTTCCACACTGTATGTATGTGCATAAGGAGCATAGTGCAAACCTGATTTTGAAGTTATAATTTATCCCTGGGATGGTCTCACGTATGCTGTACAGTCCATAATATGCCAACACGGTGTGAAGGAAATTAGTATTATCTTTCTAGCATAAACAAATACTCCTTTATGTGTAGGATCAGCTTTGGGCTGAAACTTCCACTGTGCAACATCTCATTGGGGGTTGTCGAAAGAAACTGACACTGGATCCTCATTGTGTGTGTTGCTCATTGAATTGCCAAGAGCACCACAGCCCAAGTTAGCTGAACAGCTGGCAATGGACAAATGCTTTACTAAGCAAGGACTTGACATGGAACAGCCAGCTAAGAGAGAAATGCAGGACACCTACATATTATTATTTATTTTTTGCATTTTAGTCAACATTCTTACCCAGAGCAACTTACAGGAGAAGCTAGGGTTAAGTGCCTTTATCAAGGGAACATCAACAGATTTCTCACCTAGTCAGCTCTGGGATTGGAACCAGGGACCTTTAGCTTACTGACTCAATGCTGACCACTAACTACCTGCCACCCCTAGTAAACATTGAGGTAATGATAGTTCATTACTTTTGTACAGTCTAAAATTGAACAGGTGAAAAGCAATGTAGGAAAAAGACTCTCGGGCAGACTTTCTTACTGTAAAGCTAGCCCACTCTATGCAAAAACAATTTGCGACAGAGACCTACAGGAATTGGATCCAAAGTGAAACTGGTACTGTTATACTCAAAAACGAATTTGTCTCAGAGCTAGTTGGCCTTCTGAGAAAATACATTTTATTTCCCTCCAAAAATCACTTGAACCTGCTTGGCTATCATTCACCTAACTGATATGGACCAGGGCCCAATTTCCTTTGGCTAATTAGTTTGGCTACCATATCAGTGCCAGTCCTTACCAGCCCCGGGGGCCTTGTGTTTTCTCTTTCTCCAAACCAGAAACACTGTAAGACAGCTCAGCCCAAGCTGAGTCCACAGACTGACATGTCTTTCTGTGTATGTATATGTCCTCATAGTTGTGCTAAAATTAGTGCTATATGTCAAAGTGCACCTTGCCAAAACCTTCACATTAAGAAAAAAATAAAACAGGTCTTGCGCTTTTGAAAATTACTGCCATCTTTGCTAAATTTCGAGAACATGACTACCTTACTCTGGGAGTGAGAATTCGGTTAGTTTGTCACACCAATGCTACCCACTAAATGCAAACCAAAAGGCTGTTAGTACATTTCCTTCAATTACAGTGTGTGTGTAGAAAGTTGAGACAAACCATTTCTACAGGTACAAGGGTGTTACTAGTGTAGACTTGAATTCAGTACCCTATACATTTGTGGGAAGGCTGTTAGTTAGCACTATCCAGATATTCACTTAAGTTTACAGTCATATAAAGCAAATTCCAGATCCCAGTGAACCACTGTACTACCACCCAAGCTGATTTCTTTATGTCTAATTCATCCACCCACAACTGAACATATCCCACGGAGTAAAACCCCACAAAGTTTATTCAGTGCTTTTGACATATCAAATGAACCACAGTCTAATTCATGTGATCCGCAGAGATAGCACGTAGTAGTCTGTGTAGTGTAGTCATTAAAAATGCACTGCTGCTCTCTCAGTGGTGGCTCAGTCGCATACAGTCATGCAGAGCCCCTTAGTAATTTAATCACATTCAGTACTTTCCAGTTTATAGCAACATGGGCTAAGAATAAATGATTAAGTGCATACATACAGTATTTGCCTCAGGTATTCTCTCAAGGCTGGAGAATTTTTATCATACAGTTGTATGCATTACATTGTCTGAATTTCTATTTCTTCTAAGGGGAATTAATCCAAAAGTAACTCAAAGTAATCAGGTTACGTTACTGAGTTTTCAAACAGGACTCAGTAGTAGTTGTAACATAGTAACCATAAATCCAACACATGCCAATTAGTATGATATGTTTCGTATAGTATGTATAAAGTTACGAATTACAATTTAAATTACGAATTATAAATTACAATTACAATTTGTTTGATATGTAATGAATTGCAATTTCTACAATGTGTTACAAATTGTAATTTATACAATATGTTACAAATTTGCAAAAACGTATGACATGTTACAAATTCCAATTTGTTGTGGATAACTTTAGCTAGGTGGCTACACTAAGGTTAGCTAGGTGGCTGACAATAGCTAAACTAGGGATTATGGGTTAAGGTTAGAATTAAGCTTAGTGTTTGTTACATCTGTGCCTGCACTGCCCTCTACTGCTCATCCTGTGTCTCCCTAACCTGCCACCCCTCCCGTGATGCTCTCTCCCTCTTCCTCTCTGTGTGTGTGTCTTTGTGTGTGTGTGATTGTGTGGGCGGAGACAGGTGTGCTGGAGGCAGAGCAGATCCCCGCCAGCTGCAACCTGTTCCATAATCAAGACCTCTACAAATACTCAGCCCTGCCACTTCCATGCTGCTAGTCAGTCTAAGCAGAGGTTACTGCTTCCTTGGATTCCTCTCCGGAACTGCTTACCCAGTCCCAAATCCACTCGCTCAAGCCTCAGCTTCTGCACATGGCTTCCTGCAACCCGCCTGAGCTTCCCCTGGCCTGAACCCAATCTTCCCCCTGTGTTTCAATATATACCTTGGTTACAGCTTTTGATATTATTGACCATAACCTGTTGTTGAAAAAACTTTAGTGCTATGGCTTTTCAACCTCTGCTATATTGTGGATTCAGAGCTATCTATGTAGTAGAACTCAAAGGGTTTTCTTTAATAGAAGCGTCTCTAATGTCAAACATGTAAAGTGTGGTGTACCGCAGGGCAGCTCTCTAGGCCCAATACACATCTATATTTTTACCAATGACCTGCCACTGGCATTAAACAAAGCATGTGTGTCCATGTATGCTGATGATTCAACCATATACACATCAGCAACCACAGCTAATGAAGTCACTGAAACCCTTAACAAAGAGTTCCAGTCTGTTTTGGAATGGGTGGCCAGTAATAAACTGGTCCTGAACTGATCTCTAAAACTAAGAGCATTGTATTTGGTACAAATCAGTCCTCAGCTTAATCTGGTAATGAATGGTGTGGCGGTTGAACAAGTTGAGAAGACTAAATTACTTGGTATTACCTTAGATTGTAAACTGTCATGATCAAAAAATATAGATTCAATGGTTGTAAATATGGAGAGAGGTCTAGCCGTAATAAAGAGATGCTCTGCTTTTTTGACACCACACTCCAAAAAGCAAGTTCTGCAGGCTCTAGTTTTGTCTAATCTTGATTATTGTCCAGTCGTGTGGTCCAGTGTTGCAAGAAAATACCTAGTTAACCTCTTCAGGATTGGACTCTTTTTTTCAATATTCGCCTAAAATGACATACCCAAATCTAACTGCCTATAACTCAGGCCCTGAAGAAAGGATATGCATATTCTTGGTACCATTTGAAAGGAAACACTTTGAAGTTCATGGAAATGTGAAGGAATGTAGGAGAATATAACAATAGATCTGGTAAAAGATAATACAAAGAAAAAACCAACCATTCTTTTGTATTTGTTTTGTACCATCATCTTTGAAATGCAGGAGAAAGGCCATCATGTATTATTCCATTCCAGCTGCAGTGTATGCGTAAAGTTTTAGACCGATCCAAAAAACCATTGCATTTCTGTTCAAAATGTTGTATCAAGACTGCCCAAATGTGCTTAACTTCTTAGGGAGCAGCGCACGAGGTGACGGTTTTGGAGAGCATGGCATGCCCAAAGTAAAATGCCTCCCATTCAGGCCCAGAAAATAGGATATGCACATATTTAGTACCATTGGATAGGAAACACTCTGAATTTTCTAAAAGCGTTAACATTTTGTCTGTGAGTATAACAAAACGGAAACCCGAGGAATTTCTGTCCTGGAAAAAGTGATTTTGACACATTGCTCATTTGGAACCCCTCCCTTATGAAAATGCCCATATAAGGGCATATGAATGCAGTACCTATCGCTTCCTCTGGATGTCAACAGTCTCGAGAAAGTGTTCTGATTCTTTTTAGATGCTTTTAGAGCAGAGAAGAAGACGAATAAGGAAGTGTCCACGCAGATGTCAATACAAGTAAATGCGCGCTCCCGGCTGGCACGCTCTTTGGTTTTTTCCTTTCTTATCGCCCAGTTTATATTCCGGTTGAAATATTATACTATTTATACATAAAAGTGTTCCTAAGGATACATTTACAATTATGTTTGATTGTTCTTGGACAAGTTTATAGGTATAAGTTGAACGAGTTCTCTTCACATTTCAATGGACGATTGGAGGCTCTATTTTCTCATTATAACGCGCCAACCAAATGGAGATTTATGGATATAATACATTACTATTTCTAACAAAAGAACCATGGATTGTCTTCGTTGGACACTTGGGAAGCCCTCAGCAGAAGTTCTTGCTGTGATTTTGATTTTCATAGATTTTGATGACTATGAAACACTTGTATATTGATGCATGTTTAATAATTCAACTTTTGGATTTTGAATTTGGCGCCTTGCATTTCACCTGGTAGTGTCGGGAGTGGGGCGCTAGCGCCCCAGCGCACCTTGCTGCTCCTTAACTAGACAGGGAGCGGTGGGTCGCTAGCGCCCCACTCCCGACACCACCAGGTAAAATGTAAAGCGCCAAATTCAAAATCCCAAAGTTGAATTATTAAACATCAACCAATATACAAGTGTTTCATACTCATCAAAAGCTCTGTTTCTTGGCAATATCACAGCGTTGTCAGATTTCAAAAAGGCTTTACGGCGAAAGCACTACATTTGATTGTTTGAGGGCAGCACCTCACATACTTTCTCATAGCCATGAATTCATTAGCCAGCGTGGCACACACAACACATTTCACAGCGAAAACAAATCAATTACNTCCAAAATGGAGGAAAACACCATCGAGGCTGTTGACATCATAAGGAAGCGACGTGTACTGCATTCATATGCCCTTATATGGTCATTTTCATGAGGGAGGGGTTCCGAAATGAGCAATGTGTCAAAATCACTTTTTCCAGGACAGAAATTCCTCGGGGTTTTGCCTGCCATATCCGTTCTGTTTTACTCACAGACAAATGGTTAACAGTTTTGGAAAATTCAGAGTGTTTCCTATCCAATGGTACTAAATATATGCATATCCTATTTTCTGGGCCTGAATGGGAGGCATTTTACTTTGGGCACGCCAGGCTCTCCAAAACCGTCACCTCGGGAGCTGCTCCCTGAGAAGTTAAGAAGTTAATTGGTTTATTAATAACTTTTCATGTTAAAAATGTGCACTATCCTCAAACAATACCATGGTATTATTTCATTGTAAAAGCTACTGTAAATTGGACAGTGCAGTTAGATTAACAAGAATTTAAGCTTTCTGCCAATATCAGATATGTCCATGGAAATTTCTTGTGACTTACAACCTCATGCTAATCACATTAACCTATGTTAGCTCAACGTCCCACCGATCCTGAAGAAGTTAAGCTGCAGCTGGCCCAGAACAGCGTGGCACGTTTTGCTCTTAATTGTAATCAGATGGCTGATATAAATACTATGCATGCCAGTCTCTCTTGGCTAAGAGTTGAGGAGAGACTGACTGCATAATTTCTTCTTTTAATGTGTTGAAAATCCAAAATTGTTTGCATAGTCAACTTACACACAGCTCTGACACACACACTTATCCCAGCAGACATGCCACCAGGGGTCTTTTCATAGTCCCAAAGTCCAGAACAAATTCAAGAAAATGTACGGTATAATATAGAGCCCGTATTGCATGGAACTTCCTTCCATCTCATATAGGTCAAATAAACAGCAAACCTGGTTTCAAAAAACAGGTAAAGCAACACCTCATGGCCCAACGCCTCTCCCTTATTTGACCTAGATAGTTTTTGTGTATGCATTGATATGTAGGCTACGTGTGCCTTTTAAAAAATATACGTAGTTCTGTCCTTGAGCTGTTCTTGTCTAATGATGTTCTGTATTATGTCATTCTGTATTATGTTTCATATTTTGTGTGGACCCCAGGAAGAGTAGCTGGTGCTTTTGCAACAGCTAATGGGGATCCTAATAAAATACCAAATACCGAAATACCTCATCCCAGTCTCCTCGTCTGAGTCTGCTCTTGGGTTCATCTGCTCCGCTCCGCGTGACAGTACGATCTGGCCAAGATATGAACCCAGCAGACTCAGATCCTCTCCACCAAACCCTCGCCAGCCAAGGCGACCAAGCAACATGACCAAGCCCTGAAAACCCTTCTGGAGCACGTCAAGGAGTTTTCACAGAGCCTTTCAGACCTGGAGGGCCAAACCTTCGCCTAGAGCAGGCAACCTGCCCCTAGTCCCTCTCCTCTGCCCTATGAGCCGTTTGTTTCCGACCCCAGAGTGTTTTCGATGGCTACCTTGGAGCTTGCAAAGCCTTTCTGGTACAATGTTCACTAGTATATGAGTAACATATACTAGTGAACTACTTTTATAGCCTGTCTTTTTACTGTTGTTTTATTTCTTTACTTACCTATTGTTCACCTAATACCTTTTTTTGCACTATTGGTTAGAGCCTGTAAGTAAGCATTTCACTGTAAGGTCTACACCTGTTGTATTCGGCGCACGTGACAAATAAACTTTGATTTGGAACAGCCCTATGCTAATGCTAGCGAACGGGCCAAGATTTCCTTCCTGATTGGCAGCCTCTGTGGAGCAGCGCTTTCCTGGGCCACGGCGGTATGGGAGAGACAGTCCCCCATCTGCTCCTCCTACTCCAGCTTTACAGAGGAGATTAGTCTTCGACCACCCTGTCTGTGGTATGGATGCCGCTAAGCGACTTCTGTCCCTCCGCCAAGGCTCCTATAGTGCCGCTGAGACGGCGATTGAGTTTCGCACCCTCACCACTGAGAGAAGCTGGAAAGAAGAGGCCCTTCAGGGAGCATTTCAGCAAGCTCTCACTGAGACCATCAAGGATGAGTTGGTGTCCAAGGATGAGCCTGATGGACTCAAGAAGCTCATCTACCTCGCCATCCGCATCGACACCCGTCTCCGTGAGCATTGGAAGGAGAGGGCAGGTAGAGTTGCATGCCCCATCACTACAGCTGCTTCTTTGCTTGGTCTTCCCCCTCCAACTGCCTCCCTTCCTAAGTCTCTTCCAGAACCTGAAACCATGCAGCTCGGCCGGGCCAGTCTCTCACCTGAGGAGAGGCAGCGGCAAATCAGCAGTAGGAGCTGCCTATACTGTGGCCAGGTTGGGCACTTCGTCTCCACTTGTTCCCTGCGGCCAGCAAAGGGAGGTGGCTCGGCCGTTGTGGGGGATATACTGTTGAACCAAATTGCCAACCCATCTCCCTGTCATCAGTTCCTCTCGAGTATAACAATCTATCTCCTGTGTTCAGCAAGCACCACGCCCTGTCTCTGCCGCCTCATCGGCCGTTTGACTGCACCATTGACCTCCAGCCTGGAGCTCCCCTGTAGCCGGTTGAATAACCTCTCTCGCCCGAGCAGGAGGCTATGGAGGGTACATCCAGGATTCCCTGGCTGCAGGACATATCAGGCCTTCTTCCTCTCCGGTAGGTGCTGGGGTTTTTTTGTAAAGAAAAAGGATTGATCGCTGAGGCCGTGCATAGACTTCCGTGGGCTGAATAACATCACTGTGAAGAACAAGTACCCCTTACCACTCATCAGTTCTGCTTTTGCCCACCTCCATGGTGCCACGGTGTTCACCAAACTTGACCTCCGGAATGCCTACCACCTGGTCCAAATCAGAGAGGGGGACGAGTTGAAAACGGCCTTCCACACACCACTTGGACACTTCACCTGCTCCAATACGCATGACAGGGTTAAGATTAGGGTTAGGGGAAGGGTTAGCTAACATGTTAAGTCATTGCAAAGTAGCTAAACATTCGTAAGTAGTTGCACAGTTAGTATTTAGCGAAAATGCTAAAGTTTCCATGAAGAGATTTGAAAATGCAACCTTTGTGTTGCTAGAAGTTTGCATTATACAACTACCCATCCACCCCAACCAGCCACCCTACTTTTGCTTTTGCCTTAAGTTAGCTTCTGTCTTATGTAACCATACCAAACGTAACATATCATACTTCAGTGTCCCAGATTTACATTTACTACGTTACATCAAGTCTCAGACAGGCCTGGAGTTTGGGTAATCCAAAAGCTACATTACTGATTACATTTTTGGACAGCTAACTAGTAACTATAACGAATTATATTTAGAATGTAACCTACCCAACACTGCATATACATTTATGCACTCCCTCCTCATGAGAGTCAGAGAAAGAAATTAAGAAATAGAGGAATTGAATGAAAGGGGCTGACAAACTGAGACTGTTCAATGTCTCCTTTAATGTGTTTCCTGGTAACATTTAGATCTGGGGGTGTCATGGAGACGTGTGTAGGTAATGGCATACAAAGAGTATGTGAAAGATTGTAAAATTACTTGCATGACTGTTAAACTTTGATAAAGCGGATAAGTAATGTAGTTAAGAGTTTTTCAGGTCTCCCTATCCGAGACCACCAGCCTCAGGTAAACTGATTTGCACAGATCAATCCATAGCCTTTTTTCTTGATAATACAATGTACTGTGATACTGTATACTGTTCTCCACAAATTGAACACATATTCATTATTTTCGAACTCGCCCTTTTTGTGCAAACGTCTGGAGTACTCTGCCCGGCCATCACTGAGTATTATTATGGCAAAGCAATAGAAACTGTACCACTATGACTGCAACCTAGCTCAGAGTCTTTGAAGAAAATCTTAGTCACATAAATCAAATTCCTGATTCCAGTGAACCATTCTTTTGCCTTTGTGTCTAATCCTGAACTGAACATATCCCACTGACTAAAACCACTTACAACGTTTATTTAGTTCTTGTGACATATCAAATGAACCGCAGTCTAATTCATGTGATCCGCAGAGATGGCACATAGTAGTCAATGGCGGCTCAGTCATAGCAAACTGTCATGCAGAGCACCTTGGTAATTTCAGTCAGTTATGATTTTATTTGGAAATAATAAGGATTCTGAAGCCATTTTGGTTTGAGCTTGAGAGGAAAAAATCTTTCAAATGCCACCAGTTGTCATACAGGCCCACTGTACTGCATGTTCAAATGTATGGTATGGTAGCTACCATACTTCAGGAACAACAGAAACATCTGTATATGTAAAGGAAAAGGGTACTTAAAAAAAAACAGAAAGGCCTGCAAACTGAATATGCTCCCAATTACCTATTTTATTGACAACGTATTGATCCAACACTGTTCTTCTTCTTGACCTGATGAAGATACGTGTTGGAGCGAAACATCAATAAAGCTGGTAATTGGGAGCAAATTCAGTGTGCAGGCCATTCTTTTTTATTTATACTTCTTTATCCCAGCATCTAAGTTTTTTAAGGATGTGCGTATGACCACAAACTTTTGAAAAGCTATGCAAGATTGAATAGGAAAATAGCAGTTGCGTATTATTGCCTCTGAAAGAAGAAATAATTTAATCACATTCAGGACATTACAGTTTATAGCAAAATTATTAAGCATACATACTTGACTCAGGTATTTTATCAAGGCTGGAAGGTTTTTTATCATACAGCCGTGTGCATAGATAACAAACAGCAAGTAGCAGCACCATAAAAAAGGGGGTCAATGCAAATAGTCCGGGTAGCCATTTGATTGACTGTTCAGCAGTCTTATGGCTTGGGGGTAGAGGATGTCAAGGAACCTTTTGGACCAAGACTTGGCGCTCCGGTACCGGTACACTCCCTCCTCATGAGAGTCAGAGAAAGAAATTAATGAAAGGGGCTGACAAACCGAGACCAATGTCCAATGTCTCCTTTAATGTGTTTCTTGGTAACATATAGCTCTACGGGTCTCATGGACACGTATGTAGCTAATGGCATACAAAGAGCATGCGTAAGACTGTAAAATGGATTTCATGACCATTAAACTTTGATATAGCGGATAAGTAATGTAGTTAAGAAGTTTTCAGGTATCCCTATCCGAGACCACCAGTCTCACAGATTTAATTTCCAAAATAAAGTGATCTGAATATTACTGTGGAAAAGCATAGTTCCACTGTGACTGCAACCTCGCTCAGTGTCTTTGAAGAAAATTGAAATTAGACTCCTGGTGAAACCTGTGCCTGGACCGTGATAGATTGGCTCCCCCTTCCCACAGCAGCGTGGCAGTGTTTGCCAATGTGTCCCGATTAAAAAAAAGAAGACTTTGAGTATTGCTCCAAAGGAGCTCCTAGTATTACACACAAGAGGGATTTTGAGGGCGATGACCTGTTTGCAAGTGGTGAGGGAAAAGTGTCCAACCTTACCACCGGGTTAGCACCTTCCTCCTCTTATCTCGGAGCAGGGCTCCGCAGAGAGATAGGCTTGGAGACTGTGTGCACTGGAGTGCAGTGGCAACTAGAGATCAGGTCCACTGGGGAGCCTCCACAGTCTAAGGCTTTTTGCAGCTCAGAGCTATACCCAGCGCTTATTCATTGATTGGGCATCGTTCCCTGGGCCATACCACTCACGGCCAAGAACCACATAAGGGTGATGATCAGGTGATGCGTTCCACAAAGACATGAGGATATTATGTTGTATTTTTATATGTATTAAAATATATACACTGAGTGTACAAAACATTAGGAACATCTTCCTAATATTGAGTTGCACCCCCTTTTGTCCTCAGAACAGCCTCAATTAGTCGGGGCATGGACTCTACAAGCATTCCACAGGGATGCTGGCCCATGTTGACTCCAATGCTTCCCACAGTTGTGTCAAGTTGGCTGGATGTTCTTTGGATGGTGGACCACTCTTGATACACACAGGAAACTGTTTAACATGAAAAACCCAGCAATGTTGCAGTTGTTGTCACACTCAAACCAGTGCGCCTGGCACCTACTACCATACCCCCGTTCAAAGGCAATTAAATATTTTGTCTTTCCCATTCACCCTCTGAATGGCATACATACACAATCCATGTCTCAATTGTCTCAAGGCTTAAAACATTATTTAACCGGTCTCCTCCCCTTCATCTACACCGATTGAAGTGGATTTAACAGGTGACATCCATAAGGGATCTCAGAAGACAGAGAAATTTAGTTCAAAGTTATGCTGGGAAAAACCTTTCAAGTCGACATTTGTATTTTAGGCCAACTTATATTTATCCATACCTACTCTAGTTTTTCCAATGCATTTTTGTGTAAAAGAACTCCAATGTCTGCGAACCAGGAGTGATCAATAGCTATCGATCCATTCTGGGCCTAGATTTTACTGAGGCTATTTAATGTGTGTGGCTCAGGGAAGCAACCCACACATGACATACTTGAAACCAAATACAGTCAATAATTTCCTCTTGGAGTTACTTTAGGACATTTCACAGTAGTTTCACAGGCTTTACTTGACATTGAGGAAAATGTGAGGGAATTTTACAAAATAAGGCCTACTTGCTAGCTTGCTACAGTGTAAATACACTATTTATACAGTGAGTAAATGCGACCTCCCTACAAAAGTGTAAATCCATGTATTTTGTACCCCTAAAACACATTTACAGTAGAACAATTCAAACACCTAGTCAGCTTTGTGCCTAGAAGAGCTGCGTCCACATTTCAATCAGTTTGGCACATGAAACCGATTCACATTGAGGTTGTTCCCGTCATACATTGGTAAGTAAGGGACAGCTAGTGTGTTATTGATTCAACATGCATTTCTTCAGAGGATTTTAGGCACTGTGGTTTTGGTGGAACAGAAAATGCAGTCCATCCACCCAAGGTTATCTGAGATAGATGAGTGGGAGGCTTAAAGAGAAGCCTGGTAAATAGTGCTTTGTGGTAGCTATATGCAAAGACACTGCAAGGTACTTTGCTCCGTTCTGCTGCTCTCCAGTTTTCATATGTTTTCACAAAGAAACGCCACTCTTGCACTTTCCCCTCAACAGTAATGTGGAAGGAAGCATTTTACGTGTGATTGGAAAGCTTATCCTGTTGTCTTAAAGCGACTTGTATCATCATCTAGTCATAACATCACCTCTTCCTTCTGGGTGATACGATAGCATAGATTTACCAGACAAGTGTCAGTATCCCCCCGGTGGTAATAGAGGGAAACATTCTCCCTATGTCTTGGAGAAGAGACATAAAATACAATCTTGAATGTTTTTTCAAGCCTCACCACATCTACATAACCTTAACATCTCCAAGCAACTGCTGGAGAAGATGGATCGAGTTCAACTTTGTGCCAGCTAAAATCAAAATGCTGGAAATCAGAGCATGTGCAGTCCCTCTGATATTGATTTAAAAGCTTGGTATTCAAAATTGGGATTCAGCTTTTCAAACCGTGAAAACATAATTTGAAGCTTGTAAAAACATGCCAATTGGACTTACTGATAGACAGAAGATCCAGAGGGTCAGCGAATTAATATGTTGCTACCATAATGATATGAGTGGGGGGGGTGTGCACTTTTAGATTTGTATTTCAAGTAAGGATATATTTAGTCTTAAGTTTTACGTTTCATTCCATCTGTTTCAATTAATCCAAAATTGACCCCAACATACCCCACCAGGCATGCCACCAGGGTCTTTTCACAGTCCAAGTCCAGAACAAATTCAAGGAAACGTACAGTATCATACAGAGACATGATTGCATGGAACTCCTTTCCATCTCACATAGCGCAAGTTAACAGCAAACCTGGTTTCAAAGAACAAATAAAGCAACACCTCACGGAACAACACCTCTCCCCCATGTGACCTACTTTTTGTGTGTATGTACTGACATGTTTATGTAACTGATAGATGCAAACACACGCACACATTACCATTTTAAATGTATGTAAATTGTAAAGACTTGTCTGTAATGTATTTTCTCCAGTAAGACTAGCTGTCACCATTAGCATCGGCTAATGGTGATCCTAATAAAATCTCAAATCTAAACCCCTGGGTCAGGCTCAAAAATACAGCTGGAACACATTTTGAGTTTTCAAAAGTAAAGGTCTAAGCCGTGTCTAGCCTACATCTTCTTCACTGTGCCTTTGCAGCATGTATGAAAGCCCTCTACGACCGCATAATCATAAAACTCGTATGTATGAATTGGAAGCGGTCAGGGACCTTTCACTGCGGTGTTAGCTCTGCCTGGGTCTGAGAGAGATTTGGAATCACTACTTACCTACATTGTGAGTGATATCTAATCATTAGCATAACATTACAATGGTGGAGTGTGGTCCCTGCCTTAGTGATTGACCAAGATCAGTCTAATCTCTCTGTGTCAGTGAATCTGGTGACTCCCTGAAAGTTGAATCATGCCACCAGGGGTAGAATCAGTATGATGAGGTGCAGATGACACGCAAGGGCTTCTAACCCCAAAAGCTAGCTACATAATGAGCCCAATGGATATCAAAAATCTTTTGCTAATTAAGACAATGTACCCTCACAAATGTTAAGACTACAATTTTCATAGGGGGAAGAAATTAGGCTTCCCGCACCATGCCTCCATATCGCTATGCAATTACATCAATGTATTCCTAGGCTTTCCAGAATTGATTCTCAATTTCCAACTGGGAAATCCCCATAAGAATGTGTCTTCAACATTATCCATCTCTGTTGCCTTAAAGCTGAAATCCACAATAGGCGAAATAGTGCAACTGGCTGACCCAGGCACATTTGTTATTATTTTGAGAAAATGAGCATCCACCATCGTGGTAAAAAGAATCATAGTAAATTCTCTGCTGTTCTATCATGCCTGCAATGATGTCATAGGGGGAAAAAAACGTTGTTTGAAGTAACGTCTTTGCTGTTGTAATATCGAAAACGGACGTGGCAGTTTCACCGCTATGGACTCCAGCTTTAAACATGCAGAAAAACACTGAGGAAAGTTCCATGTGGTTTGAAACATCATAAATTTTCTAATGGTGCTCTACTGTAGGCTCTTGGATCCTGCATTAGTCCCTCTTTGAGAAACCAACATCTTGTTGTGGACTCAGAATAACAACTACAACGTTTCACAAAAATAGAAAAAGTGCCAGATTCATTGGAATAGCTGCACTATTTTGATAATCAATATACCAACCTCTGTTGGCACAATACCCCAGCCATGTTTTATCCTTACAGAGTTTGTCCAATGGATTATACTTTTGAAAGGTAGATATTTATTAACCAACACTTCCTCAATCCTCAGGAGTTGGAATCTGTATACCTTACCCTGAAAAGGCTTCATTCCTCAACTAGCATTTCATCAGTTGTCAGCCAAATCAACTTAATTTCTTTAAAAAAATACGACATCAATACAGCCAAGTTGGCTCCCAACACTGGACTGCATGGCATGCCAAAATATTGCATCAGACTGACTTATGAAATTAGTATAGGTCCCCTTGTCAGACATATCAGCAAAGGAATGTAAGTATTTAAATACCCATCTGGAAATGTCAATGTCCTTAAAAATAATTCTCATCAGAACTCGTAAATGGTGTATAATTTATGTTTGGATAGAGAGATATATTTTTTTTATTCTGGATAAGTAACACATTTTAATTTAGAATACTAAAAGACTGATGAGAAGCTCAATAATAATGAATAAGAGGGCTTTATCTTTCCAGTATACTCCAGACAACCTTATGACTAGCAAAGTCTATACATGATATACACTATTCTATTGCCAGAGTTATTTTCCCAGAGTCAAATATACTCATGCAGACATCCAGGGGTGAGTGATTTTGCAGATACCAGTGGGGGCTGTGACTTATATGCATATTGCTCAGTACATTTTTGACTTTGTCTTTCATCACCTGTCGTCAAAGTGTATGCAGGACTAAATGTGATACCTTACTGGTTCTCTGGGAGAGATAAAATGCATGTTTTAATGCAAAGTGTAAGTGTAAATTACTAGCATATCCATTGAGAATGAATGCTGAGTCTTTAATTGTGTTTCCATATAATTGTATCATATATTTCACTATCATACTACTATTACTAGTACTACAGAATTCTTTATAGGAGTAGAGCTTGAGAGCCTTTCCCAGTTCTTAGTTTGTATTCAAGTCCATTAACACGTGCTTGATTCTTACAATAGCTGAGCCAGTAGGAGTTATTTCCGTAGATTTAAATTAATTCCAGAATTCATCCCTCTCCTCAGCAACAATACCTCCATAAGCTCTACCACTTTGTGTACTTCAAAGGCCCCAAGACTGAGCTTTCTTTGTACGTAAAACAAAGAAGGGATGTGCTTTTCCTTCTTTCAGGTTTCTAGAAAGCAAAATCACCACAAAAACCCTAAGAACTACAGCAAGATTCAACATAAAATACACCTGGAAAAGTTTACTTTTTCTCTCTCCTTCCACTCCAAACTTTTTGAAACAAATGATTGTACAACTCAAGCTCCCACAAAGCCCGGCGAAACCACGGCTATGAAGCGACAGACGTGCCCCATCTTATCGTCTGCTGGCACAGCACAGATTAGTGGTGAACGGAATAGAAAAAGGGTGTGAGGGAGAAAGAAAAATTTAAAAGCTGCTCTCCAGTATTAGAACAGGCAGTTGCATTAGCTTTCTAATAAGATGAGACAGAGCAAGACTGAGCCCAGAAAATGGGAGAGAACCGTTTCCTAGCTCCTCAGTTTTTTTTCCATCTCCCCCAGTTCAGTTTTTCTTATTCGTATTTTCCCCCCTCTGTCTTTTCTTCTTGTATCAGATTGTGCTGGCTAATACAGAAGAAGCATGTCATAGGTTTACCTCATAGAGCATTAATTATACTCCTTTAATCGTGGCTGTTATCGTCACAATGTTGAACCCCCTCGGCAGCCGCCGTTCCCCTGGGTGCAGCGTGATTCTCTTTGTGCGATGGGCCTTTATGATGTATGAGCCTTGCAACTAGTAATCACTGCAATACTAGGGATGCCTGGGGATGGGCAGAAAAACTCCCCCTCACACTTCAGTCAACAGACTGTGTGATGGTGCATCTCCCTGCATGCACAGGGTCTGTGATGAGAATGCATGCCCACACTATGGTGTTGCTAGGTTAGGCTATAGCTGGCTGCATATACAGTAGACCAGTGTTTCCCAACTCCAAAGGCTTATACTGTATACAGCCTAGTAAAGCAATGGAAGCATATACAGCCTACTGCAGCGTTTCCCAACTCCAGTCTTCAAGTATCCCCCAACAGCACACATTTTTGTTGTAGCCCCAGACAAACCTGATGCAACTTATTAAGGGCTTGTTGATTAGTTGACAAATTGAAGCAGGTGTGATTTCCAGGGCTACAACAAAAATGTGTGCGGTTGGGGGTACTTGAAGACTGGAGTTGGGAAACGCTGCAGTTGGCTGTATATGCTTCCACTGCTTTACTAGTCTGTATACAGTATACGCCTTTGGAGTTGGGAAACACTGGATCTGAGAGCCTTCAATTACTAACCACCACAGGTCTCTGGAGTTGGACAGGCGGGAATGAATGGACAGCAGCAACACAACCCCTGACTGTTAGGCTGCACGTACCCTGCTGAGATGTCTGCAGAGGAGGTGTGAGTTGAATCATAACACCAGGCTCTAATGAGACTGGGATGCACTCCTCTTAGCTGTTATTCGTTGCCTACTTACGTGAACATGCAGATTCCGATAGCTAAAACCTTCACGATCAGTTCCCAAAGTTTTTCATCCATAGACACTAAACCGTTTCCAATACAACCTGAAGCTATGCCTCCCCACCTCCCTCTCACCCTCACCTCCCTTCAACCCATCACCTACGTCACTTAAGGAAACATGGAGGTGAGGTGTCACAAAAGAGAGACAGAGGGCCGGAAATAATTTTCCCTATTTCACACCGTGAAAAGCAACACCTGTCTCCTTTACAGAAATCACTCGTTCCTAGCAGCCTCTACCAGTTGGCAGTTTGTGCACAGGCATGTCCGAAGGTTGACCCCTGCATTTAAACCTAACAAGCACCATGTTTCCTTGGGCAGAGAGGTGGTTACAAACGGTAAGGTAAGGGTAGAAAAGTTCTGGACAGCAAGATACCGTTAGACACAAAAACAAGTCCGAATCTGCTTCGGGGGGGGTAATACTAAGCTATATGAAATTGTTTTAATACGGTCATACAAAGGATAATTTTGATTTAGAATTTTAAGACCCCTTGAAGATTGAATGAATTTTTTTATTAAAAAATCATTTCTTATGGAAAATAATTTTTGGCCTTACTGCTATTGGCGCATACAAACGCAATGGGTTTGTCACGTCCAGGCCTGAGAAGACAGGCTGGTGTGTTTAGTTTGTTTTTGGTGTAGGGTTTATGTTCTAGGTTAGGGAATGGTTCCCAATTAGAGGCAGCTGTGTGTCGTTGTCTCTAATTGGGAACCATATATATGTTTGTAGTTTTCAATTGGGGTTTGTGGGTTATTGTTTTTGCATAGCTTGTGTGTGTGTGTGTGTGTGTGTGTGTGTGTGTGTGTGTGTGTGTGTGTGTGTGTGTGTGTGTGTGTGTGTGTGTGTGTGTGTGTGTGTGTGTGTTTCGATCTTCATTTCGCTCTGTTTATTGTTTTGCCCAGTTACGTGAGTTACGTTCATTTAAATAAAAGCATGTATACTGGATGCCTCGCTGCGCCTTGGTCTGTCCTTCCCTTAGTTCGTGACAGGGTTAAAGGGGTTAAATATGTGTCCAAAAAAAGCAAGCTATTGGCTATTATTGAGCAGTAAGAGATACACAAGCCTACAAGGTGATTCAGCTTTTATTTGAGCTTTTCACCGCAACATCAAGTAGCTAAAACATTAAATTGGCTGAAATTAGTGTCTATGATGCTTGATTACTCAAATAAAAGTCAGGCTATGATGTTCCATTAAGCTCTTTCCACAAGACTACCATGTTGTGGCATGTGAATCCCATGCCTGCTTGGAAAATATGGTAGTGCTGTTGAGCACTCGAAGTTATTGGTCCAAATGCATGTATTAATTTGACAGAACATGACAATGAGATAAACAAAGATGGAAGCTGAGTTCAACCTTCTAACTCATTCAATAGTTTAAGAAATACTGTAGTTACCAACTCTGCACAACCCTACAATCTATTATCAGCGACACATTGTATTTGGCATTCTCAACTCAAAGGAGAATCTCCTCTCACTGGCATGGACTCATGCGATGACGTGATTAAACTTTCATCGCTGATTTGTGGCTGGAGTACATCATTAACAATAATATTGGTTGACAGATCACTGAAGGGAGACACTACCATAAGAAAATGTAACTTGTAGTTGATGTACAGTAAGAAAATACAGCTTGGATACTTTTATAAAACTGGGATATTTCTATAAGGATTTTCTTCAAAAACATAACTTCTCCATGTTTAAAAAGAAAATATATATTGAAGCTTTATTTAACTAGGCAAGTCAGTTAAGAACAAATTCTTATTTACAATGGCAGCCTACCCCGGCCAAACCCAGACGAGTTTAGAATACCAAATACAGTATGTGTTTGTGATGGTGAAATAATGCCCTTTGTATAAATGCAATTTCTCTGTCTTTTGCTACTGAAACCCGAGCACTTGTGAAGCTCAATTTTCCATTCATCAGACTGTGATGCACAATTTACAGTAATTTCATGGAGCTGCTCAACCAGTTTAATTTATAACACCATTAGGAACTTTCATGGGGATTTTACATCCCAATTTTGATCCATGAGATGTTCCCAGAAAATCCAGACCGGGCTTTTGATTGCCTGGCTACCTTGAGATAAGAGAAGAGGTTTAAAATTCTAACCCTAAAGTGAAAATAATTTCTCTGTTCTTTGACTGCATTTTTTATTATTATTACTGCATCGTGAACCAATTACTAACATGAATGTGCCCCCTCTCACCAATGTATTGACTTGAATACTGATTCAGCTGCCTCTCATCTCAGAATTTACATGCCCCTTCTTACACTTGTCATGAATAAGAAGTACAGCAATGTCTCTCTCTCGCTCTCTCTCTTTTTTGAAAGTTGCTTCTTGCATCTTCAGCAGGTTCAAGGACTGTGCCAACTGTTCCATAGCTTCAAAGATTTTTTTGCCGGTGAAAGAGATAATCTGCTTGCGAGTCACTCCAGGCTGTGCTGGCTTCTTGGGCCACACAGACACCCCCGGAATCAGAAATGAGGGTTGACTCCCTGTGAATGTCTGCCAGTCGACTCACTGATGCATTTGCCTAATGATGGAACCCACTATCCAGATCCCATCACTAAGGGAGAGATAACCCAACTGCAACATAAAGCAACTATCAGTATTCCTCACTTTCCCTCGAAATGTAGAAAACCAGCAACGGTTCATCTGTTCATTTCCCCCCCACACACGATACAGTTCTCTGGCTGATTGCACCTGGCTTATAAGTGTTTTGTCTGCTGAAATCCAGTTTGCGTTGCATGTTACAGCTATCATGTATACCTCTTTGAAGATGTGCCCACATAGCAGCTAAAACTAACACACTTCAACCTTTCTCTTAGAAACTGTCATAGTGGGAGAAGTAGGAAATCTGTTGATATGTATTCTGTTGATATGAAATTAGTGTAGGAGTAATATGACCATAATATAATATATACTGAACAGAAATATAAATGCAATGTAAAGTGCTGGTCCCATTTTTCATGAGCTGAAATAAAAGATCCCAGAAATGTTCCATTAGCACAAAAAGCTTATATGTATCAAATTTTGTGCGCAGATTTGTCAAAGATAATCCATTCACCTAGACAGGTGTGGCATATCACAAAGATGATTAAACAGCAGGATCATTACACAGGTGCACCTTGTGCTGGGGACAATAAAAGGCAACTCTAAAATGTGCAGTTTTGTCACACAACACAATGCCACAGATGTTTTGAGGGAGTGTGCAATTGGAATGTTGACTGCAGGAATATCCACCAGAGCTGTTGCCAGAGAATTGATTGTTCATTTCTCTACCATAAGCTGCCTCCAAAGTCATTTTAGAGAAACATCCAACCGGCCTCATAACCACAGACCAGGTGTAACCACAATACCGCTGGACCTCCACATCCGGCTTCTTCACCTGCGGGATCAGCTGAGGAGTATTTCTGTCTGCAAAAAGCCCTTTTGTGGGGGGAAAATAATTCTGATTGGCTGGGCCTGGCTCCACAGTGGGTGGACCTGGCTCTCAAGTGGGCCTATGCCCTCCCAGGACCACCTATGGCTGCACCCCTGCCTAGTCATGTGAAATCCATAAATTAGGGCCTAATGAATAGACTGATTTCCTATGAAGTGTAACTTAGTAAAATCTTTTAAATTGTTTCATGTTGCATTTATATTTTTGTTCAGTATTTAATCTGAATCCATAATTACGTGAATGCTATAGGCCCTTAAGCAAATTTCTGGGTCTAGTCAAGGTAGCGAGCCATCATCACTTGGAATACTATAAGTTACTATAAGTTGTGTCCAAGATAGCCGTTATGCAATCATTGAGGCTAAGAGCTAATATCTTGCAATCAATTAAATAATTGAGTTAGCCTTAACTCAGAGATGCACAGTCAGAGGCCAAGCATACACTACATGACCATGGCTTTCCACTAGATGTTGGAACATTGCTGCAGGGACTTGCTTCCATTCAGCCACACAAGCATTTGTGAGATCGGGCACTGATTTTGGCCGGTTATGCCTGGCTCGCAGTTGGCGTTCCAATTCATCCCAAAGGAGTTAGACGGGTTTGAGGTCAGGGCTCTGTGCAGGCCATTCAAGTTCTTCCACACCGATCTCGATAAACCATTTCTGTATGGACCTCGCTTTGTGCACGGGGGCATTGTCATGCTGAAACAGGAAAGGGCCTTCCCCAACTGATGCCACAAAGTTGGAATCACAGAATCATCTAGCATGTCGTTGTATGCTTTAGCGTTAAGATTTCCCTTCATTGGAAAGGGGCCTGGCCCAAACCATGAAAACAGCCCCAGACCATTTTTCCTCATCCAACAAACTGTACAGTTGACACACTGCATTTGGGTAGGTAGCGTTCTTCTGGCACCCGTCAAACCCAGATTTGTCCGTTGGACTGCAAGATGGTGAAGCGTGACTCCAGAGAATGTGTTTCCACTGCTCCAGAGTCCAATGTCAGTTAGCTTTACACCACTCCAGCCAACGCTGGGCATTTAGCATTGTGATCTTAGGCTTGTGTGCGGCTGCTCGGCCATGGAAACCCATTTCGTGAAGCTCCCGATGAACAGGTCTTGTGCTGACGTTGCTTCCAGAGGCAGTTTGGATTTCAGTAGTGAGTGTTGCACCCCAGGACAGACAATATTACACGCTTCAGCAATTGGCGGTCCCGTTCTGTAACCTGTTTGGGCTAGGCGCCCCGCTAGCGGGACAACTTCCGGTGAAACTGGAGGGCGCGCAATTCAAATAAATAATCATACAATTATGGATATTAAACATTTAGGAACATACAAGTGTCTTATATTGTTTAAAAGCTGAAATTCTTGTTAATCTAACTGCACTGTCCGATTTACAATAGGCTTTACAGCAAAAGCATGCCATGCGATTGTTTGAGGACGGCGCCCCACATCAAAATATTTTCCCACCAGCACAGGTTTCATAAATTCACAAATAGCGATTAAATATTCACTTACTTTTTGAAAATCTTCCTCTGATTTGTCATCCAAAGGGTCCCAGCTATAATATGTAGTGCCGTTTTGTTAGATAAAATCCTTCTTTATATCCCAAAAAGTGCAGAGAAAGGAATCCAAAAATCTACAGCTAAACTTCGTTAAAACAAGTCAAAATACATTTCTTTTTAATCCTCAGATATCATAAAATGTAAATAAACTATAATATTTAATACGGAATTAAGTATGTTCAACAGTAAAAAAAGATATTAGCAGGTGCGCGTCCTCTTTGCCGAGCGCGCATAGACTGATTTCCAACTCTGAGTCCCAGTACTAAAACTCATAATTCTTCCTCGTTTGGGAAGAAACAAGCCTGAAACCTTGAACAAAGACTACTGACATCCAGTGGAAGCCATAGGAATTGCATACTGGGAGCTAGATTACATTTTACGTCCTAATGGAAGAGCATGGACTCTTTTTCCGGTTGGTAGGTGGTAGGCCCGATCACCGACAACAAAGAAACAGCCTATAGGGAGGAGGTCAGAGACCTGGAAGTGTGGAGCAGGACACTAATCCAGACACTTATAAGAAATCGTGCTATGACCTCAGACGAACCATCAAACAGGCAAAGCCTCAATACAAGACTAAGATTGAATCCTACTACACCGGCTCTGACACTCATCAGATGTGGCAGGGCTTGCAAACTATTACAGACTACAAAGGGAAACCCAGCCATGAGCTGCCTAGTGACGCGAGCCTACCAGACGAGCTGAATGCCTTTTATGCTTGCTTTGAAACAAGCAACACTGAAGCATGCATGAGAGCATCAGCTGTTCCGGACAAATGTGTTATCATGCTCTCCGTAGCCGAGGTGAATAAGACCTTTAAACAGGTCAACATTCCAAAGCCACGGGGCCAGACGGATTACCAGCATGCGCAGACCAACTAGCGGGTGTCTTCGCAGACATTTTCAACCTCTCTCTAGCTGAGTCTGTAATACATACATGTTTCAAGCAGACCACCATAGTCCCTGTGACCAAGAAAGCGAAGTTAACCTGCCTAAATGATTACCACCCCGTAGCACTCACGTCGGTAGCCATGAAGTGCTTTGAAAGGCTGGTCATGGCTCACATCAACACCATCATGCCAGAAACCCTAGACCCACTCCAATTCGCATACCGCCCCAACAGATCCACAGATGACGCAATCTCAATCGCACTCCACACTGCCCTTTCCCACCTGGACAGAAGGAACACCTATGTGAGAATGCTGTTCATTGATTACAGCTCAGCGTTCAACACCATAGTGCCCACAAAGCTCATCACTAAGCTAAGGACCCTGGGACTAAACACCTCCCTCTGCTAGATCCTTTACTTCCTGATGGGCCACCCCCAGGTGGTAAGGGAAGGCAACAAAACATCTGCCACGCTGACCCAACACTAGGGCCCCTCAGGGCTGCGTGCTTAGACCCTTCCTGTACTCCCTGTTCACCCACGAATGAGTGGCCAAGCACGACTCCAACACCATCATTCAGTTTGCTGATGACACATCAGTGGAACTTTCATGGGTTATCGAGCCAGGCCCGATCACCGACAACGATGAAACAGCCTATAGGGAGGAGGTCAGAGACCTCTCTCTCAATGTGAGTAAGACAAGGTAGCTGATCGTGGACTATAGGAAAAGGACAGCCGAACAGGCCCCCATTAACATTGACGGGACTGAAGTGGAGTGGGTCGAAAGTTTCAAGTTCCTTGGTGTCCACATCACCAACAAACTATCATAGTACAAGCACACCAACACAGTCATGAAGAGGGCACGACAACACCTTTTCCCCCTAAGGAGAATGAAAAGATTTGGCATCGGTCCCCAGATCCTCAAAAAGTTCTACAGCTGCACCATCGAGAGCATCCTGACTGGTTGCATCACCGACTGGTATGGCAACTGCTCGGCATCTGACCATAAGGCGCTACAGAGGGTAGTGCGTAAGGCCCAGTACATCACTGGGGCCAAGCTTTCTGCCATCCAGGACCTATATACTAGGCGGTGTAAGAGGAAGGCCCAAAACATTGTTCAAGACAGTCACCCAAGTCATGGACTGTTCTCTCTACTACCGCACAGCAAGTGGTACCGGAACGCCAAGTTTAGGACCAAAAGGCTGTTCAACAGTTTCTACCCCCAAGCCATAAGACTGCTGAACAACTAAACTAATCGAATGGCCACCCGGTCTATTTACATTGACCCCCCCCACCCCTTTTGTTTTTACACTGCCTTTACTCGCTGTTTATTATCTATTCGTAGTGACTTTACAAATTAGATTGAATGACCTGTACCCCTGCACATTGACTCGGTACAGGTACCCCTTGTATATAGCCTCGTCATTGTTATGTACATTTCTTTTTTTTTTTTCTTTTTTTTAAGGGGTGGATCAGCTTTAATATTGCGGATAGATTGTTTCTTCCATCAATGTAATTGTCTGCATCATTTTGTCGTGTCAGTGACTATCATTAAATGTGAATACTTATTTTATCAAATCAATTCTCTATGTGAATTTATTATGACGTGATTAAACTAATCATGTAAACTTTAATTAACTAGGATGTCGGGGCACCATGGGAAAATGTTTATAGAGTTTCAAATTTCCAAATTTCATTATTTATCGAGTACAGTCTTGTATTAATGTATTATTATTACCTCATCAGTTCTCATTACTGAACATCACAAATCCTTGGATATCTGCACGAACCCTTGCCTAAATCATGAATCAGCGATATGCAAATTGGTTTAATTATTTATTTACTAACTAACTAATCAAGTCACAGAAATACATGAAAAACACACACACACAATTAGTTCATACATGGGGTATTACACGATTCAAAGAAAAAAGTCCCTAATGGACGAAACAGATATGACAGCTTGGTAGACAAAGGAAAGGGGGTGTTGACCGCTCAAGAGAGGGAAACTCATAGCTGATAACTACACTCATAGAAATCTATTCTTGTTTTGAGAAATGAAGGCTATTCCATGAGAGAAATTGCCAAGAAACTGAAGATCTCGTACAACGCTGTGTACTACTCCCTTGACAGAACAGCGCAAACTGGCTCTAACCAGAATAGAAAGAGGAGTGGGAGGCCCCGGTGCACAACTGAGCAAGAGGACAAGTAAATTAGACTGTATAGTTTGAGAAACAGACACCTCACAAGTCCTCAACTCGCAGCTTCATTAAATAGTACCCGCAAAACACCAGTCTCAACGTCAACAGCGAAGAGGCGACTTTGAGAGGGTGGCCTTCTAGGCAGAGTTCCTCTGTCCAGTGTATGTGTTATTTTGCCCATCTTAATCTTTTCTTTTTATTGGCCAGTCTGAGATATGGTTTTCTTTGCAACTCTGCCTAGAAGGCCAGCATCCTGGAGTCGCCTCTTCACTGTTGATGTTGAGACTGGTGTAATCCGAGACAGAATACTTTATAATCCGATAGAAAATCGTAGCATATAGACATAAATAAATCACAACCTCATGCAGACTATAAGAAAAAAGGTAATATCTGAAAATGTAGCTAGCTAACACTAGACTATCTTACCTGTATACATCATCATGCAGGATGGACGTGTCTCCCTGTCAGGAATGCCATACCACGGTTGCCCTTAGTTTTAAGAGGTAATCCGGAGACAGGTGTTTACTCTCGTTAGCTATCATACTCTACTTCCACTGATTTCAAAACTTGATCCTCCAGAAAGTGGAGAGCAACATTTATGCAGCTCAACTACACAATACATATTTTTTTTAAGCCGAGTTCGACAGGATTACCACCACAGACTGACAACCTCAAATAGACAGAAGCCTTCAATATGGCAGACCAATCCGAACTCCTCTCTCGGCATGTCCAGCCCATTCATTATCTCAGCCAATCATGGCTAGTGTTAAGGTTTCTACCTTTTTCTGTGGCTTTACCAACAAGGCTTGTAATCTAACAATTCTATTCGTATTTACAGATGGCATACAACTTTTTTATTAAGGCACATGAAAGTTTGCATGTTCGAGAAGGCATTTCTGCCCAAAAACACATTTTGATGAAAAAAAATAAAATGACGTTCAAATGGCTCACCTGTGATGTTGTGACTTGCGACATATGCCTAATTTCCTGAATTGGGGTCACATTTGAAATGCAAGCTGCCAAGACAATGAGGTCAGCTCTATTTAAAACCTAAAGAACATCCACTAAATTTATCTGTCCATAAATATTATGAGGAGAATTCACAGTGCTGTCTATGACTGTCAAGATGTGTCTAGGAAAATCGGAGTGATTTGTTTTGAAAAGGAGACTGTGTAACAAAGCCAAAGGCTGTGCAACAAACAGCTAGCGATGGTCATGATGACCTTGCCCACGCTCGGTGTAAAGGAGTGCATGTGTAGCCACCAGCAAGTAAACAGCAACTGAAACAAGAGGAGCACGATTTGTTCTTATGGTTATTGGCAGGCAAATCTAAACTTGTGGGGGCATAGCTGTGTGTGTATGTTTATGTGTGTACTACCACGCGATCTCATGCTACAGGTGACATCAATAAAAATCTATGAGCTGCAAGGTAGCCAAGTATCAGAGGGCACATGCCTTGCATTTTGAAACTTTCCTTAGTGTTTTGTAATCCGAGAGAAAATCATAGCATATATAAATAAATAAATCACAACATCATGCAGACTATCAGTACACATACATGAACATGATATGTAACTAACTAACATGTGAGGGAGTTAATTAGAATAAATATGATTTGCATTGTCTTCAGGCAATGCAGATGTACTGTACCTACAGTTGAAGTCAGAAGATTACATACACTTAGGTTGGAATCATTAAAACTCGTTTTTCAACCACTCCACAAATTTCTTGTTAACAAACTATAGTTTCGGCAAGTGGGTTAGGACATATACTTTGTGCATGACACAATTATTTTTCCCAACAATTGTTTACAGACAGATTATTTCACTTCTAATTCACTGTATCACAATTCCAGTGGGTCAGAAGTTTACATATACTAAGGTGACTGTGCCTTGAAACAGCTTAAAAAATTCAAGAAAATTATGTAATGGCTTTAGAAGCTTCTGATAGGCTAATTGAAATAATTTGAGTCAATTGGAGGTGTACCTGTGGATGTATTTCAACTTTAAACTCAGTGCTTCTTTGCTTGACATCATGGGAAAATTAAAAGGAATCAGCCAAGGACTCAGAAAAAAACAGACCTCCACATGTCTGGTTCATCCTTGGGAGCAATTTCCAAATGCCTGAAGGTACCACGTTCATCTGTACAAACAATAGTACGCAAGTATAAACACCATGAGACCACGCAGCCGTCATACCACTCAGGAAGGAGACGCGTTCAGTCTCTTAGAGATGAACGTACTTTGGTGCGAAAAGTGCCAATCAATCCCAGAACAACAGCAAAGGACCTTGTGAAGATGCTGGAGGAAACAGGTATAAAGTATCTGTATCCACAGTAAAATGAGTCCAATATTGACATAACCTGAAAGGCCTTTAGCAAGGAAGAAGCCACTGCTTCAAAACCGCCATAAAAAGCCAGACTACGGTTTGCAACTGCACATGGGGACAAAGATTGTAATTTTTGGAGAAAAGTCCTCTGGTCTGATGAAACCAAAATTGAACTGTTTGGCCATAATGACCATCGTTATGTTTGGAGGAAAAAGGGGGATGCTTGCAAGCCGAAGAACACCATCCCAACCGTGAAGCACGGGGGTGGCAGCATCATGTTGTGGGGGTGCTTTGCTGCAGGAGGGACTGGTGCACTTAACAAAATAGATGGCATCATGAGGTAGGAAAAGTATGTGGATATATTGAAACAACATCTCAAGACATCGGTCAGGCAGTTAAAGCTTGGTCGCAAATGGGTCTTCCAAATGGACGATGACCCCAAGCGTACTTCCAAAGTTGTGGCAAAATGGCTTAAGGACAAAGTCAAGGTATTGGAGTGGCCATCACAAAGCCATGACCTCAATCCTATAGAACATTTGTGGGCAGAACTGAAAAAGCATGTGTGAGCAAGGAGGCCTACAAACCTGACTCAGTTACACCAGCTCTGTCAGGAGGAATGGGCCAAAATTCACCCGACTTATTGTGGGAAGCTTGTGGAAGGCTACCCAAAATGTTTGACCCAAGTTCAACAATTAAAGGCAATGCTACCAAATACTAATTGAGTGTATGTAAACTGACCCACTGGGAATGTGATGGTAGAAATAAAAGCTGAAATAAATCATTCTCTACTATTATTCAAAAATGTCACATTCTTAAAATTAAGTGGTGATGCTAACTGACATAAGACAGGGAATTATTACTAGAATTAAATGTCAGGAATTGTGAAAAACTGAAACTTCAACTGTACATAGATCTACAATTGGGGAGGGTCTAATGCTATCCAAGGTTGTTATCTTTGACAATTCCAATACAGAGGATAGCTACAATCCTGTAAGGATGAGTGGGTAGATAAATACAAGTGATTGAGCTTTGAGCTATTCAGTGACACATCCTCTAGATCAGGGATCATCAACTAGATTTTTTCTATATTATGCGAGGGAATACTTGAACAGATTTCTTAAATAAAAATGTATTGGAGCTGATTTCCTGGTGTTTCTCCAATCTTTTATGTACAACAATGAACATATATAAAAAAAAAAAAAAGTATAAATACATGTTTTGTTGTTGTTGAAAACTTGGGGGGACAAATAAAACCGGCAGTTGGGGAACACTGCTCTAGATTGACATCAGCAGATGCTCGAGGATTTAAATTTGGCATTTTAGTCATTTAGCAGATGCTCTTATTCAGAGCGACTTACAATTAGTGCATTCTTCTTAAGATAGCTAGGTGAGACAACACATCAAAATCGTATCAAGTACATTTTCCCTCAATAAAGTATTTATCAGCAAAGTCAGTGTTCGTATGAAAAGACAAGTGGGGGGGGGGGTAGTCATGGGCGCAGTGAGAGTTATTTAATATACTCTTCAGAGATGTAGGGTTTCAGAAGGGCCAAGAGACCAAATGTGGCAGGACGGAGTGCTCGGGTTGGGATGTAGGGTTTAAGCATAGCCTAAAGGTAAGGAGGGGTAATTCACCTTGCTGCTCCATAGGCAAGGGTCTTGAAGATGATGCAAGCTTCGACTGGAAGCCAGTGAAGTGTGCGTAGTTGTGTGGTGACATGGGGCTGCGGCATTCTGGATAAGTTGCAGGGGTTTGATGGCACAAGCAGGGAGCCCAGCCAACAGAGAGTTGCAATAGTCTAGACGGGAGATGACAAGTGCCTGGATTAGGACCTGTGCCGCTTCTTGTGTGGGGAAAGTTCGTACCGATGTTGTAGAGCACGAACCTGCAGGAGAGTCATTTCTTTGATGTTTGCAGAGAACAAAATGGTGTTGTCCAGGGTCATACCAAGGTTCTTTGCACTCTGGGAGGGGGACACATTGGAGTTGTCAACCGAGATGGAGAGGTCTTGGAGCTGGCAGACCTTCCCCAGGAGAAATAGCAGCTCAGTTTTGTTGAGGTTGAGCTTGAGGTGGTGGGCCGACATCCAAGCTGAGATGTCTGCCATGCACGCAGAGATGCGTGTCGCCACCTGGGTGTCAGAAGTGGGGAAGGAGAAGAGTAGATGAGTGTCATCCACATAGGACAACAGGTTATCGGACAGGGAATTACTTGACTTCTCTGGTTAAAAGCCACAGATCGATCAAGGAATTTTATTTCAAGCTTAGTCCAAACATGTGCATACAATGGTGGACGTCTTGAAGTGAACAGATATTGTGGTGTGTAGATAACAAACAAATAGATGCTAGCTTATGTTACCATCCCAGCAAGGCTAACAGTATTTCATCCTACCACATCAAAACAGATTTCATTGGGCATATTTATTGCCCCAGGCTTTGTATGAATACTGATACTTGAACATACTGAAATATCCACTAAGTATTTGCTTGCATAGAAGGCATGACTTTGGATCATCACAACAAATCTAAATACATAATGTACACTTGTTTCTCCCTCAAATATCCATGATGAAGAGTTGTTATTTCCATCGATATTGAGGAAACACAACTTAAGCTCCAACTGAATGTTGATAAATTAACCAAATTAACCTGAAATGGCACGTATGCCAGAAATGAAGCGGTCACAAAACTGGTAAAGTGCTGTGTTGACAGCATTGTGAAAAAATCTTACATCACAATTGAGTGTGTTTGTCCCTTGATGTACACTGAGTGTACAGTACAAAACATTAAGTACACCTGCTCTTTACATGACAGACTGACCAGGGGAATCCAGGTGAAAGCTATGATCCCTTATTAATGTCACTTGTTAAATTTACTCCAATCAGTGTAGATGAAGGGGGAGACAGCTTAAAGAATATTTTTTACACCTTGAGACATTTGAGACATGGATTGTGTATGTGTGCCATTCAAAGGGTGAATGAGAAAGACAAAATATGTAAGTGCCTTTGAACGGGGTATAGTAGGTAGCAAAGGTTTGTATAAAGAACTGCAAAGTTGCTGGGTTTTTCACATAACAGTTTCCCGTGTGTATAAAGAATGGACCACCACCCAAAGGACATCCAGTCCACTTGACAACTGTGAGAAGCATTGGAGTCAACATGGGCCAGCATCTGTGGAAAGCTTTTGACATCTTATAGAGTCCATGCCCCAACGAATTGAGGCTGTTCTGAGGGGAAAAGGGTGGTGCAACAAGATATTAGGAAGGTCTTTTTAATGTTTTGTACACAGTGTATATATGCCATGGTTTTTGCTAGGGTTTGCAAGTGGGTGAAAATATTAACATTTAAAAGATCTTTCAAATTAAAATCCCCACAGTAATAATGATATATAATCCTATGGTAAATTTAGTTTAGTTTTTTTGTCCTTTGCTAATCCTCCTGTGCTCAACAAACATTTTTGAAATCAGGGATGTACACAGTTGCTCAGTGCAAAAATAAGGTACCATGGGAATCTTTCTGCTGTCCCTAGAACATAACTGAACTGTGATGTCAAACCTATACAGTTACTGTATTTACCGTAGATGGGTGTAGGGCTACTATAACGAGCTTGTCGAAGCAAGTTGTTGGCAAAAGTGCTGTTAGTCAATTTAACTTCACCCAATGTATACAATGTCCATATAATGACAACTCCAAGTGACTACTCTGACATCTATGGTCACGTGACTGTCCAAATATGGACACCGTAAACAAATCCAGAATGCTGCAGTCTGTTTCCTGAGGAAGAAAAACTGCAATTCTATCAATCAAATGATGTTTCTGTTTTGAAATATCAGCTTAAGGTTGACACTTTATAACCTTTAAGAAATTTGAACGTTTAGCTATTAGGGAAATAAAGGAGTCAATTTTGCTCTTTAAGCAGGTTTATCCGTTTAATCTGGTCATTCTTTACCCCCCAAAATTTTTATTAGTGCTACTGCCTTAAAAGAGAACGATCAGAAAGTATATGCATACAATTGTGCCTGTTTGCAATTTTTAAGGACCTCGGGCATCCCTTTTTTGTTTCAGAGACTCCTCTTCTGAAAATGTCATGGATTTGAACAGACTGTGTTCAATCTAAAAATCAATAGGGAATTATTTCACAAGCTAATAATAGTTGAACCAGCTAAATGGATGTCTTTATATATTAGTGACCTGAAAAAAACTCAGGGCTTTCGCAGTTTTGATAAGTGATGAGAAGGTACGTCGGGTTGAATCTCCATATTACGCTTTCAAATGATGGATAATAGCCAAGATTTTTCTGAATGCTGTAGTGTAGGTAACCGTATCCCTGCTTGAGTAGCTGTGTAAAACCACATACTCTGAGCAGAAAGACATGTATTTTCATACACATTTCCTGCTAACAATAAACAAAGTTGAAAATTTGAAAGTAAGTCCAGTTAAATTATTCTTCGGCCTTCAAATACAAAATGGCTCCATAATCTCTGAATTTTCATGTGGAATTGTGACGTCAGACCACTTTGTGAATCGGCCACATAATTATGTTGTCAATGGTCTCATAGGGATCCCAAGGTATCATTATTAAGCCTGTGAGTTGTGAGTGTGTCACAAAATTACATGGCACACTGTGGCAAGTAGCCTAGCGATTAAGAGTGTTGGGCCAGTAACTGAAATGTGGCTGGTTCGAATCCCCTAGCCGACTAGGTGACAAATCTGTCGATGTACCTTAGAGCAAGGCACTTAACCCTAATTGCTCCTGTAAGTCACTCTGGAAAATCGTGTCTGCTAAAATGTAAATCAATGAAACCAATCTAACAGTATGTCTGTAATATGACTGCTGAGATGATCTTTTAATTGAGTAACAGTAATTCAGCCTTTCATTTTCACACAACCCTTATCACTGCAAACAATTAAGTTTACCCTGTATGTACATTGTCGATAATTCTAATATCAAAATAAATCTCCTGGCCTCCTGAGTGGTGCAGCGGTCTAAATGATGCGTCACTACAGACCCGGGTTCGATCCCAGGCTGTGTCACAGATGACTGTGACCGGGAGACCCATGAGGCAGCGCACAATTGGCACAGCATCGTCCGGGTTAGGGGAGGGTTTGGCCCGGCCGGGATTTCATTGTGGCGCTCAGGTGACTCCTTGTGGCGGGCCGGGCGCCTGCAAGCTGACTTTGGTCGTCAGGTGGACAGTGTTTCCTCCGACACATTGGTGCGGCTGGCTTCCGGGTTAAGCTAGCAGTGTGTCAAGAAGCAGTGCGGCTTGGCAGGGTCGTGTTTCGGAGGATGAAAGGTCCGACCTTCGCCTCTCCCGTAGGGACAAGACTAACTACCAATTTAATATCACAAAATTGGGGAGAAAAAGGGGTAAAACTACCAATAAATAAAAATACTAAATGTAATCTCCTGTATATCCCTGAAAAAAGCTGTCCCTCACCCTGACTAGCGGAGACTGGGAAATTATTCATACACAAATGGCTGATCTGTCAATCAAGGTAAAGACTACACCAATAGTCTTGTACTCTATTTTCAGTCAAGTGAAACCTAAAGAGCCTACAAAGTGAAATGGAACTCGTTGGACAACTAGACTGAAGTAGAACATGGTGCCCAGTCCTTGCGGCTGCCAGGGATACAGACACTCTCACTGTGAGCATTATGCTGGAATTAGGCTTCAGACAGCAAATTACTAAATGGGGAAATCAAATTAAATCCAGGATTTGTAAAAGTATCTGTGCTGAGGATTACAAAGGCTCAGCCTGGCTAAATCCTCAGTGACATTTGAAAAACTCTTGTTACATAAACCATCGGACAAGGAAGACAGACCACATAAGGCCACCTCCGTGCTGCCTTGGAAACGGAAAATAGTCAGCCATTTGTAGACGCTGTAAATCAGTTTCCCTGTTATGTATTACAATGGAACACCTTGAAGGATGCCATTAATAACATATGGGCACCTGAAATGCAAGATTGTGCAACTATGATTTACAGGGGTCATTGTAAACTAATGCATTTAATTTCACCTGAAAAATAACATTTCCTATTGCTTCCTGAGCCATAGTCGATCAATTCGATTGGATTTATTGAGCAATATGACACTTTAACCTTGCTGACATGAATGGGGTATATTGTTCCGAACCATGCAAAGGTTTGGGATGATGCCAACATTTCTCTGTCCCCTGGCATTTGATGAATGTTCTCCGTAATGTGCTGCTGAAATTCTACCTATACTATGAACTGTAATGAGCAATTTTATATGTTCCACTTACAGGTTTTTAAAGAACCGCTCTCGTGGTGCCCCAAATGCTAATGAGTTAATTGTTACATAATTAATAGAATCAGGTAACAATTAAACGTACTTAGTTAATTTGATAAATAACAGTCATCAGACGAATGAATGTAAAGCCACAACATATTGGAACCCCGTGCAAAGAAACGAAGACAAAATTAGGCTTTACTGTTGAATTCAGTCTATGAATTTTGTAGCAAAATTACGTTATACACCAATAGAGCTGTAGGCATCGTTGAGAGTTTGTGTTTGTTTCATTTCGACCCAGAATGCAGTGAAAGATTGCCTCCAGTGTTGTATACCTGACAAAGGGTCCGAGTGAGTAGACTCGCCAATTATTACGTTTCCAGAGCTAGGACATTTAGGGCCAGCCGATTAAGGAAATTTGAGAAAATATATTAGTTTGGCCAATGCGAAGTATTATCTCTGTCTCTCGTGCTTCAGGAGCATGAGTAACAGACGTGGAGAGTATTTCTTATGTTACCGCGTGTTCCTGTAACATTGCTAGGTTGAACCTGAGACGTGTGGCGTCATTAGTAAACCCCATTCCCGAATTGAAGGGGACCCTGTTTGTGCTTGAAATGAACATTCTTGTGCAAGAATGGCTAGCTTTGCTTTAGAGGCTAAGCTAATAAAGAGAGAGAAGCCATTCTCTTTTGTTTACAGAGGAAATCCCACCTTGGGCGACGGAAGTCCAGCCTTTGCTGGAATCCCTTGTGAGTTCAGCTTTCAAGGCTAAGTGACCCTTTGTGGTGAACAATCGTCAGTAATATATTTTGATTTTTTTTTTATAAAATCGAATTTGAGGGCAAACGTCTTCTCACCTCTGTAACAACTGGCGCAGTGCACAGCAACACAAGCAAGAAACGGTTGATATGAAGGGACAGGTGGAGAGAACCAGGAAACGAATGACAAAAGCAATAAAGGAAAAGATACTGGTAGTCAAGGAACAGCGTTTGAAAACAGAACAATTAACAGAAATTGAAAAAACTAAAGACAACAACTGAGCACAAACTCTTGAAAAGAATTGTCTTCTACAGGAGCAAAATCGTCTTCTACAGGAACAACGATTTAGCCAAAAAGAAATACGACATAATCCACGCCAAACTAGATGAATCTGACGAGTTACCTACAAACAGGGGCGCGCAACTTGATAACATGCATGCAGTTTTGATGAACAACACTCAAAGCAATTAAGTTCTAGTCCAAATGCTGCAGACCAAAGACGATCAGTTAATGATGACAAAACAGTGGAACTCATTGAAGTCGCTGACCAAATGAATGATGAGAGAACCCAGGTGAGAAAGATGGAAAAATGTACCTCTAAGCCAGCGGAGGAAATCTCATCACTGAATCTCTCGCTCCGCACTCAAGACCTCTACCTGCAAACCATGACAGATAAGTATGAGGCCGAACAGAGCAAGTGCGACACTCATGTGTCTAAAATAAATACTCTAAGCGCCCAAGTGGACTCTGCTATGCAGCAGAATACCACCCATAGGTAACACCTGGAGGAACTCCAGACAATCACGCACTACAGCGTGACTACCCAACCAACCAACCAAGCTTGCAAGCAGAGCTCGGTACACAAAAGAGTGAAGACGACAGAAGGTTTCAGACTTTACCTCTCTCAGGTGTCCCTCAGGTGTCCCTCCTCTTGGCCATTCGGCACAGAGTAATATGGCGCTTCCTCGCCAACAAAGCCAAAGCTTGGCTTCTCCTCTTGGTCTTTCGGCCCAAAATCTCCCACCAGGATGAAGCCAACCCTCTCCACATACTTGGCACGGAATGCCTTGACAAAATCGTCAAACATTTGCAACATTGACCCTGTTCCAGGGAAGTATGAGGCGTTCTTAGCAGACATAGAGGATGCCTTGGATGGCTACCCGAACGCTGTGGGTACTGACAAGCTTTACCTGTTGAAGGAAAGTTGAATAGACACGTGACAAGGATCATCCTCGTTTTAGTTCGCAGGCAGTGGAACGGTTGCCACAAACGGACGTTGTGGTGAATGACAGGCAATAACAGCTACTGCATTTTGAAGGACAAACACCAGGAGATTTGGTTGAAAGGTTACAGCCAATCTACTGACAACTCGTACGAAGGGTCTGACCTTTTCGTTTGTGCCTCGGACACCAACACCAACTGCTGGTGGGGGAGGAAGGGGGGTGTCCTGAGACACAAAGGGGGGGAATACTAGCTCAGACCCATTATGAGCCTCATCGAGGCCAGTGGGGGGGAAAGTTAGGACTACGTGCAACACTGTACGAGGCTGCCTGATCAGGAAACAAGTTGTAAATTTTCCCACAAGAAAGAGAAGAGCGATAACCATAGAGTACATTTGAGATATCACTGAAGTGTCCCACACTGGTCATAAAAGAAGTCCAGTGGACTTTCCAACTACCAAAAACATTTTAATAATAATAATAATAATAATAATAATAATAATAATGTATTGCCATGCGTAGTCTCAACTACAATACAACTAGTAAAATGTTCCAATCATGTGTTCCTGTAGGATAACATTAAGAAATAAAATCAGTAGGATAGCTGGTCCCCTTGGGAACCAGTACCAATGCCAGCAAGAGTCAGTCCATCCACAGTCAGTAAGAAGGTTAGAGATCTAACAATTCGAATTGCCCTTCCTAACAACGACAGAGGAGGTAGTAGCCACTGATTGCAACACATGGAAGGGAATCTCCAAAACACTCTTCTGCTAATAAATAGAACCCTCCATTCAGGAAGAAAGTTATTAGAAGTCATGAACCATGATCACACCGCGTACGACTGGTTCAGTGCTTATAGAGTACTTCCGTCATGAGGTTAGCTCCTCCGTGGATGACGAAGTTATGAAATAGTCTCTTTCATACCTATCGTCACTACAATAGTGTAAGACACTTTGACTTGTAGTAAAATCACTACAGGTCCCCTTGGCATATGGCTTGAGGTTGGCACCGATTCTTACTGACACACGTCATTGACATGGACATTTTCTGATGAGTCATTCTGTCCAGGTTGCAGCCTACCAGGATACTTGGTTTTCTTGCCCTTGGTATGTGTGCTTGTGCAAGCATAAACACACATGCACAACGGAACATTTCATGAGGATTTATACTAGGATCACTTAAGAGTTTAAGCAAAATACCAGTCTTGGTAAAGTGAAAATAGACCCTGACACCCCTTTGACTCTACAGCTACATTAACCACCAGTTTCTCCCCAGAGGTCCATAGGTCATCCCTGTAGACTGTCCGAAGCTGGTGCCTTACAGCTATATACTTATAATGTAGTTATCAATTTAGGATAGTGCCCTAAGCAACACACCACTAAGTCGGATCGCCCTAGATATGACATTAGACAAAATGCCTTGATAGCGTAATTTAGCCAAAACCATGGACGTATATAGAATAGAGTCCAATTAGATGATTAAGGTGTGGTAATTATATTTTGTATATCTTTTTGTTTGTGTTTTATTCTTAACTTTATTTTCATTTCATTTGACACCTAGGAAGTGATAGTGCCAAAAACAAATTCCCAATATGACCACCAGTTAGTGCCACAACGCCGCTCATTTGGGGAAGAAATGTAATGATGTATTTCATGAGTGTTCTGCGTTACTAACATTTAAGTTACTTCCTAGATCCACCAACCGGACTACGGGTCCGGATCAATGATCCCATGGCCATTCTTGTGGGGGTCTACAACTTACAGAAATCCTACAAGGTTAAACCACCAGAGGGGGACTGTCATGATGATCCACAAACCAGGACATCCCATGGTCATTCTTGTGGCGAGTTGCAACTTGCAGAATCCTTCCAAGATTGAACCCACCAGAGGAGGACTGTCATGACCAAATAGGTCAGATGAGGATCCAAATAGGTCAGATAAGATTGGAAATGGATTACTTCAACCAGACCCTCTCTTAACCACAGAGGGGGAGAAGGGAGCTGGTGGGGGGTTGACAGTTCACACCCTGTTGTAAATCAAGGATTAAAACCTTCAGCTATCTCCCTCTCCAAATTCACACATGAATGTGCCTTTGTTTCAGACGTTCTGAAGCAAATACTGGAACAATATTTCTAACATTGTAATGCAAATCCATGATGCCGGTAAGGCAGTGTCAGGCGCAGGACAACAAAATGAGTGTTCATATAGTTTACTCAAATATATCAATACGAGTGTAAAAACAAACACTCGAAAACACGGAATCAAAAACAACAAAACAATCACACACAAAAACATGGGGGGAAACAGAGGGTTAAATAAGGAACAAGTAATCATGGGAATGTAAACCAGGTGTGTGAAAAGGGAAGACAAAACCAACAGAAAATTAATAATGGATCGGTGGCGGCTAGAAGACCGGTGATGTCGACCGCCGAAAGCTGCCCGAACAAGGAGAGGGACCAACTTCGGCTGAAGTCGTGACAAACATAGAACGTGGGGAATGGTCAGAGGTGATCAAAAGAATAATAATGTCATTTTGGTTGTTATTTTGTGATGTAATTAAAAATGTTAAACTAAATATTGTATCTTGAAAAGTATATACACTACATGTACGAAGTCTCCATCTATGTTGTGAATGAAATATGAAACATTTGGAAAGTGTTTTTGTTAGGAGTGGGATTGTGATGTTAGAAACTTTAAGAGGACATTTTTTATATAGCTTTGTACGAGTAGTCACCACCCCTTAAGTGAGGTCAGAGAGCGTGTGAGCCTCACGAACCACCCCTTTTGAATTAACTGTATAAAACGGTGGGTTAAGAATTACTCTAAACAGGCGGCGGTTCGTGTGCAAAGTATATGATTACTGTGAGAGTAGTTTCTAAAATGTACCAACGTCTCTGTCTCTCTCTCTCGCCTTCTCCATGTCTTTTTGTAACAAGCCGCCATATTGTTGTCAGTTTGCTAGGGATCTGTTTCTAACGTATGATGTGTGTATGTTTATCCTGTGTTGCCATTTAGTTAGCTAGTAAATAATAATTAAAACATTTTGTGTAGTACTGATTCATAAGGGTTTTTTTCAGATGCAGGAGGATTACGACTGTTCAGAAGGATAATATGATATGAGGTTATGATTAATAAGTTGACTGTTTATGGATGTGATAGGTAAAGACCTGTAGAGTTTAATTCGGGAGATGATAACTCTTTAAAGAACTGCTCTTGTGCTGCCCCAAATCCTAATGAGTTAAATTGTTACATGATTAATTAAAAGTTGGTAACAATTAAACATAGTTAGTTGATTAGAAAAATAACAGTCATCAGATTAATGAAAGTAAAGTCACGACAATGCACACAATAGATGAATCTCTACCTCAAACGAAACGTTATTCATATTGCTAACCAGGAGACTCTCGGGTATGTTGTGCTGGACTGTCATCACAATTGCTTCACCGGAACCTGGACAAATTATGTCTGCTGGCATACTGCCCCTGAGCAAGGCAGTTAACCCACTGTTCCCCGGGTGAAGCAGCCTCCCTCGCCTCTCTGATTCAGAGGGGTTTGGTTAAATGCGGAAGACACATTTCAGTTGAATGCATTCAGTTGTACAACTGACTAAGTATCCCCCTTTCCCTCTTCTGACTGCACTGTCAGCATGCAGTCAAAGCATAAATTATCTAAATTTAAGGTTAGGCTAAGGCTAGCAGCCTGGATAAGGTTAGGCTTATCCGGATTTGAAGAAGAGAAAATGTAGAAATAGACAGTGTATAACTTTTTAGCTTTAACTAGTTATGACCTTATACTTGGCCACCTAACCATGGAGCAAATGATAATAATGGGTGCAATCTAATGTTTTGAACCTCCTCTTTTTACCAGAAAATGATTATAATCATAATTTGTCAAGTTTCACTTGCATATAAAAAAAAATATATATATATATATTATAAATGGTAAAATTGCATGATATGATTGCATTTTAGAACCTCGCTCCCCCGGTTGCCCCAAGAGGAAGGGTTTTGACCACTAACATTTTAGGCAAATTCGTTTTGTGGTCCCACTGGTGTGCAGGGTTTGCAAATTTTTTTACCATTCCATCGATCGTAAAGATACATCTCCACCCACCTTGTGCACCAGGCCATGTAAAATGAACTCGCCTATTGCTTCAATACACACTCCAAAACCGTCAACATTTAGCCTATCCAGATTACCAGAGTTTTTATTCTTTATTTTGCATTGATGGGTCTCAATCCACTGCATCTGCCGATGTCGCACTCCTGCATCTGCGGTGAAAGGTGACAGAGCTAGAGCGGTGTTTGTCAGACCATGAGTCATCCCGAAAATCGGATTTCTCATAAAATCGTCTGTAACGTCCTAACAGTTTGGTTTATAAACTAATATGACCCCTCAATGGAAAGATGAGACTATCACAAACACATACAGTTGAAGTCGGAAGTTTACATACACATTAGAGAAATACATTTAAACTCAGTTTTTCACAATTCCTGACATTTAATCCTAGTAAAAATGCCCTGTCTTAGGTCAGTTAGGATCAAGACAGGGAGTGCGGTGATGTAGTGTCCACAACTACAGAATCATTGAGGCGTCTGAAAAGACACCTATCCCGAAAGCATGATGGTGTATTTACTGTGCATATGCTACAACATTAAACATTTTGTTCATTTTTGTTCAATTATCTACACAATAGGCCATAATTGATTTTGGCCCAACAGGCCAGGCATATTCCAAAATGGATCTTTCCATTTTGATTGGGTTATTAGGCCTAAGAATCTTTACACCTACCTATAGAAAATTAAAATACTTTTGCATCTCTGCCCAGCCTGGCAAGAGTGGCCAAAATGGTGTTTAGCATCCCCAGTTGCTCTGCAATCGTGGAGATTATATTCTCCGCTGCTGGCTTGCTCTCCGTTTCCTAGCCTCAGTGCAGTGGGCAGCTGGGAGGAGGTGCTCTTATTCTCCATGGACTTTACAGTGTCCCAGAACTTTTTGGAGTTTGTGCTACAGGATGCAAATTTCTGTTTGAAAAAGCTAGCCTTTGCCTTCCTAACTGAAAGTGTATATTGGTTCCTAACTTCCCTGAAAAGTTGCATATCACGGGGGCTATTCGATGCCAATGCAGTTCGCCACAGGATGTTTTTGTGCTGGTCAAGGGCAGTCAGGTCTGGAGTGAACCAAGGGCTATATCTGTTCCTTGTTCTACATTTATTGAATGAGGCATGCTTATTTAAGATGGTGAGGAAAGCACTTTTAAAGAATAACCAGGCATCCTCTACTGATGGAATGAGGTCAATATCCTTCCAGGATACCCGGGCCAGGTCAATTAGAAAGGCCTGCTCGCTGAAGTGTTTTAGGGAGCGTTTGACTGTGATGAGGGGTGGTCGTTTGACCGCAGACCCATTACGGACGCAGGCAATGAGGCCTGGTTGAAGACAGCAGAGGTGTATTTAGAGGGCAGGTTGGTCAGGATGATATCTATGAGGGTGCCTGTGTTTACGGATTTGGGGTTGTACCTGGTAGGTTCCTTGATCATTTGTGTGAGATTGAGGGCATCTAGCGTAGATTGTAGCGCGGCCGGGGTGTTAAGCATGTCCCAGTTTAGGTCACCTAGCAGCACGAGCTCTGAAGATAGATGGGGGGCAATCAGTTCACATATGGTGTCCAGAGCACAGCTGGGGGCAGAAAGTGGTCTATAACAAGCGGCAACGGTGAGAGACTTGTTTCTGGAAAGGTGGATCTTTAGAAGTAGAAGCTCGAATTGTTTGGGCACAGGCCTGGATAGTAAGCCTGCAGAGTTCTGTCAATCTCTGCAGTAGATTGCAACTCCGCCCCCTTTGGCAGTTCTATCTTGTCGGAAAATGTTATAGTTAGGGATGGAAATTTCTGGATTTTTGGTGGTATTCCTAAACCAGGATTAAGACATGGCTAGGACATCCAGGTTAGCAGAGTGTGCTAAAGCAGTGAGTAAAACAAACATGGGGAGGAGGCTTCGAATGTTAACATGCATGAAACCAAGGCTTTTACAGTTACAGAAGTCAACAAATGAGAGCGCCTGGGGAATGGGAGTGGAGCTAGGCGCTGCATGGGCTGGATTAACCTCTACATCACCAGAGGAGGAGTAGGATAAGTGTACGGCTAAAGGCTATAAGAACTGGTTGCTTATTGCATTCGAAACAGAGAGTAAAAGGAGCAGGTTTCTGGGGGCGCAAGAATAGATTCAAGGTACAATGTACAGACAAGGGTATGGTAGGATGTGAATATAGTGGAGGTAAACATGGGCATTGAGTGACAAGAGAGGTTTTGTCTCTAGAGACATTTAGACCAGGTGAGGTGACCGCATGTGTGGGAGGTTTAACAAAAGGGCTAGCTAAGGAATATTGAGCAGGGCTAGAGGCTCTACAGTGAAATAAGACAATAATCACTAACCAAAACAGCAATGGTCAAGACATATTGACATTAGGGAGAGGCATGCGTAGCCAAGTGATTATAGGGACCAGTGGGTAGCTAGGCGAGCTGAAGACACAGTGATTCAGACAGCTAGCGGGCCGGGGCTAGCAGGCTAGCAGAAGGGCCTTAGGGGGACGTCGCAACGGAAGAAGTCTGTTGTAGCCCCCTCGGACGGTTACGTCGGCAGACCAGTCACGTTGGATCGGCAGTGCGCCATGTAGGCAGTAAAAGGGTCCAGGCCAATTGGCAAAATAGGTATTGTAGCCCAAGAAATTGTCTGATGGTCCTCTTCAGCTAACAGTCCGATATGCTCTAGACAGCTTTAGGGCCACGGCTATCAGGCTAGTGGATGGGCCTTCAGGGGAGGTCGCGACGGAGGAGCCTGTTTAAACCCCTCGGGCGGATTACGTTGGTAGACCAGTTGTAATGGAATTGGCAGGGCTCCGTGTTGGCAATTAAAGGGGTCCAAACCAATTGGCAAAATATGTATTTTAGCTCAAGGAGTGGCTGATGGACCTCTTCAGTTAGCCGGGAGATGGACCTAGCACGAGGCTAGTTCCAGGCTCACTGGTGCTTGCTTCATGACAGAGAAGTTAGCCAGGGGGTAGCCACTCGGATAGCAGCAAGTTAGGTGCGATGATCCAGGTGAAAAGGTTCAGAGCTTACGGTAGGAAACCGGAGATGGAGAAAAAGCAGTCCGGTATGCGCTGGGTTGAACCGTGCTGTGCAGACTGGCATGAGTTAAGGCTAAGGTTAGCTGATGACCGCTAGCAGTGGCTAACTGACTACTAGCTAGTTAGCTGGCTAGCTTCTGCTCAGGGTTCCGGTTCTAAAGTATAGAAAATACCACATTGGGTGAGGCGGGTTGCAGGAGAGTATGTTGATACTGAGGTTAAAAATAAAAAAAATATATATGAAATATATACGAAGGGGGAAAAAAAGTATATACACGGGACACGACAAGACAAAGACAAAGACGTCTGAACTGCTACGCCATCTTGGAATTTAGACTATATACATATGAACAAGCAATGTCAGAACGGAATGGACTAAGATTGTCAAGGCGGTGTGTGTGGCTGGTGCGTGAGAGTCAGGCGCAGGAGAGCAGAGATGAGTGGACAAAAGCACTTTACTGAGGCACAGTAAACCAACGAATGCAATAGCGTCACAAAACAAATGCCCACAGAAAACAAGTGCGGCAGCACCAAGTACAACAATACGAAATACAGCGCAAACCAGCCGGAAACATACCACCGAATAAACAATTACACACACACACACATGGGGGAACCAGAGGGTTAAATAAATGACAAGTAATAAGGGAATGACAACCAGGTGTGTGGGGAAACAAGACAAAATGAAAAGTGGATCGGTGATGGCTAGAAGACTGGTGACGTCGACCGCCGAACAAGGAGAAGCACCGCCTTCGGCGGAAGTCGTGACAAAGATACAGTAGAATAGCATAGAACACAGTATATGCTGTACATATGAGATGAGTAATGCAAGATGTAAAACATCAAGTGAATGAGATACTGTAGAATAGTATAGAATACAGTACATATATATGATGAGTAATGCAAGATATGTAAAAAAAATGTAAGTCACTAAGATACCATAGAATAGTCTAGAATACAGTATATACATATGTGTTGAGTAATGCCAGATATGTAAACATTATTAACTACTTAGGGAGCAGTGGGGCACTACCCCACTCCCGACACTACCCGGTGAAATGTAAGGCGCCAAATTCAAAATCCAAAAGTTGAATTATTAACTTCTTAGGGAGCGGCTNGTCTGTCATAGTTGAAGTGTACCTATGATGAAAATTACAGGCCTCTCTCATCTTTTTAAGTTGGAGAACTTGCACAATTGGTGGCTGACTAAATACTTTTTTGCCCAACTGTATGATGAGTAATGCAAGATATGTAAAAAAAATGTAAGTCACTAAGATACCATAGAATAGTCTAGAATACAGTATATACATATGTGTTGAGTAATGCCAGATATGTAAACATTATTAACTACTTAGGGAGCAGTGGGGCACTACCCCACTCCCGACACTACCCGGTGAAATGTAAGGCGCCAAATTCAAAATCCAAAAGTTGAATTATTAACTTCTTAGGGAGCGGCTCCCGAGGTGACGGTTTTGGAGAGTCTGGCGTGCCCAAAGTAAAATTTCTCCCACTCAGCCCCAGAAAATAGGATATGCACATATTTAGTACTATTGGATAGGAAACACTATAGTTTCTAAGAGTGTTAAAATATTGTCTGTGAGTATAACAGAACTGATATAGCAGGCGAAAACCCGAGGAATTTCTGTCCTGGAAAAAGTGTTTTTGACACATTGCCTCATTTTGAACCCCCCCCTATTGAAAACAGACATATATGGGAGTAAGATTGCAGTACCTATTGCTTCCACTGGATGTCAACAGTCTCTAGACAGTGTTTGGTGATGTTAGGTTGCTCTGGATGGTAATAGAAGAAGAATTTCAAAATAGTCATCAGATGTAAACAGAAGAGGCGCGTTCACGGGCTCGCGCGCGCTGTGGTTTTTTCCTTTCCTATCGTCCACTTTATAATCCGGTTGAAATATTATAGTAAAAGTGTTCCTAACGATACATTATCAATGATTTTTGATTGTTCTTGGACAAGTGTATAGGTATAATGTGAACGCGTTCTCTTCACGGTTCAATGGGCGACTCAACGGGGGATTTTATGATCATAATGCGCCAACCAAACAGAGATTTATGGATATAATAAATGACTTTTTCTAACAAAAGAAGCATGGATTGTCTTCGTTGGACACTTGGGAAGCCCTCAGCAGAAGTTATGTGCATATCCTATTTTCTGGGCCTGAGTGGGAGGCATTTTACTTTGGGCACGCCAGACTCTCCAAAACCGTCACCTCAGCTGCCGCTCCCTAAGAAGTTAAAGTGACTAGTGTTGCATTCCTTAAAGTGGCCAGTGATTTCTAGGCTATGCCTATAGGCAGCAACCTCTAATGTGCTAGTGATGGCTGTTTAACAGTCTGATGGCCTTGAGATAGACGCTGTTTTTCAGTCTCTCGGTCCCATACACTATGCTGTAAGTGTCCTGGAGGGCGGGTAGTTTGCCCCCGATAATGCCCTCTGGAGAACATTGCAGTTGCAGGCGGTGCAGTTGCCTTCAATTGTGCATCTGTAAAAGTTTGTGAGGGTTTTAGGTGACGCTTTTCACCTTCTACACTGCGGTCCTGTCGATGTAGATAGGGGGCGCACCCTCTGCTGTTTCCTGAAGTACATGATCATCTCCTTTGTTTTGTTGACGTTGAGTGAGAGGGCTGTTTTCCAGGCACCACACTCCCAGAGCCCTCACCTCCTCCCTGTAAGCTGTCTCGTCATCGTTGGTAATCAAGCCTAATACTGTGGTGTCGTCTGCAAACTTGATGATTGAGTTGGAGGCGTGCTTGGCCATACAGGAGGCGGCTGAGCACGCACCCTTGTGGGGCCCCAGTGTTGAGGATCAGCGGAGTGGAGGTGATGTTTCATGCTAGACCTGAAACACGTACCAATGGACCAATTTCTCGTACAGTTTCTGGCTAGTGGATCATGAAGTGATGCTTTGGAATCAGATTATTCAGAGGATACAACTCTGTAAACAATCTAGGATGCTCTGCAATAAGATGCTTAAAAATACAGTCATCCCCTCAATGATGCTGTGAGAAAATACATGTTGAAGATGTCCAACAGCAGCAACATCAAATGCCAGTGTCTATCTCCTTCTGGGACCAATATTAGTGGAATGTTCCTAATAAGGCACATTGGGCTGAACGCCAGTCAAACAATGCCATTACCGCTGTGTTGTAGGTTTAACGGTTCTTTTTGTCCTTATAGCCATAGCTGAAGGCATAAACTCATGAAATAATGTTTTCATACGAAATAAAGTTCTTACTAAAATATTAAAAGAGCAGCTTGATCTCGTACTGTCCTATACCCTCTAAAATGCAATTCATTATGTCCAACAAAGTTATCTAATACATTGATGTCATGGAATTGACTAAACTGTTGTGTTCTGCAACAAGAACTGTCACCTGGATTCGAAGCAAGATGACTGTAATGCTCCTCATTCAATGTTTTTGTCATGATCTTCATAATAAATGGACCAAGACGCAGCATGCATGGAATTCCACATATCTATTCTTCAGTGGAATATACAAAACAATAAACATAACAACTGATCGGCCCAAACGTAGCGCTCACAGTGCACTAACAAAAACAGAATATCCCACAAACACAGGTGGGAAAAAAGGACTACGTAAGTATGATCCCCAATTAGAGGTAATGATAATCAGCTGATTATCAGCTGCCTCTAATTGGGAACCATACACAAAACCAACATAGAAATTCCAACATAGAAACCCCCCCTAGTCACATCCTGACCTACAACACCCCGAGGGCTCTCTATGACCAGGATGTGACAGTTTTGGTGCGGACTGAATACCACCTGAGCTGTGACCTTGTCAGTGAAGCACATCCTGCAGTAGTAGTTGGCACTGAAAGGTTCCACATAACCAAGAATGCAATTTAAACATCAATTGTCACACGTAATCTGTGCAATGGTATCATAGAGAGAATGATCAGTGAACAACACTATCAATCCACTGTGTTCCAAATTTTTTTACATCTTCAACAAATGGACTTAGAATTTTGTCAATGCCATACTTCTTCCCATCTTGAGAGTGGAACGATGAAATTAGATGTATATTCATCAGAGATTAATTCTGGGGTGGTAGTAAATTATGGAGAGTGAAATATAGACTTCAAGTTTATGAATGCCATGTTTAGACCCCAATGGGTTTGCAGTTTCAAAGTCATCATGATAAACTTGAATTTGCAGGTCATTTTCATACTTTGAATACAATGGATGGTTTCGGTAGTACATTCCATCAGAAATATCATGATACATGCCACTATGAAAAGACACCTGAATGTTGTTTCATACATCCTCATTCTTGAAAATTAACTCTTAATTGTTGAATAGTGGTATTTAGATGAATGTGTTTAACACTGGTACCTGTTCACACATTCCAATTACTTTGTTAGTCTTTTTATCATATCTTACTTCTAAATGCACTTCCACAGGTTCGACAATGACACATTTTTCACTGAAATACTTCCTATATTTAGCATCTGTGTTTAAGTCAGTGAAATGATTATGCACATTGTTAAATACTTCTTCTACTGGGATTGTTAGGAAGGACCACACTCAATACTTCCCTGAGACTTGCGTGATCTTCATTCACATACTCTTCCGTGCTTTCAACAACAGACAGTACAACATTGTTAGCAACACCACTGCCCTGTAACTTAGCAATAATAGATGCACACATTTCTTTAGACTGGTCTTTTGAGATATGAAACACTGCAGGTTGATTGACAAATCTAGGTCTGAATCAGTCACTCTTGCGAGGTCTCTTCAATCACATTCTCAGATTGTTGAGTTGTGGGTGTGTTGCCATCATTACTTGATGACGTTGAATATCATTCTCATAGCTTTTTTATCAAGTGCTTTCTAAAATGGGCAAAACTTTTGAATTGCAATGAACATCCATCTTGAGCACATATCAGACAAAAAAAATGATTCCAGGATACAAGCCATGCAAAAGCTTAAGGTGTCGATTCAATGTGCCAGCTGCACAGTGGCGTGCATTCATCGATGCAAAGGGAAGCCAGGCTTCCCCCCAAAAATGATCAATATATTTTTTTTAAAGCACACAATTATTTGTCTTTTGTCTCTCTGTTTCATAATTTTTCTTCAATTCGAAGAGGTTGAATGTATCTCTCAGGAGAAATCATCTGAGCGAGCGAAACAGCGCCCCTCTGTCTCTTTACATGTAGGCCATCTATCTGATGCTGTCTGGTCCAAACGATATGACAGATGATGTGACAATAATATGTTGCCAATTATTTTAATTATTATTTAATCGGCAAAGTTGGCAAACGTAGGCAGGAAATGCCAACAACGAACAGTGAGCAATTGTATTCATGCGTCAAAAAAACAAATAACGAAAGAAAAGCATTGCAAGTTTGAATTTTGTAAAGTTAGTGTGGAAGAGGTGGAAAAATTATTATTATCGATCAATAATGACAAACCTCCTGGCATTTACAACTTAGATGTAAAGTTACTGAGGATAGTAGCTGACTCTATAGCCACTCCTGTCATATTTTTAATCTGAGCCTAGAGGAAAGTCCTCAGGCCTGGAGGGAAAGCCAAAGTCATTCCGCTACCCAAGAGCGGTAAAGCGGCCTTTATTGGTTCTAACAGCAGACCTATAAGCTTGATGCCAGCTCTTAGCAAACTGTTGGAAAAAATTGTGTTTGACCAAATACAATGTTACTTCTCTGTAAGCAAATTAACAACAGACTTTCAGCATGCTTAAAGAGAAGGGCACTCAACATGTAATGCACTGACACAAAGGACTGATGATTGGTTGAAAGAAATTGATAATAAGAAGATTGTGGGAGATGTACTGTTAGATTTCACTGCAGCCTTTGATATTATTGACCATAACCTGGTGTTGAAAAAAACGTATGTGTTATGGTTTTTCAACCTCTGCCATATTGTGGAATCAGATCTATCTATCTAATAGAACTCAAAGGATTTTCTTTAATGGAAGCTTCTCTAATGTCAAACATGAAAGTGTGGTGTACCGCAGGGCAGCTCTCTAGGCCCTCCACTCTTTTCAATTTTTACAAATGACCTGCCATTGGCATTAAACAAAGCATGTGTGTCGATGTATGATGATGATTCAACCATATACGCATCAGCAACCACAGCTAATGAAGTCACTGAAACCCTTAACAAAGAGTTGCAGTCAGTTTTGGAATGGGTGGCCAGTAATAAACTGGTTCTGTACATCTCTAAAACTAAGAGCATTGTATTTGGTACAAATCATTCCTTAAGTTCTAGTCCTCAGCTTAATCTGGTAATGAATGTTGTGGCGGTTGAACAAGTTGAGGAGACTAAATTACTTGGCATTACTTTAGATTTTAAATGGTCATGGTCAAAACATATAGATTCAATGGATGTCAAGAGTGAGTGACACATGGTTCACGCGTAAATGTTCATGACTTCCGGTCACAACTAACAGACTTGTTTACGTGCTGCTGTGCGTTTTGTTGCTAACCTAACTTTGTTACCTGCCAACTTTGTTACCTGCCGTCTATATTTTTTTGTTTTTCCATCGCTCAACTTTGTCACTCCGGACGCTTTATCTGGACGTGTTTCTTCAGGACCTCCACCAACCGAAGCTAAGTAGTAACATTAACATGATGCCTTCTAATTGCAGTCGCTGTACTCATAATATACAGGAGAACGATCACCTTACGGCGAGGATAGCTGTGCTGCAAGCCCAGCTTCTGACGCAATCGTTAGGCAAGGCAAATGTAAGTGTAGGAAAGGATGAAACAGCGTCTGTGCCAACAGTAAGTACAGATAGTAGTATAAATCCCCTCGCACAGTCCCCGCAGCCGGACAATTTTCTCATGGCTTCTGGAAGGAAATGCTGTAGCAATGCTCAACCGGTGTCGCTCATTCAGCTGACAGAAACTTTCAACCGGTTCTCCCCATTAAGCAGCGGGTCGGAGTCAGAGGCCGAGCCTTCTCTGGTCTCTACTCCTCCCGTTACGGGGTCTGAGACGCCAAGGCCTCCCAACATTAGCTCTGATAAATTGAAAACCCTAGTCATTGGCAACTCCATTACTCGCAGTATTAGACTTAAAACAAATTATCCAGTGATCATACACTGTTTACCAGGGGGCAGGGCTACCGACGTTAAGGCTAATCTGAAGATGGTGCTGGCTAAAGCTAAATCTGGCGAGTGTAGAGAGTATAGAGATATTGTTATCCACGTCGGCACCAACGATGTTAGGATGAAACAGTCAGAGGTCACCAAGCGCAACATAGCTTCAGTGTGTAAATCAGCTAGAAAGATGTGTCGGCATCGAGTAATTGTCTCTGGCCCCCTCCCAGTTAGGGGGAGTGATGAGCTCTACAGCAGTCTCACAACTCAATCGCTGGTTGAAAACTGTTTTCTGCCCCACACAAAAGATAGACTTTGTAGATAACTGGCCCTCTTTCTGGGACTCACCCACAAACAGGACCAAGCCTGGCCTGTTGAGGAGTGACAGACTCCATCCTAGCTGGAGTGGTGCTCTCATCTTATCTACGAACATAGACAGGGCTCTAACTCCTCTAGCTTCACAATGAGATAGGGTGCAGGCCAGGCAGCAGGCTGTTAGCCAGCCTGCCAGCTTAGTGGAGTCTGCCACTAGCACAGTCAGTGTAGTCAGCTCAGCTATCCCTATTGAGACTGTGTCTGTGCCTCGACCTAGGTTGGGCAAAACTAAACATGGCGGTGTTCGCCTTAGCAATCTCACTAGAATAAAGACCTCCTCCATTCCTGCCATTATTGAACGAGATTGTGATACCTCACATCTCAAAATGGGGCTCCTTAATGTTAGATCCCTCACTTCCAAGGCAGTTCTAGTCAATGAACTAATCACTGATCATAATCTTGATGTGATTGGCCTGACTGAAACATGGCTTAAGCCTGATGAATTTACTGTGTTAAATGAGGCCTCACCTCCTGGTTACACTAGTGACCATATCCCCCGCGCATCCCGCAAAGGCGGAGGTGTTGCTAACATTTACGATAGCAAATTTCTATTTACAAAAAACAAAAAAA
>QNTS01000001.1:2958520-3049451 GCA_003317085.1 Hucho hucho
ATCCATGCGTTTGTAACTTCTAGGTTAGACTACTGCAATGCTTTACTTTCCGGCTACCCGGATAAAGCACTAAATAAACTTCAGTTAGTGCTAAACACGGCTGCTAGAATCTTGACTAGAACCCAAAAATGTGATCATATTACTCCAGTACTAGCCTCTCTACACTGGCTTCCTGTTAAGGCAAGGGCTGATTTCAAGGTTTTACTGCTAACCTACAAAGCATTACATGGGCTTGCTCCTACCTATCGTTCTGATTTGGTCCTGCCGTACATACCTACACGTACGCTACGGTCACAAGACGCAGGCCTCCTTACTGTCCCTAGAATTTCTAAGCAAACAGCTGGAGGCAGGGCTTTTTCCTATAGAGCTCCATTTTTATGGAATAGTCTGCCTATCCATGTGAGAGACACAGACTCGGTCTCAACCTTTAAGTCTTTATTGAAGACTCATCTCTTCAGTAGGTCCTATGATTGAGTGTAGTCTGGCCCAGGAGTGTGAAGGTGAACGGAAAGGCACTGGAGCAACGAACCACCCTTGCTGTCTTTGCCTGGCCGGTTCCCCTCCACTGGGATTCTCTGCCTCTAACCCTATTACAGGGGCTGAGTCACTGGCTTACTGGTGCCGTGACGGTGATCTTGTGGGCTTTACTCGGCCTTGTCTCAGGATGGTAAGTTGGTGAAGATATCCCTCTAGTGGTGTGGGGGCTGTGCTTCGGCAGAGTGGGTGGGGTTATATCCTGCCTGTTTGGCCCTGTCCGGGGGTATCGTCGGACGGGGCCACAGTGTCTCCCGACCCCTCCTGTCTCAGCCCCTAGTATTTATGCTGCAGTAGTTTATGTGTCGGGGGGCTAGGGTCCGTCTGTTATATCTGGAGTATTTCTTCTCTTATCTGGTGTCCTGTGTGAATTTAAGTATGCTCTCTCTGATTATCTCTCTCTCTCTTTCTTTCTTTTCTCTCTCTCTCTCTCTCGGAGGACCTGAGCATTAGGACCATTCCTCAAGGCCTACCTGGCCTGATGACTCCTTGATGTCCCGAGTCCACCTGGCCGTGCTGCTTCTCCAGTTTCAACTGTTCTGCCTGTTTTATGAACATTTTAAAATCTTGTCCATGTTCTGTTATAATCTGCACCCGGCACAGCCAGAAGAGGACTGGCCACCCCTCACAGCCTGGTTCCTCTCTAGGTTTCTTCCTAGGTTTTGGCCTTTCTAGGGAGTTTTTCCTAGCCACCGTGCTTTTACACCTGCATTGCTTGCTGTTTGGGGTTTTAGGCTGGGTTTCTGTACAGCACTCTGTGACATCAGCTGATGTAAGAAGGGCTTTATAAATAAATTTGATTTGATTTGATTTGATGATGTAAAGATGGGGAGAGGTCTGGCCGTAATAAAAAGATGCTCTGAGTTTTGACACCACACTCCAAAAAGCAAGTTCTGCAGTGTCTAGTTTTGTCTAATCTTGATTATTCTCCAGTCGTGTTGTCCAGTGCTGCAAGGAAAGAACTAGTTAAGCTGCAGCTGGCCCAGAACAGAGCGGCACGTGTTGCTCTTAATTGTAATCATAGGGCTGATATAAATACTTTGCATGCCAGTCTCTCTTGGCTGCGAGTTGAGGAGAGACTGACTGCATCACTTCTTCTTTTTATAAGAAATATGAATGTGTTGAAAATCCCAAATTGTTTGCATAGTCAACTTACACACAGCTCTGACACACACACTTATCCTACCAGACATGCCACCAGGGGTCTTTTCACAGTGCCCCAATCCAGAATAAATTCAAGAAAGCATACAGTATTATATAGAGCCCTAATTCCATGGAACTTCCTTCTATCTGATATTGCTCAAATAAAGAGCAAACCTGGTTTCAAAAAACAGGTAAAGCAACACCTCACGGCACAACGCCTCTCCCTATTTGACCTAGATAGTTTGTGTGTATGCATTGATATGTATGCTGCGTGTGCCTTTTAAAAAATGATGTAGTTCTGTCTTTGAGCTGTTCTTGTAATATTAATGTTCTGTATTATTTAATTCTGTATTATGTTTTGTGTGGACCCCAGGAAGAGTAGCTGCTCATTTACCTTGACTAACCGGTACCCCCGCACATTGACTGTACCGGTACGCCCTGTATACAGTCTCGCTATTGTTATTTTACTGCTGCTCTTTAACTACTTGCTACTTTTATTTCCTATTCTTATTCATATTTTTTAAACTCCATTGTTGGTTAGGGGCTTGTATGTAATCATTTCACTGAAAGGTTTTGTATACCTGTTGTTTTCGGCGCATGTGACTAATAAATTATGATTTGATTTGAAGGGAGGGCCATCCATTTTCATTTCAGAGGTCAGATTTTCTCCATGTAACCCTTATTATAAATATGTTCACTCCCTTAGACATATATGATATTGGGATTGCTCAGAATATCACACATGGACATTTCCTGTGGACAAATATTGACTTATTTAATATCCTGAAATATGTGACATCCTATTTTCTCTCTTTATGTTGACAATTACTGACTGTATACATCGCATATGTGTTTTTTCAGCACATTAAAGATATGAAGCTATATTGATTCCAGATATGCTTCTCTTGGCTGAGGTCCATATCCAGATCTTGATTTGCTGAAAATAAGGCCGATTTCTGATGGATTTATAGTTTTCAGCACATGCTCAATAACTTGACAAATATTAAATCCCTATTTTGATTTCATGCACAAATCATTTTTGGATATCATACAGATAGGCCTATTTGGACATATTTTCTCTATATGACGACAAATAGCCTACTGACCGTAGCTCTGTATAGTATACAGTATTTTCTCAGCATATACAATGCATATGCTTGACTGAGGTTTATTTTCTCGTCATGAATGAAGCAGGAGGAGTAGCTACCTTGTGGTTAGGGCTGTGACGAAAATTGAATAACTGTGTAACTGACGGTCATGGATGAAGACCGTCATGAAAATAAAATAACCGCCAAAACTGTTTAAATAGGCCTACATTAATTTTAGGATTTGTTTATTTTCTCTTTATTATTAACTTTATTTTCATGTAGGTAAACTTGACCTAATAGCGGGAGTGTTTACTAAAGATTATAAGCAAAAGTTTTACTAACTTAGTCTGTCTATTAAACTTTCTACATCTCCTCTTTCCAACAGATGCTGTGTGTGGGTGTAGAAAGCTATAGGCCATGGCACTTCAGTAAAACCCTTTGATTTGTGGACTTTCTTTTATACAATGCACATTTTTATTGCTTCCGAGTAAATAAATAACTCTGTCTTCTTTTACACTTAGGCTGGATGTGTCTGACTATTGATTATTTATTCAACAGCAGTTGACAAGGTTGTTCTGGCTCTGAGGCCTATATTGCGCTAATGCTGTGTCAAATGGACAATGTACCAATCCTCTCCAACCTGACATGGTAAAATTTGATACGGAATCTTTTCTTAATTTATATACTAATCCACGCTGATTATGCCCGGTCCTGGCCAATATGCCCCAAATAGCTTGCTCATTGTTGCCTATGAAAGGAAGTTTGGCTAGCGAGCAAGCATTTTAGCCAGGTAGCCTAAGGCAACAAAAACTAAAAGCGTGTACTGTATGACAGAGTCATAGAGCGTTTGAGCCACATGAAAGAGAGGAGGATGGCATTGCCATTTCTCTACAAGTAGGATGAGTCAACATGTTTTTTCTACTTGCAAGCACACACATACAGTACACACAGAAATCAGTACCATGGACAGCCACATCATATTTATCATACTTGGTTTTGGGCATTTGTTTTGTGACGCGGTTGCGTTCTGTTTGTACATTTGCCTTAGTAAAGTACTTAGTACACTCATCTCTGCTCTCCTGCGCCTGACTACCTACACCAGCTACACCCACCGCATGACACTTGCGGTTGCCTGACTCTCCGAGATTCTAAATCAATAATTGTTCAGTAGTCCGAAAATGTCGGAAACATTTACTTATTGGTCATGCTGTATGTCATGTATCTGTTTGTTACACTCAATATGCTTTGTGGACTTCACCGGGCAGATGTGGCTCTCCAGTTTTGTGGTGAAACATAGGTGTGGTTGAATGTATTCTGCGTCTGTCTTCTTATTGTCTCGACCTTAGGATTATATATCACGGTGGCAAGGCATATGAACTAGCAGGTTATAGAGCAAACAACGCAATTATCACACACATAGGTTGGAATATGACTTTTACCTGGCTTGGCTTCCCCAGTGATTTTACCCACGCACCGCTACCGCTGTGCACATTGTCCTGGCCAATTACCATAACCTCAAATTCTAAGACTGTCACAACCCTACTTGTGGTATGGTTATGTGAAATTACAATATTTACTTGTAATATCGACAACTTTTATTAATGATTTATGAATTGACACTTTGGAGTGGATCACAGACCAACACTACCATGACTATTGGGTCTGGACTGCGAGGGACCGCCACCGAAGACCCAATCTGCACCCGTCGCTTCCAATGTCCACAACAAACAGGGCAGGCAGGGGTACTGAGGGTGTGCAACTTAAAAAAATGTTAACAAATAAAAACATGTTTTTTCAAAGATTGACCTATGTTTACATCTTTACAGAAAACATGTGTTGTGATTGGAGCTATGGATTTGCTATGCTGCATTTGTTTTACAGAAATGTGCTTTGGAAATAGCAACTTGGATTAAATATTACAATGTTTGCCTTTCCGTGCCTTGTATAGCCTACTACTGAATATGGTTATAATGTATGCTCAGATACATTATGTCACCTTCATGTGAAGAATCACAATGATTTTCGGTGCCTGAACAGGTCCAATAATTTGTCCGCTATACATGTCATGAGTCTGATTTAGCCCATTTTCGATCAGAACACACAAGGATGAATATTACATATCATGTAAGGATATCTATTGAAATTAAATGAAATGAAAAATGTTTATACGGATACATAAATGATCAATTAAGGACTACAGATATGTGACATTTCAGAAATGTCAGCATGTTGACACATACTCTTTCCGGAGTTAGAATATTATACAAATATGTAAGTGGGTGCATGCGCATCAGGTGCATGTCTTGAATGTATCTCACCCATTACTTTACTTGTTACTTGTAATATTATTTTAAGTTTTTACTTTAGTTCATTCAGTAAATATTTTCTTCACTCTATTTTCTTAAAACTGAATTGTTGGTTAAAGGCTTGTAAGTAAGCATTTCTCGGTAAGGTCTACACCTGTTGTATTCGGCGACTGTGACAAATCAAATTTGATTTGATCCCAGATATCTACAAAATATATATGAAAATGTATGCACTCACTACTGTAAGTCGCTCTGGATAAGAGCGTCTGCTAAAATGTAAATCTCCCTGGACTCATACGTAGCAGGGAGATTTCTAAGGTCCGGATCAGATGCATTTAGAAACAGTCTCATTGCGGAGAATATCCTAGCTCCATATATTACATTAAGGACATGTGTATCTTATATATAAAAAAAGGCAGATATCCAGAAACATATAGATAAAGATATCCCCTGATATTGACCTTTTTCGGCCCAGTGATTTTGCTTTCTATGCAAATTCATCATGAACTAATGAATAGCCTCTATTTCATTGTAAGAATTCTCACCATTCCCTCACTGCTGCCACTTTCTCAATGCGAGGGTGGAAAAATGGCGTCCAAAAATAATTCAACAGGTTGTTATCAAAATATCCCAGATGTTCCAATTAACCTTGCTCGGAGCTGAACAACTTGAACTCCGCGATTGAACACCAGACTCTATTGTTCATTTACACTCGTGGTGTTTCTCCTGTAAAGTTCAAAGCCGGACTCCAAAATCATTTTCACAAGAATTATAACACTGGTGATTTTGCTGTGCTGCGTCAGTCTTCAAGGTGGAACCTAAACGAGAATTTCCGCTCTAGGACATGAATGACTTGAAATAGGTGCAGCAACTTTTTCTGAGGTGGTCCTTTAAAGAAGCATGTTGAGACAAACAATGACTTATTGCCATCATTAAATTGTGTTACCCTATAGGATATATCCCTAGTGAAAGCATAGAGGTTATGGCATCATAAAAATGTGAAGTGCATATACTCTAATATTAGTATTGACATTATAATTAAATCACAATGGATTAGGTAGTTTCCATGAAACAGCTGCCTGTGTTAGCTGCCTAGTTAGTGCAGTGTACTTAACTAGCTAGCTATGCTGTGTTAGCTAGCGAACATGCTAATGTTCGCTAGCTAGCTAAACATTTGGCTATGGGCTAAGTAGGCACTGGCAGTATTGGATTAGTATGCACTGGATTATGGAGAGTGAATTAAATAGTTTCTTCAACATTTTGCTATGTAATTATCTAGCTGTGGCCATCTGGCTAGTATCAACAAGGGCTTTCTACAAAATAGCAACATTAAGCGCAGATAGCTTGGAACCGTAAGCAATACGCACAGATATGCATTGCCAAACAATGCTACTAGCACCTTCTGGTTTGGAGTATTTTATCAATTTCTAAGGTCTTTGCTGTGTGAACACAAAAGAGATTGACTGCCGACAGAGATGCAAAGTACTGTCGGCAGGCAAACGCTTGACAATCCTACCAGTATGTCTGAGCTTGAGATCCATAAAAAGAAATCCATCTCCAATTATTTGCTTCGGAAATTGCTTTATCCAACCTTAAATCGCAACGTCCCCCCCATTCCATACCCCTCCCCCCTTATTGCATAATCAGATCTCTGTGGTGGTATACCCAACCTAATATTACGATTAGAGAAATGAGAGGCTGCTATTATTTGTGAGAGCACCTTCATTTCCCTCTGCTGAAGGGAAGTGATTGCCCTCCCACTGTACACAGTAATGGCTGATAAGAGAGGCTGATCGAAGAAAGGTGCCTTCAATGGGAGCTCGTTATCATGTCAGTGGCAAGCATATGAAGCACTCTACCCTGCTCATCTGCTGAAAATGGGGTGGAAAAAAGGCACATTTCATGTGCGATTTTCTAGGTTTCTAGGATCAAATGATTACAGAATAAAAAGAAGAGGTACCTTAAGAGATTGAAACCAGCTCTAACCCCTTCAGGGGATTTTAAATCTATGTTGCTGTGTCTCCCTTTTAACACTGAGGTGTTTGTAGTGGGATTCAGTGAGTTGTCAAAGCACGCTTAGTAGGTATTTGCTTCTGGGATGTTATTAGAACATGATAATAACATAGTACAAACATTGAGATTTAGGCCATGTCATATCTCAGCAGTATCCAGAGCTAGACTTAAGGCTTGGATTTGTTTCATTATATATATTTTTTACCTTTATTTAACCAGGCAAGTCAGTTAAGAACAAATTATTTTTTTCATTGGAGGCCTAGGAACAGTGGGTTAACTGCCTTGTTCAGGGGCAGAACGACATATTTTTACCTTGTCAGCTCGGGGATTTGATCTTGCAACCTTTCGGTTCCAAGTCTAATGTTCTAACCACTAGGCTACCTGCCGCCCCCAGATTGTGTTGGATGTAGTGACTTAAATTAATTAATTGATGTGTTAGATAAAAGGTGTTTGATTGGTTTTCAGCTGAGAACTGTACAAAGGAAAAAACTGATGTTGCTGCCTTCGGGGCAGTTACTAAGGGCGGATACTATTGATGTTGCTGACCTTGGGGCAGTCACTAAAGTAGGGCAGATGTTATTGATGTTGCTGCTCTAGAGCTGTTACTATAGCAGAAGGAAATATTATATTAGTGTCCTTATTGTTTTTATATGAGAAGAAAAGTAATTGCTTTGAGTTCAGAACTAGATTTCACTCTTCATTGTGCGTGCAATATATAAAAGATGTAAACAGAACTTGTGAATTCAGACAAGTTTTGAGTAAAAAAATGACTGAACATACTAAAACAACCCTGCTCATAAGCGTATCAAACCAAAATAATTTTTGAACAGTCTATTTTTGATATGGAGGATTCAATCTGCACGTCTCTCTTGGAACAGAAGGCCCTAGTGCGTATGACAATGCTAACATGATGCAACTCCATATCTGTTCATTTGTTTGCTAAAATTGTTTATGTTTACATTTGAAATGACACAGTCTAGAAACCTCGAGGTTACACGGTCAAATGTGCATTATTAGCCAGGTCAACATCTGTTAATGTTGTCATTAGTTATGTGAGCTCTGATCCAGGCCAACATATGATTGGTACAATTGCATTTGATAAAAAAAATACAACAAAAAACTGTGGTTAACAATAGAACCGCAAAAGACCAATGGCCACTGACATTTGATTTTTGGACCAGACTCCATAAAGAGAAGATGTAATTCATTTATGCATAAAGGCACGGGTTTAAGGGCAAAATACAGTGTCCGATACAACAAATTACTGTTTTTACATCTTGCCATGGATATATTTCCACTAATGTAAACCAATTCATTCTTTACAATTGTTCATGCACTGGTGCTTTTGTTTAGGAATACGGCAAGTCATTTCACCTGTCCACCTGGCTGGTTATATTATTATTACCTTTTTTTGTTTCTACTTTGTCATTAGAAGCTGTAACTGGACTCTTAGTTACAATAACTCTATTACTCATCAAATTTACAAATATAGTTTGGCAGCAGCTAATGGGGATGCATAATAACTACAAAAAATACACTGTATTTTACACTGTATTATACCATGGCATTGTTAAATACTCCTTTCTGATTGGCTTGAAGGGCATTCTATAGCGTGTATTACTTCCCTATAACGCACTGTATATTTTCACAGTAGAATTAAATGGCTATAGCTTATTTTACAAGATTTGTTTTCCACTCACTCAGGTGCTTCGCTATATCACATTTGACATTGTCCGTATGCTTCAACTTGCAAATGAACACATTTCTAGTGGCAAATGTGTTAAATGATAGCCATGGTATGAAAGGGATAATCAACTTGGAGCTAAATATGTTCTCTGAAAAATAATGCAACTCTGTGGAAGTGAACACACCTTCCACGTCGTGCATTATTTTCCAGAGAATGCGCATAGCCCCTCGTTGATAATCCATTTTGTGTCACTTATTGTAAGTGACACAAAAATAGGCTTTAGCACTACGTTTTTCACTAGGACATATCCTTGACTCTATCTAAACAAAAAAACTAGTTGGATTTTTACATGGATATACACTATTTCCACAAATATCTCTTCATGCAATTCACCCTTTACAATTGTTAACGCAGTACTTATCAAGAATTGGCGCGATTTGCCAACGCAGGATACTCTGAGCGCAGCCCAATCCAGAAATCTGGCAGTGGCTTCTGATTCAATCCAATTTTCACAGAACCGCTTGTTGCAATTTAGATGAGGCTCTCTTGTTCAGATATCGGTACGTGGACTGGAGGCAGGGCATGAAAGGGATAACAAATCCAGGTGTTTGTGTTATCCGTTTCGGGAAAGTACCTGCGTTATTGCGCACCCAACTCACTCAGGTGCTTTGCTATGTCACATTTGACATTGTCCGTAAGCTTGAGTTCATTTGCACACAAAACATCCTACAATGAGGGAAAGACCTGTGTGTTGTCCTTCTTAATGCCGACAGAGAAGAGATCCAACTTCTTAATCATAGCCTAAATTTTGTCCCGCACATTGAATATAGTTGCGGAGTCCCTGTAATCCTAGATTCAGATCATTCAGGTGAGAAAATACATCACCCAGATAGGCCAGTCGTGTGAGAAACTTGTCAACATACAAGCGGTCAGACAAGGGAAAACTATGGTCAGTAAAGAAAACTTTAAGTTCGTCAAATTAAAGAAAATTGTCAATACTTTGCCCCTTGATAACCAGCGCACTTCTGTATGTTGTAAAAGCATTACATGGTCGATGCTCATATCATTGCATAGTGCAGAAAATACGCGACAGTTCAGGGGCCTTGCTTTAACAAAGTTAACCATATTCACTATAGTGGTCAAAACCTCTTTCAAGCTGTCAGGCATTCCCTTGGCAGAAAGAGCCTCTCGGTGGATGCTGCAGTGTACCCAAGTGGTGTCGGGAGCAACTACTTGTACGCGCGTTACCACTCCACTATGTCTCCCTGTCATGGCTTTTGCACCATCAGTATAGATACCAACACATCTTGACCACCAAAGTCCATTTGATGTCACAAAGCTGTCCAGTACTTAACTACTTAGGGAGTGGTGGGGCACACTCCCGACAGTACCCGGGGAAATGCAAGGCGCCAAATTCAAAATCCAGAAGTTGAATTATTAAACATTCATCAATATACAAGTGTTGCATAGTCATCAAAAGCTCTGCTTCTTGGCAATATCACAGCACAGATTTCAAAAAGGCTTTACGGCGAAAGCACTACATTTGATTGTTTGAGGGTAGCACCTCCAATATTTTTCATTTGCATAAATTCATAAACCATCGCGGTTCACACAAAACACATTTCACAGCGAAAACAAATCCCTTACCTTTTGAAGAGCTTCTGCTGAGGGCTTCCCAAGTGTCCAAAGAAGACATACAATGGTTCTTTTGTTAGAAAAAGTCATTTATTATATCCATAAATCTCTGTTTGGTTGGCGCATTATGTTCATAAAATACAGCGTTCACTCGCCCATTGAACCGTGAAGAGAACTCGTTCAACCTACACCTATACACTTGTCCAAGAACAAACATCATTGATAATGTATCCTTAGGAACACTTTTACGTCTATTTAGTATAATATTTCAACCGGATTATAAACTGGGCGATAGGAAAGGAAAAAACCACAGCGCGCGCGAGCCCGTGAACGCGCATCCTCTTCTGTTTACATCCGATGACCAGTTCGAAAATCTTCTTCTATTACCATCCAGAGCAACTATAACATCACCAAACACTGTGTAGAGACTGTTGACATCCAGTGGAAGCAATAGGTACTGCAATCCTACTCCCATATATGGTCATTTTCATTAGGGAGGGGTTCAAAATGAGGCAATGTGTCAAATACACTTTTTCCAGGACAGAAATTCCTCGGGTTTTTGCCTGCTATATCCGTTCTGTTATACTCACAGACAATATTTTAACACTCTTAGAAACTTCAGAGTGTTTCCTATCCAATAGTACTAATTATGTGCATATCCTATTTTCTGGGCCTGAGTGGGAGGCATTTTACTTTGGGCACGCCAGACTCTCCAAAACAGTCACCTCGGGAGCCGCTCCCTAAGAAGTTAAAAACTATCCTCTCATGTTGTCCTGGTTTCCAGTGGTTTGCAGAAGAGGATGTCTTCCTTAATTGATTCTCGCTCAAAAAACTGCTGAGGCTTATTTTTCAAATTGGCATGTTTTGTTTCTAAATGTCTGCGCAAGAGTGAAGGTTTCATTGAGTTATGATATAGTATTTTTGCACAAATAACACACTGTGGTTGAGGAAAGGCACTACTCCCAATATAAGTGAACCCAAAATCAATGTAGTTCTCATCATATTTGCGCGTCTTCAATGGTCCAACATCCCTGTTTGTTGTTCGGTGCATTCCCGGGTAAGTGGGCAGTAGCTCTTTGGCTGCTTCAGATTCACAACTGTCAGTGTCCATGCTAGCTGGGCTAACAATAAATGTAGAATTACTGATGCTAGCATTGGATGTGCACGTGGAAGCAGAACAACTTGTGTCGTCGACAGGTGCAGGTGTAGTACTGCTGGAAGTAGAATTAATACCAGTAGAGCTGGTATGTGTGTCTCTATGGATGCAGGGCTTACTTTTTTAACCATTTATCTATTTTCCAGCAAACGGAATGAGCAGCAGCTAAGTTTGGCTACATACAGACCGTTAGTGGAATTCCCGCGAGAGAGTTATTTTGGCAGTGAAACGAGACTACTCGGGCGAGAAAAAAACTCACCCAAATGTATAGCCCCGTTGGAAAATATAAATGTACTATTTGAAAGTTAAGATTTTTTTTTGTTTTTATATATATATTTTTTAAATGTGAATCACATTTTTATTTGACGTACCCCCGACGGCATTGTGCATACCCCCTGTGGATATTTCCCAGTTTGGGAATACCTGCTCTAGCGGGTAATATAGGCTGAAAGGCCAGGCACTTCTAGTGTTAAACCATGAAGGGGTAATCTGATTTAGGTTATTATTCTCAAACATAAATTTCATTAGTTAATGGGAAAATGTTGTCTCAAATCAATGGTTAAGCTTTTTCCAGACCTACTAAGGAGAGAGTTGTCTCTTAGGAGTTGTCTCTCTCTGTTAAATCTGTTCTTAACCCGTGGTGTAATACGAGGATGGAAGACCACAAAGACTTCTGCTAAGCATGACTTGCTTAGGATAAAGCATTTAGCACGCTGTTTGAGAGTGCTTTATCGGGGTTATTCACTCACTCTTCTCAATCATGTTAAAATTCTACAGAGTGCCTGAGAGACAGTCTCTGGTGAAAGGAGTAGCCTAATTGCAGCCAGGTGTAAGTGAGACCAGTCATTGACATCCACTTAAATTTTTTTGTAATTTTCAATTACATTTCAAATGTCTCCTGGAGGGATCCAGCTCCGAGTAGTCCTTCCACCTGAGAGCCTCTTTCATAGCTTTGACTTTAAATGTTCAAACGTTGAGTCGACTTGGTTGGTTTTCTGCAGGGAATCTCGGGCACGTGTGTGTGGGGGGAGGGGGGGTCTGTGTGCGTGTGGTGTGTCTCTACTGTAGTGTAATTATGGATATCAGTATGTAGTGTTACAGTGGATTCTCCTCAGAGGACGAAGGGGGGTGAAACATAAAAACGTTATCCTTTTTAAATAAAACTATACTAAACAAATAACTGATTAAAACATACTGTTTTGCAATGGTCTACAGTAGCCTCAACAGCACCCTCTAGGGTAGAACCATGGTGTAGCCAGAGTACAGCTATTTTCCGTTCTCCATGGGTACATTGACTTCAATGCAGACTTAAGAGGCTCATGGTTCTCACTGCATTCCTTAGACTTACACAGAAGTTAAGACTACTTACGGGGGATGTCCTCCAACCTATCAAGAGCTCTTGCAGCATGAACTGACATCCAATCAAAGGATCAGAGAATGAATTGAATACTGAAAGCATAAGCTACAGCTAGCTCGCACTGCAGTGCATAAAGTGTGCAGAGTAGTTGACTCAAAGAGAGAGAAGGACAATAGTTGAACAGTTTTGAACAAATACATTTCTTCCAAAATTAAGAAGAACTAGCAGAGAGAGAGAGAGCTATCTATATTTTGTTGTATTTTTTATTTCACTTACTTAGCTAGCAAATGCAGCTAATTTAGCCTACTCAACAACCTGAATCAAAAAGAGAGGAATGCCTTTTATGTAAGCTAGCTGGCTAAGGCTATCCAATGATGCGAGTCTTCCAAGTCAAGGTACGCTTTCGGTTTTATTAATTTACTGCCACCGGGGCCCGCCGGTGTAAGTGCTAAACTGCTTGATGTACACTGTACTGCATGATTATACACATGGGTTGGATTGTGGGTTTAGTAACACATTAGTTGTAGTAGCTATGTTGACTATTACGTTAGCTAATATGGTGACAACAATATAAGCTGTGTAGCATTTAGCGGTTATGGTATGAAGGTTTGGCTTGGAGATCATTTTTCTTGTCTGGTCACAGACAGCTGTTGTGTTGTGCACTGAAGTCCACAATTGAAGGGAAAAGGTGAGAGGCGGAGAGCTTGTTGATGCGAGAAGGAATTATACAATGAGCAAAGTGATGATGCTGTATGTGGCTGCTATGAAAGTGATCTTGTCTCAGCCCTGAGTCTTTTGCCCTGCTGGGATGGTGTAAAAGAAATTAGGCTACACTGCAATGAAAACTCCAATCATGAGCCCTGGCCTGCCTTTTTAGTGCTGCCAAAACCAGCATTTCTGTGTATGGTCGCACTTTAGGAGGCGGAGTGGTTTTCCAGTCATTTTTGATTCATCTAAACAAATTATATGTGGGCGCGTGGCGACGGTTCATTCTCTGAGGGAGAGAGCGCAAAGATGAAAAGGAGAACCGGAGGTAAACTTAGTTAGCTTGCTACTACTATAGCTAGCACATTTTGTTAGCCCATGATGATGCTTGCTATTCAGTGTTATTGACCTCACAGTAAGCCAGATTCAAGTAACTTACATTTCAACATGTTGACTCAAAAGCTACACTAACAGATAACATTAAGCTAGCCAACAAATTTTAGGGACTATCCATTCTTGCTAGCAGTGCTGCTAACATTAGCTACCTAGCAAATTTTATGAATGGGTTTTGAGAGTAATTGATTAGCTATCTGGACACTGAATCCAACTGCTGTCGCTCTGTTCACCACCTGAAAAGTATCACTAATTAACAAATTACTGTCTAATCAATTGCTGTCCAAATATGCTAAATAAAATGCTAATAAAGCTAGCTAGCTAACTTAAGGCTTACATGGCTAACATGACGTTAGCTACTTTTGGTAACATCAGCTCAATTAACTTGCTATCTGTTGAGAAATCAAAGCTGGACAGCTGAGTTAACATTGTTTTATAACTTATAGAAGATGGACATGCATGAGAAAGAGGGCGAGAGATGCAGCTCAGCAAACACAGATGGTTGTTGTGTTTGCAGGAGTAAGTGAATAGATTGTGTGTGTGTTTGCAAAACAATTATTTACTCATAGCATTTGGGTTGGCTGACAATGTCACGAAAATGAAATCCACGCTTCCATGGGGCAGAAGTAGCCTGTTGTGATTATGGATGGCCAGATTGCTAGCAAGAATGACAAGACACTGCCATGTGGGGGAATGTAAGTGGCTCATTTCAGCATGTGTCATCTTGTTATTGATACTGTGTCTTGTTTTATGGTGTTTTGACTGATTTCATGTCAATCATAAATTCACTAGCTAGCTACTAGTAACCAATAACTGTAATGATGTATTTGAGACAGCAAGTGGTCGTTGTGCACATTTATTTGTTTTCAATAAACAATGGAGACAAAATATAGTTTACATGTTGTTAACAATCTAAGCCAGCCTCATCTGTTTTGTCCCATGGTTGCAAGTGTGTCTATATTGTTGCTAAAGCGACAGAGAAAACAGGTATTATGGTAAGGTTAAGACAGTTGAATGTTAATCAGGCTTAAGATTAACTGCTAATATCATTAAGGAACATAAATGATCCCAGATTTTACCTTTAGCTCAATTCAGGTAAACATTATTTGCCTGTTGTTCACATTGCTTCTGTGTGTGTGCGTGTATATTGCTTCTGTATGTTTGTCTGTTCAGAATACTCCATATTGCTACGGCACTGATACTATTCAGTCGCTGTAATAATAATAGGAGAGCCAGGAAAGCAGAAAAACACAGGATAACATATATAGAGGGGAGCCCCTCTCAAGCCAGAGGAAATTGTTCTTACTAAGCATTACACCTCTGACCCCCTTAGACTCCATGTAGGGATCTTCCACCTTATGCTGTGACAAAACAATCTCTTTCAACTCAAGACGTGCAGCAAGGGAAAACAACACACTGGACTTGTAAGAAGATCTAATCTGGCTGGCACAAGACATGTTACATATGGCAGTATACACGTGCAAGTTGACCATTCGACCCTATTGCCACAGACAGTTCAATCAAATTTCAATAAAATGTATTTATAAAGCCCTTTCTACATCAGCCGTTGTCACAAAGTGCTTATAAAGAACCCAGCCTAAAACACCAAAGAGCAAGCAATGCAGATGTAGAAGTACGGAAGCAAGCATGTAGAACAGCCCAGGGTTCCATAGCCGCAGGCAGAACCGCAGAAACTCGGGTCAGCAGCACGACCAGGGGGACTAGGGACGGGGACAGCCAGGAGTCATCAGGCCAGGTAGTCCTGAGGCATGGTCCTATGGCTCAGGTCCTAGGGGAGAGGGAGGAGAGAGAAGTAGAGAGACTTGTTATTTCAAGGGGTGGCAAACATATCTTTTGTTTTTTCACTCTATTTCAAAGTGATGCCCATAGCCAAGCAGACACCTTAACCCCATTTCTGAGACTTCTCCACCCTATGTGTGTGTGTGTGTGTGTGGTGTATGTGTGTGTGTGTGTGGTTTTACCATACTTGTGGGGATAAGTCCTCACAAGGATAGTAAAACAAGGAAAATTCAGACAAGTGGGAACATTTTGACGGTTCCCTCAAGGAAAAACTTATTTTAGGCTTAGAGTTAGAATTTGGTTTAAGATAGTTTCTGTTTGTGCTGGTATCATACATTTGGTTTGTACGGGCCTATTGCAACTTCTTGCTCTGTCTGCATATTGCAAGTCTGTCTGGTTTGGAGAGGGTGGGGGAAAAAGTGGAGCCAAGATCTTAAGTTCGGCTATCCACCTGGATTCAGCCGCTCTCCTCTAGGCTGTGGTCCAAGAGGCTTTTGTCTCCAGATCGGTGATGCTAAGGGAGGTTGTGATACCATTCTCTGCCCACACATTTTCTGTAGGATTGAGGTCAGGGCTTTGTGATGGCCATTCCAGTACCTTGACATTGTTGTCCTTAAGCCATTTTGCCACAACTTTGGAAGTATGCTTGGGGTCATTGTCCATTTGGAAGACCCATTTTCGACCAAGTTCTAACTTCCTGACTGATGTCTTGAGATGTTGCTTCAATATATCCACATAATTTTCCTTCCTCATGATGCCATCTATTTTGTGAAGTGCACCAGTACCTCCTGCAGCAAAGCACCCCCACAACATGATGCTGCCACCCCTGTGCTTCACGGTTCGGATGGTGTTCTTCAGCTTGCAAGCCTCCCCCTTTTTCCTCCAAACAAAATTATGGTCATTATGGCCGAACAGTTCAAAAAAGTACGATCTTTGTCCACATGTGCAGTTGCAAACTGTAGTCTGGCTTTTTTATGGCGGTTTTGGAACAGTGGCTTCTTCCTTGCTGAGTGGCCTTTCAGGTTATGTCGATATAGGACTCTAATTACTGTGGATATAGATACTTTTGTACCTATTTCCTCCGGCATCTTCACAAGGTCCTTTGCTATTGTTCTGGGATTGATTTGCACTTTTCGCACCAAAGTACGTTCAGCTCTAGGAGACAGACATCTTCACAAGCTGAGCGGTATGACGGCTGCGTGGTCCCATTGTGTTTATACTTGCATACTATTGTTTGTACAGATGAGCATGGTACCTTCCGGCATTTGGAAATTGCTCCCAAGGATGAACCAGACTTGTGGAGGTCTACCATTTTTTTCTGAGGTCTTGGCTGATTTCTTTAGATTTTTAAGGTATGAAGGTAGGCCTTGAAATACATCCACAGGTACACCTCCAATTGACTCAAATGATGTCAATTAGCCTATCAGAAGCTTCTAAAGCCATGACATAATTTTCTTGAATTTTCTAAGCTGTTTAAATGCACAGTCAACTTAGTGTATGTAAACTTCTGACCCACTGGAATTGTGATAAAGTGAATTATAAATGAAATAATCTTGTTGGAAAAATTACTTGTGTCATTACTTGCCAAAACTATAGTGTGTTAACTTGGGGATTGCTGGGGCGCTAGCGCCCCAATCCCGACACTACCAGGTGAAATGCAAGGCGCCAAATTCAAAATCCAAAAGTTGAATTATTAAACATCCACCAATATACAAGTGTTCCATACTCATCAAAAGCTCTGTTTCTTGGCAATATCACAGCGTTGTCAGAGGCTTTACGGCGAAAGCACAACATTTGATTATTTGAGGGTAGCACCTCACATATTTTTCCCATAGCCATGAATTCATTAGCCATCACGGCACACACATAACACATTTCACAGCGAAAATCAATTACCTGTTGAAGAACTTCTGCTGAGGTCTTCCTAAGTGTCCAACAAAGACAATCCATGGTTCTTTTGTTAGAAAAAGTAATGTATTTTATCCATAAATCTCCATTTGGTTCGCGCGTTATAATCAGAAACTACAGCCTCCATTGAAACGTGACGAGAACTCGTTCATCTTATACCTATAAACTTGTCCAAGAACAATCAAACATAGTTTTAAATGTATCCTTAGGAACACTTTTACGTATATTTACTATAATAAATCAACCGGAATATAAACTGAGCTATAAAAACAGTGCACGCTTGGCGAGAGCGCGCGTCCTCTCCTATAGACTTCCAAAGGGACACTTCCTGATTTCCTCTTCTTCTCTGCTCTAATTCATCCAAAAAGAATCAGAACACTTTCTCGAGACTGTTGACATCCAGAGGAAGCGATCGGTACTGCATTCATATGCCCTTTTATGGGCATTTTCATGAGGGAGGGGTTCCAAATGAGGCACTCTGTGAAAACCACTTTTTCCAGGACAGAAATTCCTTGGGGTTTTGCCTGCCATATCCGTTCTGTTTTACTCACAGACAAATGGTTAACAGTTTTTTAGAAAATTCAGAAATCCAATGGTACCAAATATGTGCATATCCTATTTTCTGGGCCTGAATGGGAGGCATTTTACTTTGGGCACGCCAGGCTCTCCAAAACGGTCAAGTCGTGCACTCATCCCCAAGAGGTTTTAACAAGAAATTTGTGGAGTGGTTGAAAAACTAGTTTTAATGACTCCAAACTAAGTGTATGTAAACTTCTGACTTCAACTGTACATGTACATATTACCTCACTAACCGGTTCCCTCGCACATTGACTCTGTACCGGTACCCCCTCTATATCGCCTCGCTATTGTTATTTTACTGCAGTTGTTTAATTTATATATATTTTTTTACTTATCTTTTTTTCGTAAAACTCCTTAAAGCATTGTTGGTTAAGGGCTTGTAAGTAAGCATTTCACTGTACCTGTTGTATTCGGCGCATGTGACAAATGAATGAAATGAAGAAATGTCTGACCTCTGTGATTTGTTTTGCCACCAAGTACTAAGTCGTTTTGCAGAGGGGTCAAATATTTATTTCCCTCATTAAAATGCAAATCATTTTATAACATTTTTCACATGCGTTTTTCTGGATTTTTTTGTTGTTATTCTGTCTCTCACTGTTCAAATAAACCTACCATTAAAATTATAGACTGATCATTTCTTTGTCAGTGGGCAAACGTACAAAATCAGCAGGGGATCAAATACTTTTTTCCCCTCACTGTATACCGAAACTAATTTCTCACATAATAAGAGTAAGCCTATAGACAAGATTAAATTGACAATAATCTGATGAGTGACAATATTAGGCCTACCAGTTATCAAATGTTACATAAAGAAATGGGTGCATCTTGTAATTGACAGATGCAGAGAAAGGAGCATCACTTTATGAAATCCACCTCCAGAGTCACATGCAGGTAAAACATTTAGATTTTTTATATACTTTACAAAAATATGAATGCATCAAAATTTCAAAGATTTTACTGAATTACAGCTCATATAAGGAATTCAGTCAATTTAAATACATTAATTAGGCCCTAATCTATGGATTTCACTACTGGGCATGGGTGCAGCCATGGGTGGGCATTGTAGAGCATAGGCCTACCCACTGGGGAGCCAGGCCTAGCCAGTCAGAATGAGTTTTTCCCCACAAAAGGGATTTATTACAGACAGAAATACTTGTGAGGCCAGTTGTACTTCTAAATTCTCTAAAACGACGTTGGAGGCAGCTAATGGTAGAGAAATCAACATTATATTCTCTGGCGTACATTCCTGCAGTCAGCATGCCAATTACACACTCCCTCAAAACTTGAGAGGTCTGTGGCATTGACAAAATTGCCAATTTTAAAGTAGAATTTTATTGTCCCTAACACAAGATGCACCTGTGTAGGAATCATGCTGTTTAATCTGTTTCTTGATATGCCTGTCAAGTGGATGGATTATCTTGGCAAAAGGGCACTAACAGGAATGTAAACACAATTTGAGAGAAATAATATTTGTGTGCCTATGGAAAATGTATGGGATTTTTATTTCAGATCATGAAACATGGGACCAACACTTTACATTTTGCATTCATATTTTTGTTCAGTGTAGTATCAGAAGACCAAATTCTGCCTTTTGTATGACACTTACCGTCAAATAACTCAAAATTCAAGAGTGCAGCTTTATCTCCAAATTTCAATTTTTCCAAGAATACCCATGCTGTTAATGCATTCAGCACATGATCACTTGTGCGGCGGCATTGCTTTGGCTACCAAGCAAAAACTAGTAACATCATAAACTTGAAAGTAAATTATACTATTCTGTCATCAATGGATGAATGGGCTTTAGAAACCACATAGAAACTGATATTGGGTGCGTGTGACTTCAATGAACAGAATGAGGATGAAAAGAGTGATTGAATTAGATAGATCTGAATGAAGAGGATGATTGAATTTATAACAATCGTGTAATGATGACGAAAAAGTGGGAGCGGTCTAATTATTTTATAATGAAAGTCTGGAAATGGTATATACTTTCCCTTGAGAGAGTTAAAGCTTTTTAAAATGGCGCCGTAGCAGAAGGCAGACGTTTTACGTGCCCCCAACCGATTGTGTTTTTTTGTTTGTTTATCTGCGTTGTTTATAACAGTTTTTTTTACTATTTTTGAACATAATGTTGCCGCCACTGTCTCTTATGACCGAAAATAACTTTTAGACATCAGGACTGCGATTACTCACCACGGACTAGCAGAATCCTTTTTCTTCTTTCACGACTCTGACGAGCCCGAGGCGGAGGATATACGGCTCCCTCGGGAACAGGCCCCGAACCCAGTGATCTGCGTGAAGTGGAGGCGGAGAAAGAGAGGCCAGAGGGCAGGCAGCCTTCTGTGGAGTAGGAGGCGATCGAATAAACCCCCACTCCCCTCAATTCTGCTTGCAAACATGCAATCTTTGGACAATAAAATGGACGAGTTATTGGGAAGATTTAACTACCAACATGACATTAAAAACTGTAATATCTTATGCTTCACGGAGTCGTGGCTGAACGACGACAATATCAACATACAGCTGGCTGGTTATACAATGTACCGGCAGGATAGAACAGCGGCGTCTGGTAAGACAAGGGACGGCGGACTATGTATTTTTGTAAGCAACAGCTGCTGCACGATATCTAAGGAAGTTTCGAGCCATTACTCGCCTGAGTTTCTCATGATAAGCTGCACACCACATTACCTACCGAGAGAGTTTTCGTCTATATTCTTTGTCGCTGTTTACAAACTACCACAGCCAGTGACCATAATTCTATCCTCCTGATTCCTGCTTACAAGCAAAAATTTAAGCAGGAAGCACCAGTGACTTGGTTAATAAGAAAGTGGTCAGATGAAGCAGATGCTAAGCTACAGGACTGTTTTGCTTGCACAGACTGGAATATGTTCTGAGATTCCTCCAATGGCATTGAGGAGTACACCACATCAGGCATTGGCTTCATCAATAAGTGCATCGATGACGTCGTCCCCACAGTGACCGTACGTACATACCCCAACCAGAAACCATGGATTACAGGCAGCATCCACACTGAGCTAAATGCTAGAGCTGCTGCTTTCAAGGAGCGTGTCTCTAACCCAGAAGCTTATAAGAAATCCCGCTATGCCATCCGACGAACCTTCAAACAGGCAAAGCGTCAATACAGCACTAAGATCGAGTCATACTACTGTCACGATCGTCGTAATAAATGGACCAAGGCGCAGCATGCATGGAATTCCACATATTTATTCTTCAGTGGAATAATACAAAAACAATAAAGAGAACAACTGATTGGACCAAACATAGCGCTCACAGTGCACTAACAAAAACACACTATCCCACCAACACAAGTGGGAAAAGGACTACCTAAGTATGATCCCCAAATAGAGGCAACGAATAACAGCTGCCTCTAATTGGGAACCATACACAAAACCAACATGGAAATAAAATAACTAGAAACCCTCCTAGTCACATCCTGACCTAAAACACCATAGAGAACCCAAAGGGCTCTCTATGGCCAGGGCGTGACAACTACACTGGCTCTGATGCTCATTGGATGTGGCAGGGCCTGCAAACCATTACAGACTACAAAGGGAAGCACAGCCGAGAGCTGCCCAGCGACACGAGCCTACCGGACGAGCTAAACTACTTCTATGGTCGCTTTGAGGCAAATAACACTGAAACATGCGTGAGAGCACCAGCTGTACCGGAAGACTGTGTGATCACGCTCTCAGCCGATATGAGTAAGACCTTTAGACAGGTCAACATTCACAAGGCCGCAGGGCCAGACGGATTACCAGGACGTGCACTGACCAACTAGCAAGTGTCTTCACTGACATTTTCCACCTCTCCCTGTCAGAGTCTGTAATACCAACATGTTTTAAGCAGACCACCATAGTGCCTGTGCCCAAGAACACTAAGGTAACCTGCCTAAATGACTACCGACCCATAGCACTCACGTTTGTAGCCATGAATTGCTTTGAAAGGCTGGTCATGGCTCACATCAACACCATCATCCCAGAAACCCTAGACCCACTCCAATTTGCATACCGCCCCAACAGATCCACAGACGATGCAGTCTCTATTGCACTCTACACTGCCCTTTCCCACCTAGACAAAGGGAACACCTATGTGAGAATGCTATTCATTGACTACAGCTCAGCGTTCAACACCATAGTGCCCTCAAAGCTCATCAATAAGCTAAGGACCCTGGGACTAAACACCTCCCTCTGCAACTGGATCCTGGACTTCCTGACGGGCCGCCCCCAGGTGGTAAGGGTAGGTAACAACACATCCGCCACGCTGATCCTCAACACAGGAGCCCCTCAGGGGTGTGTGCTCAGCCCCCTCCTGTACTCCCTGTTCACTCATGACTGCACGGCCAGGCACGACTCCAACACCATCATTAAATTTGACGATGACACGTGATCAAGACAAAGGAGATGATTGTGGACTACAGGAAAGAGAGGACAGAGCACGCCCCCATTCTCATCAATGGGGCTGCAGTGGAGCAGGTTGAGCGCTTCAAGTTCCTTGGTGTCCACATCACCAACAAACTAACATGGTCCAAGCACACCATGACAGTCGTGAAGTGGGCACGACAAAACCTATTCCCCCTCAGGATACTGAAAAGATTTGGCATGGGTCCTCAGAACCTCAAACGGTTCTACCACTGCACCATCGGGAGCATCCTGACTGGTTGCATAACTGCCTGGTATGACAAATGCTCGGCCTCCGACTGCAATGCACTACAGAGGGTAGTGCGAATGGCCCAGTACATTACTGGGGCCAAGCTTCTTGCCATCCAGGACCTCTATACCAGGTGGTGTCAGAGGAAGGCCCTGAAAATTGTCAAAGACTCCAGCCACCCTAGTCATAGACTGTTCTCTCTGCTACCACACGGCATACAGTACCGGAGCGCCAGGTCTAGGTCCAAGAGACTTCTAAACAGCTTCTTCCCCCAAGCCATAAGACTCCTGAACATCTAGTCAAATGGCTACCCAGACTATTCACATTGCCCCCCCTCACCACTGCCACTCTCTGTTGTCATCTATGCATAGTCACTTTAATTATCTCTACCTACATGTACATATTACCTCAACTAACCGTTGCACCCGCACATTAACTCTGTACCTGCACCCCCGTATATATTGTTATTTTCTACTGCTCCTCTTTAAATCACTTGTTACTTTTATCTCTTATTCTTATCCATATTTTTTTGAACTGCACTGTCAGTTAGGGGCTCATAAGTAAGCATTTCACTGTAAGGTCTACACCTGTTGTATTCGGCGCATGTGACTAATACAATTCAATTAGAACATTTGATTTGAAATCAGACACTGAGTACAACATACAATGTATGCAGTTCACAATGGCAAGCCGGACCAAATGAATGGACGAGTTTAGATGAGTTGGAGTCGGATAGAGGACTGGATATTGAGCTTGAAATCAACATTGCTGATGAAGTGTCTTCATCTGATTCTGATGTTGACTTTGAACCTCCACCGCCGATGCCTGAGCCTCACCGCAGAAAAAAACAGAACAGAGCCAACTGAGATGGTGATCCCAACTGCCACGGTGAGACAGGAGTCCGGGAGGGATGGCATGGTTTGGTTAGAAAAGAGTGACGAGTTTGTGTGACAGATGTTGCAGCCTTCGTGACGTGACTATAAATAATGTGATGACTGCTATTTATCAAATAATTACCTACTACGTTTAATTATTATGCAATTAAGTTAATCATGTAACAGTTAATAACTCATTAGGAATTTAGTGCACAGCGGGAAAAGTTTATTTAATGAGTTACCGTTTCCCGAATTAACTCAAGAATATATCGATATCATACCAGTCATCAATTAATAATTTCCTCATATCAGTCTCATTCTGAACGTTGTTGAATTTGTAAATCTACACGAACCCTAACCTAAGTGATGAATCAGCGATACACAAATTGGCTTAATTATTTATTTGCTAACTAAATAATCACACAGAAAGACATAAACACAGACACACACACGGTATAGGTTATTGATTACGAACATAAGTCAATGAAAAGTCCCTAGTGGACTAACCCGATATGATGGCTTGTTACACAATGGGGAAAGATAAAGAGCGGGGGAGACATTTGGAAACTACACTCACTGTAAATATTAATATTAGCACCATAACAACTGCTCATTTGGATTAGAAATGCAACATATATTTACGCGTAGATGTCTTTCTCTGTTGTCTCTCTTTTGAAACCACTCGGTCCATCTATGGGAAGTAGTTCGATGCAAGTCTCTGGTTGTCCACCAGAGGTCACAATGTCCTTAGTTGTAGGCTTCTTTTGTTCTGGAGTGTTCTTAGAATGGAAACATCAGAGGTGTATCACCCGGTGGTAAGAGGGATCTGTTCTTCCCTCCCGTCATTGGTCAATTGTCCTAGACTACTTTACATGCAGAGCTGCGTACGGTGCATGTTTTGGTCTAGTCTTCACCTTCTTCACTCGTCGAGAGTTTCAGAGGGTCTTACCATTTTCTGCTCTTGTAGTTTTAACCATTTCAACGTGTGGAACACATCCTCATGTTCTCTGTCTGTATTTAAATTCTTAGCAAGTCCATTTAAGCACTCTGGCCTGAAAGGTGGTTCCTTCATGTTGACACAAACTCTGACCTCAGTAGGGGTCATGGCTTAGTTAATGTGCAACAGACATGAAAAAACATTATCTCATTAGAAGACTAAAATCACATTTCTAGCTTTTCAAAAATAGTTTCATATTTAATCATATAAGTTTTACAATATTTAGATGGGTGATATATACCGTTTGAAAGCTTTTAAAGTTAAAATGTTCCCTTTATAACGTCTTTCTGATCATTTTAATAACATCACAAAATAGACATACATTTCCCATATTCCATCTGTCATCATTCCCAATGTTCTTTATGTTAGAAATATTGTTTCAATGTCCATTGTTTGATGTTTAAGTTTTTAAGAAAGAGTCTCTCTCTACACACAGCACATTCCTTTGTTCAATACTGAAGGGCAAGAGAGAAAGTTTACAACCGGCTTTAACTTCTTAGGGAGCAGCACCCGAGGTGACGGTTTTGGAGAGCCTGGTGTACCCAAAGTAAAATGCCTCCCACTCAGGGCCAGAAAATAGGATATGCACATATTTGTCTGTGAGCATAACAGAACGGATATGGCAGGCGAAAACCCGAGGAATTTCTGTCCTGGAAAAAGTGATTTTGACACATTGCCTCATTTTGAACCCCTCCCTTAGGAAAATGACCATATAAGGGAGTATGAATGCAGTACCTATTGCTTCCTCTGGATGTCAACAGTCTCGAAACAGTGTTTTGATTCTATTTAGTTGCTTTAGATGGCAGAAGAAGAAGAATTAGGAAGTGGTCACACAGAGGTAAACAGAAGAGAATGCGCGTTCCCGGCTTGCGCGCACTGTGTTTTTTTCCTTTCTTATCGCCCAGTTTATATTCCGGTTCAAATATTATACTGAATATACATTAAAGTGTTCCTAAGGATACATTATCAATTATGTTTGATTGTTCTTGGACAAGTGTATAGGTATAGGTTGAACGAGTTCTCCTCGTTTCAATGGGCGAGTGGACGCTGTATTTTCTTATCATAACGCGGCAACCAAACAGAGATTTATGGATATAATAAATTACTTTTTCTAACAAAAGAACCATGGATTGTCTTCTTTGATCCTCACCAGGGAGAGAGAGTCATGACACAGCACATCAGAGATTGTACTGTTGCTCATGCGCACAAAAAAGGGAACAGTACGTGGGACAGAGTGGAAAGAGCATGGATGTGGAGTCATTTTGGTCTGATAGGTATGGTGTGGACTTTTTCAGAGACCATGCCATGCAACCGCTCCAGAGAGACCATGCCATGCAAGCGCATCAGAGAGATTATGCGACACCTGCGGCAGGTGCACAAGAAATAAGGCCAATGAAAAGTGTGTGCAGTGCAACCAATTTATTTGTGGGGCTTACTCACACAAAGCCCCAAAGTGTTGTGCTGACTGTGGACCTGAAGAGAAGACAAGATTGATTTATGCTTAAAGGCACACATAAGGGCACAATATAGTGTCCGATACAATCAACAAATAACTGTTTTTATATCTTGTCAATAATATATTTCCACTAATTTATTTATGCAATTCATCCTTTACAATTGTACATGCACTAGTGCTTTTAATTTCACCTGTGCAACTGGCTGGTTTATATTTTATCTTTTTAGTTTCTACTTTGACAAAAGAACCTGTAGCTGGACTACTTTATAAATTACTATAACTCTAACACTAATAGAATCTACAAATAAAGTTGACCAAATGGATTATACTACAATGTTTTTATTATAAGGGAAATTGAAATAGTGTGTAGTGTGTGTTTGTGTGTGTGGCTCCTGTTACTGTTATTGAGGTACTTGGGTTTTCTGAGTCAGTGTTTTGCAGGTCAGCCCCAGACAGTCTCTGCAGGAGGTATTAGACTACAGCCAAGCTGTCTGAGGGAGAGGAAGCAGCAGAATCTGAATGAACTCAGAGAATAAAATGGGCCCTCAGATCCTTGACTGTAGAAACTACCACTTCCTCAGTTCAGCGTTTACCATGTAAACTGATCCCTGAACATTCCCTGTATTTGTGGAATACTGACATTATCTATAGATAATAATTAATAGCTAAGAAATGTTTTTAATGTGTGTAGTATCTGTGATCTACATCTGTTTATATTAGTTACTATGCTGTTACTAAGCAGTAATGTATTACGGCAGTGTTAATAGGAAATGCACATGCGCACTATTATGCCGGGGGCTGTGGAGCACGAGAGGTTTTTGACTAAACGAGACTGTTTAGTCAAAACTGTTCTCCCGTCTCCTGCCTGGTCCTTTCTCCACAACACAAATATTACAGTGGCGACGAGGTGATTACGCTTCTTAAACGGACATTGCTTGAAGGGAAGAATGTTGCGTGAGTAATGAAACTCAAAATAATGATGTAAATCGTCAGTTATTATTATTATTTCGCCAGTAGAAAAGGCCCTGCTAGCACTGCTAGTAGGTACAGTATTCAGGAGCTGCCAAGTAGCAAGCCTATTGGAGTCCAGAATAGCGACGCTGCCCTCTGGTGGTAAAAAAAAAAAAAAAATGTAATTGACCCCATTGAAATTAGGCGATCTCAGTGGAGAAATATTGTACACATTTTTTTTTATGATATTTACCATTAAGGAAGAAGAAACATTACACAGAGTGTACATTATTACAAATGAGCGCAGTGAATGAAGTAAGTGCAGAAAGTGAAGAATTAGATGAAAATTATGGAATACAAGGCATAAGGAAACTGAACAATAAACTGTGAAAATGGCAACCATTGGTCGAGTACCAGAGTTTGAGGCTACAAAAAATAGGATTTTAATTCCTATTTAGAGCGTTTTGAGCGTTGGCTGGCTGCAAATGAAATCAAAGATGAAAAGAAAGCAGACGTATTTCTCAGTGTTTTGGGTCCAACTGAGTATGGATTGCTGAAAGGTCTCATTTAACCAATAAAAGCAGTGGAGTTGACCTATGCAGAACTGACTGAGACTCTTTCAAGGCATTTCAAGCCTAAGCCAATTCTCATTGCAGAACGTTTCAGATTTTACCAACGTCACCAGAGTCAAGGGGAAACCGTGGCTGACTACATCCTTGCTTTGAAAGGGCTGGCAAGTACATGTGAGTTTGCACGATTTCTTGATGACGCTCTCCGAGACAAGTTTGTATGTGGTCTCACAGGTGAAGCATATCAGAGAAGGCTTCTGTCAGAGAAGGACCTGACCTTTAAGAAAGCCTGTCATATCGCACTTGGACTCGAGCTTGCCCACAGGGATACTATTGAGCTATCAGGACATGCAGAACATCAGAAAGGTGTTCACAAGGTCAGTGATGCAAGTGGTGAAAAAGGCTCACAAAAGTCAAACTTTTCTCAGTCCCATCCTCAAGGTTACACAATAATTAAACGTCCCACATCACATAGGTCTAAGCCAAGTTGCTACAGATGTGGGGGAGATAATCATCAGCACAGTGAATGTCGATTCCAAAATGAAAAGTGTCACAATTGTGGAAAGGTTGGACATCTACAGAGAGTGTGTAAAGCTCCAAAACGCACAGCTAGAGCACACAAGGTATCAGACGCAGCACAAGAAGAGGAAGGTACAACTGATTCAGTATTTGATCTATTCACAGTGTACACAGCTCAACAACAAAAAGATGGAATCTATCTCAGCATGGAGTTAGCGGGAAAACCAGTACAAATGCAGCTGGACACCGGAGCGTCAATATCTTTGGTTCCAGAGAGACTCTATAAAGAAAAACTGAAAGAGTGCCCTCTTCAGCCAGCGTCCATCCGCCTTTCTTCATACACTGGTGACACTATTCCTGTGTTAGGGCAGATCCAGGTACCAGTCCGGTATGAGGGGAAGGACTGGACGCTACTGCTTGTCATTGTTAAGGGAGAAAAATCTGCCTTGCTAGTCAGGCTACACTCACTAACATGCTGGAGAAGCACAAATAACTTTTCAAAGATGGCTACGGCGAAATACAAGACTTCACAGCAAAAGTCAGAGTGCAAGAAGGAACCAAGCCTATTTTCACAAACCACGTCCAGTTCCCTATGCTCTTAAGGAAGCAGTAGAGAAGAAACTGGACCACCTACAGAAGAATAAAATCATCACGAAAGTAACGAGGAGCGACTGGGCCTCTCCGATCGTTGTAGTCCCAAAGAAAGACAAGACCGTCAGAATGTGCGGAGACTACAGTAAATCACTGCATACTACCAGAGGAATATCCACTACCAAACGCTGAAGATCTGTTTGCCACTCTAGCTGGTGGGAAGGTTTTCAGTAAGCTGGGCCTGGCATTCGCTTATCAGCAACTGAAGCTGGATCCAGGGTCAGAACAGTATCTGACCATCAATACACACAAGGGGCTATTCAGATTCAATCGCTTGGCCTATGGAATCTCGACAGCTCCAGCGATATTCCAACACACAATGGATCAGATCTTGGACGATATAGACAATGTTGTGTGCTTCATGGACGACATCCTCGTGTCAGCACCAACCATTGGAGAGCACCTTGTAGTGCTGGACAAAGTGATGTCAAGACTGGAGAAATACGGAGTGAGAATGAAACGCAGCAAGTGTGAGTTCCTCCAGGACTCAGTGGAGTATCTTGGATACAAGATTGATGCACAAGGCCTGCACCCAACCAACAGCAAGGTGGAACCAATCGTAAATGCACCAGCACTCACAAATATCTCAGAGCTGAGGTGATTTTTGGGGCTCCTGAACTATTACGGAAAGTGTGTGGCAAACTTGTCCACAGTGTTGCATCCACTTCACCAACTGCTGCAGGCCGATACAAAGTGGAATTGGTCCCCACAATGCGAAGAAGCATTCAAGACTTGCAAACAGCGTCTGCTAAAGAGCAAGTGGCTTGCCCACTACGACACAGAGATGAAGCTGAGACTTGTGTGTGATGCATCTCCATATGGAGTAGGAGCCGTCATCTCACATGTTCTACCGTCAGGTGAAGAACACCCTATTGCATTTGCATCACGGACTCTGTCACCAAGTGAGAAAAATTATGCTCAAATTGAGAAAAAAGCCCTGAGCATAATATTCGGAGTGAAGAAGTTTCACAAATACCTCTACGGAAGGAAGTGCTGACAGATCACAAGACTCTGTTGGCCATCCAAAATCAGCCATACCAACCCTTGCTGCACTTCGAATGCAACGTTGGGCTCTGATATTGCTAGCCTACGACTACGAGATCGAGTACAGACGATCCGGTGATCACGCAAATGCAGATTCACTATCAAGATTACCAAGCAATAGTGACTCAGACAGTGAAGATGATAGAGCAGTCTTCCAGATCTCTCTCATCAACGAACTGCCCATATCTGCTTCAGACATAGCAGAGGAAACGAGGAAAGACCCAGTGCTTTCCAAAGTCTTGGACTTATGTAATCCGCCAACCGGTTGGAAGCATTTACTGCTATTGGAAGCAGGTAAGTAACTGTTCTTTCTGGTTAACAGATGACTAGTTCCTACACAAGACACCCCTTCAAGGGTGGTGGTACCTCAAAAATTCCAAAGGAGACTGCTATCTGACCTGCATGAGGGACATCCAGGGATCACTCGAATGAAAGCACTCGCCCGCAGTTATCTGCGGTGGCCTGGACTGGATCAGGACATTCAACAGCATGTAGGCCACTGCTCACCTTGTGAAGCTGTTCGCAACAAGCCTGCTGCTGCACCTCTTCATCCATGGTCCTGGGCTGCTACACCATGGGAACGCATCCATGTTGATTACGCCGAGATTGACAAGCAACATTTCCTTGTTGTCGTTGATGTCGATTCCAAGTGGATGGAAGTGTTCCCTACTCAACTGACCACAGCTGAGAAGACCATCAATCTTCTCAGACACCTGTTCGCATCCTTTGGACTAGTCAAGGAGCTCGTATCGGACAATGGCCGTCCTTTTACGTCAAACGATTTTGAAATGTTTCTCAAGAACAACGGAGTAAGGCACATCCTGTCACCACCTTACCATCCGGCATCAAACGGAGCAGCGGAGAGAGCCGTGCAAACCTTTAAGAAGGCCTGGACTAGACTCGAGGTTCAGTTTGTGCCCACCCACCAAAGGCTTCCCCGGTTCCTGTTCACTTACCGTAACACACCACACACAGTAACAGAACGTACACCATCTGAACTGTTTCTGAAACGCCAACCACGTACCCGCCTGACATTGTTGAAACCAGACTTGTTAAGCACTGTGGCAAAGCACCAGCTACAGCAGAAGAAAGCTCATGACAGACACTCAAAGACTGTCAGAGAATTTAAAGAGGGAGAGAGGGTGATGGTACGTGATTTCAGACACCCCAAGGACCTGTGGAACTCAGGTGTGATCTTGCAACGCAGAGGACCTTTGACTTACTAAGTCCAAATTGGTCATCGCCATGTCAACGTTCATGTGGATCATCTGCAATGGTCCAACGCCCCAGCAGAGACATGCCGAGAGAACAAGAACAATAACGACCCCCAGGACTATTCTCCTGACTGTGGACGTACGGGAGAGACAAAGCCTGACCTTCCACCCGAACCTGGCCCACCCCCGGAAGCCCAGGAGGAGCGGAGATATCCTATTCGACAGCAAAGGGCACCTCAAAAGCTTGACCTGTGAGTTGAGCTGTTTCAGGAGGTAACAGACAGTAAAACAAACAAACACTTTAATATGTCCTAGATTAAAGGAAAGAAAAAGGACATTACCTGTGTTAGTTATTAGGACACAAATTCCATCTTCGGGGCAGAATAATCCCCTGGAATAATCCCCAAATGTTTAAGAATGCACTGTTCAGATATTGCATTAGTAGTTCCCTAACATATTTACCTTGGTCTCTGGGAGTTAAATACTATGGGGGAGGAGTGTAGTATCTGTGATCTATATCTGTTTATATTAGTTACTATATAAACACGTTACTACACCTAATAGGAAATGCACATGCGCACTATTATGCCCGGGGGCTGTGGAGCACGAGAGGTTTTTGACTAAACGAGACTAACTGTTCTCCCATATCCTGCCTGGTAATTTCTCCACAACACAAATATTACAATGTGCTTAAAGATGTGTATTAGGCATTTTGATATACACTGAGTGTACAAAATATTAGGAATACCTGCTCTTTCTATGACAGACTGACAAGCTGAATCCAGGTGAAAGCTATGATCCCTTAATGATGTCACCCGTTACATCCACTTCAAATCAGTGTAGATGAAGGGGATGGGTTGAGACAGGTTAAAGGATTTTTAAGCCTTGAGACAATTGAGACATGGATTGTATGTGTGCCATTCTGTGCCTTTGAACAGGGTATAGTAGTAGGTGCCAGGTGCACCGGTTTGAGTGTGTCAAGAACTGCAACACTGATAGGTTTTTCACACTCAACAGTTTCCAGTGTGTATCAAGAATGGTCTATCACCCAAAGGACAACTTGACACAACTGTAGGAAGCATTGAAGTCAACATGGGCCAGTATCTCTGTGGAACACTTTCAACACCTTGTAGAGTCCATGCCCCGACGAATTGAGGCTGTTCTGAAGGCAAAAGGTGGTGCAACTCAATATTAGGTGTTCCTAATGTTTTGTATACTCAATGTACTGTTAAAGTAAATCATTACCCAATTTTACTGAATAAACACATTCAAAACACAGCATAATTGTAATATTTCCCGGAGTATTGACAAGGAGTACTGGACCAATTAATATCCCAATCTTCCCAGGTGTCATTGTTATGCACTCGACTGCATACAGTACTGTGTGGGCAAAACTGCAGAGCCATACATTTCTTCTCTGTGATGCTGATATTTTCCCATAAGAAATTATCCATATGGTCAATATGGGGAGAATTATGCTAATGTGCAATGATTTGCATGCAACATATCCAAGTACGCAGCTCTCTCATACTTTGTATTCGAAGCGTTTGAATGAATTTTGCCAGATTTGAGTGGGTTACACTTGATAGATGAGGCTCAGCAGTGGAAAAACCAGTCACAGCTTTAATACCATATGATTAATAACTCTATGCTACTCCACACTGCTCTAAAAGAGAGAAGACTTCATAGCAAAATCAAAAGCAAGCCTGAAGATGTTCCAAGATGTTCCATCTTGCATTCATGTAAGTGATTCTAGAAAATATTGTATAGTTTGTTATAAAACGGGTGGTTCTAATCCGGAATGCTGATTGGTTAAAACCACATTCCAGCCTGTCTATTCCACAAGTTACCACCGGCTAAATCTATAACAACGGAGTCTGATGTGCCCAAAGTAAACTGCCTGTTACTCAGGCCCAGAAGCTAGGATATGCATATAATGGTAGTATTGGATAGAAAACACTCTGAAGTTTCTAAAACTGTTAAAATAATGTCTGTGAGTATAACAGAACTGATATGGCAGGCGCAAACCTGAGGAAAATCCTTCTGAATCTTTTATTATTTTTAGGTCACTTGTCTTTCCAATCCCTACTGTCCCTACTGACTATACAGGGAAATAGCCCCCAGCTTGCAGTTCCTATGGCTTCCACTAGATGTCAACAGTCTTTAGACATGGTTTCAGGCTTTTTTGTTTGAAAAACAAAAAATATTGTACTTTATCCAGGTGGCTCATGATTAGGACACAAGTATTTTGGCACGCATGAATGAGTTGCGCGCTCTTCGTTATTTCTTTTCCCTATTGAACATACTATATTCCGTCTTAAATAGTATTGTTTATTTAGATATTAGACAACATCGTTTGACTTGTTTGGACGAACTTTACCGGAAACTTCTTGGATACCTTTGTCTGCATGTTGAACGAGTGGATTACAGAACTCAATGGTGCCAATTAAACAGACTTTTTGGGACCTAAAGAAGGACTTTATCGAACAAAACAACCATTCTGTTTATAGCTGGGTCCCTTGGGATTGCAAACATAGGAAGATCTTCAAAGGTAAGTGATTTATCTTATCGCTATTTCAGATTTTTGTGACGCCTGTGCTGGTTGGAAAAATATGTTGTAGTGGGGCGCTGTCCTCAGACAATCCAATGTTCTGCTTTCGCTGTAAAGCCTTTCTGAAATCGGACAACACAGTTCGATTCCCAAGATTCTAAGCTTTTGAATGATGTAAGACACTTGTGTTTTCATGAATGTTTAATATGACAATTTATTTATTTTTCTTATTTAAGACACCTTTTAACATTCTGTGAACACTTCTCAGGTTTTGTCTCAATATTGGCATGCCCTATGGTAAACCCGAAGGAGTGATCAGGCAGTCTTTGTGATACTTCCTGGCTGAGCCCTCCCACACGATAAGTAGTGAGACTCTTACTCCAACTCACCAGATCTTCAGTTTCAATGATCCATCGCTGTGAGAAACCTACACAACTTTGACTTGCACTACTCAAACAGAAGAATCAAGTGAGAGGAACTGAACAACCCACTCTGATCGCTTATGACAAACCGCTGAGTCTTCATCTCTCCCAAAAAGGGAACCCGAACCTTACAATGCACCCTAGTTCAACCCTATCTCTTTGGACTGAACAAATTGAGAATGAGAGAGAGAGAGAGAGAGAGAGAGAGATCCTTGTGTGTGAGCTCCAAAGAGGGAAGTAGCTTCTTTGACCGAAAGCTCAAATGCCAGGACCACTAACCCCTTTTCCCTGTGTACCACTCCATCATAACGGAAATTCAACTGAACCAGACGACACTTGAATTGAAGTAAATACCTCATTGCATTGCATTTCCCCTTTGTGTGAGGCTGTGTCTGTGTAAAAGTGGTGGCAGTAACTGATTATTGTAAGACTGTTAGTCTTAATTACATATCATGATTAATACCGACGCTGCATTGTCCACATTTGGATGCAAACTGATAGCCTAGCCCACTGGCGATTCCTGGTTGATTAAACAATCATTTCACTGTTGTGAGGTGTTGGTGGAGCCTCGCATATTTTTCCTCTCAATTGATAAGACCATCTTGTCTTCAAAAGTCCTGTGAATGTATGTACTGTTGTGTTTGCTGAGTTTGAGTTCGGAAGTCCATTTATGTTGACCTGTGGAGATTCTCACCTCAGTAACAGTTTTGTATTCCATTAGCTTATACCCTGCCTTACCATCGTATCGGTTAACTACCTAATTTTCCAATTTATTTATTCTAGTAAATAAAACCTTAAAATGAATTATCTGTGGCCTTGAGTTCACTTACAAGTGATTGGGTGCTTGACGTTTCCAAGCTAAACGACTTTCAGAATGAGAATATAGTAACTAACTGTTGATTAAGACTATTGTTGATACAGTGGGGGAAAAAAGTATTTAGTCAGCCACCAATTGTGCAGGTTCTCTCACTTAAAAAGATGAGAGAGGCCTGTAATTTTCATCATAGGTACACTTCAACTATGACAGACAAAATGAGGAAAAGAAATCCAGAAAATCACATTGTAGGATTTTTTATGAATTTATTTGCAAATTATGGTGGAAAATAAGTATTTGGTCAATAACAAAAGTTTATCTCAATACTTTGTTATATACCCTTTGTTGGCAATGACAGAGGTCAAACGTTTTCTGTAAGTCTTCACAAGGTTTTCACACACTGTTGCTGGTATTTTGGCCCATTCCTCCATGCAGATCTCCTCTAGAGCAGTGATGTTTTGGGGCTGTCGCTGGGCAACACGGACTTTCAACTCCCTCTAAAGATTTTCTATGGGGTTGAGATCTGGAGACTGGCTAGGCCACTCCAGGACCTTGAAATGCTTCTTACGAAGCCACTCCTTCGTTGCCCGGGCGGTGTGTTTGGGATTATTGTCATGCTGAAAGACCCAGCCACGTTTCATCTTCAATGCACTTGCTGATGGAAGGAGGTTTTCACTCAAAATCTCACGATACATGGCCCCATTCATTCTTTCCTTTACACAGATCAGTCGTCCTGGTCCCTTTGCAGAAAAACAGCCCCAAAGCATGTTTCCACCCCCATGCTTCACAGTAGGTATGGTGTTCTTTGTCCTCCAAACACGACGAGTTGAGTTTTTACCAAAAAGTTATATTTTGGTTTCATCTGACCATATGACATTCTCCCAATCCTCATCTGGATCATCCAAATGCTCTCTAGCAAACTTCAGACGGGCCTGAACATGTACTGGCTTAAGCAGGGGGACACGTCTGTCACTGCAGGATTTGAGTCCCTGGCAGCGTAGTGTGTTACTGATGGTAGGCTTTGTTACTTTGGTCCCAGCTCTCTGCAGGTCATTCACTAGGTCCCCCCGTGTGGTTCTGGGATTTTTGCTCACCGTTCTTGTGATCATTTTGACCCCACGGGGTGAGATCTTGCGTGGAGCCCCAGATCGAGGAAGATTATCAGTGGTCTNGCCATTAATACAGGTAACGAGTGGAGGACAGAGGAGCCTCTTAAAGAAGAAGTTACAGGTCTGTGAGAGCCAGAAATCTTGCTTGTTTGTATGTGACCAAATACTTATTTTCCACCATAATTTGCAAATAAATTCATTAAAAATCCTACAATGTGATTTTCTGGATTTTTTTTCTTCATTTTGTCTGTCATAGTTGAAGTGTACCTATGATGAAAATTACAGGCCTCTCTCATCTTTTTAAGTGAGAGAACTTGCACAATTGGTGGCTGACTAAATACTTTTTTTCCCCACTGTATATGATTGGTACAACGGTTAACGATAACTACTGAAAGTTAATTAAAAGCGGTATCTCTATATAAAACCCTTAATGGTGCCCCCCAACACCCCTTTGATTAATTTGGATACGATAAACAAATTAATTATAATAAATTAGATCAACTAATTAGTCAATAAATGATCTTGAATATTCATAGCCAAATTCACAACACTAGCGTTAGTTAAACTGTTAGCCTAAGTAACATTATCTAAGCTAGCTAAGCTGCTAATGTTAAATTACACAATAAGAATGTTAAAAGTTCACAATGGCAATAATAATTTGCATATTGCTCCTATCATAGGTACACAATTTGTATTTAGCACGGGAATAGAGTCTATCAACTTCTAACCTAAGTTAACGTTACCCTTTTCAGACAGAGGGCAAAATGCTTGTCGCTTGGTAACAGCATAGTGTGAGCATGTTGTGGAGAGTTTTAGCGCTGAGTTTTTGCCAATTGAAGATAATTCAAAAAGCCTACAAAAGTGAAAACCTACATGGCGTATAGGTAGACTTGCTAAATATTTTCAATCTCCTCATGTAACAGAGGTAGCCCTGACAGAGTTGTATCCCCAAGTTGCCCCTTGGTCAAATCATTATTTAGAAAATTGAATAAATCGATTAGGTTTCCCAATGCCATATACATTCGTCTACTTTCTCAAGGTGCATGGAGGTGTGGCTTGCATGACACTCAGCTCTATTGTGTCTGCTAAAGCTTAATGGCGGTAAGACGATTTCATGAGTGAACAAACAGTGAAATCTCACCTATTGTCTTATAGACTATGCATCCCTTACCCAACAGCATTTCTGTGTTACTTACGTTGCAGACTCACCATCTCAGCCTGATTGGTGGGGCCAACCCGGGAGACTGTGAATGGCAGGTAATTAGGACCATCGCCTCCAGCCATGTTTGGAAGCACTATAGCCTGCAAGGGAAAAGGGAGAAAAGGGCACAATGTACACAACAGTATACATCGTTATCAAACGTGAGTTCAATTTCAACACAGTTACTTCTGGCAAGCAATGGTTATAGATATTGGGGTGTTTTCCCAAACACAGAGTATGCCTTATCATAAACTAAACTGCACCTTCATGCTGGACTAACAAAAATTATTTTTTAGTAGTCCTACATTGTCTCTAATCTGGAGTTAGGCTGTCTGCTACTTTAGGTCTAAGTAATGGTACAATCTCTACCTTGTAGGAGTTGGGTTTCACTTTCACGCAATGTTTCAATGGCAATTAATATCTTCCCATTGTTTGATTTTGATTGTGCTTCTACATCTGCATTGCTTGCTGTTTGCGGTTTTAGACTGGGTTTCTGTATAGCACTTTGTGACATCGGTGGATGTAAAAAGGGCTTTATAAATACATTTTATTGAAATTTGATTGATGAAATTACACACAATGGTTACATATTTGTGGTCCATCCTAAGTTTTTGAAGCACCTGCAAACCAGGACTCAGTCGACCCAATTTTTACTTAAAATATAGCTTGCTGCAGTTAAGGAGTATGTAGTTCATAACCCAGTATCAATAGTAAATTCCATAAACCCTTTGTCTGGGTTAGGCTTAAAGCTGCAATATATAACTTTTTGGGGGACCTGACCAAAATCGCAAAGAAATGTAAGTTATAGATATGTCATTCTCATTGAAAGCAAATCTAAGAAGCGGTAGATCTGTTCTATGCGCGCTATTTCTTCGCTTTCCATTCTCAAGTTTAGTTTTGGTGTCTTTCGGTTTTGTACACTAGCTTCAAACAGCTAACCAGAAAATGGCAGAGCGATTTCTGCATATTTCACCTTTAGCTAACTCTACAAAGTGTTCTCTTATTTATTTAGAACCACACCATGCACAATGGCTAAATGGGATTTGATATGGTTGATACTGCAGAGAAGACCAGGAGTTGACAGAAAGTATAACAGGTAGGCTAGCTAGCTGTGGTACCTAGGCTGAATGGATGGACTGGTTTGCAAGTGCAAAAATAAACATTGCATAACCAAATACCTAAAAGGCTGCCAATAGTTGGCAAATGACGAATAGGCAACCTTATTTACATAACGTTATCATGACGTACTGATGACGAAATTACAACGTAAGCAAGTTACGTTGAAGCAACAAAAATAGGAACTTCACTCTTCCGGGTATACGTAAGATAGTTACGTAAGTGGTAAGAAAAGTTACCTTTGTCAGTAAGTCATTGACAACATGATATTGTTTGTTGGGTAACAGTTCAAATTATCTGACCCATATTACCAGCGCAACATTATGTTCTTCCTGTCGAGGATTGGCGGCTGCATTTTCCATTCATAAACCATGTCGCGGGCTAATCGAAAACTATTAGTGGGATGTAAACCATTTTTCTGTATTTTACACCTTGTTTGTTGTTACCTCATTAGCTAGCTATCTAACAACCTGGTAACTTTACCAGTATATCCAAACATTTGAGGGCACAGAAAGGAAAAGGTATCGCTTCTTCAGGAGATAAATGATCATAGCAATGAATGAAAGACAAATTTCTTGCATGTAGTCCTAAACTTGACGCTCTTAAATGTGCAATATGCACAAATCACTTCCATTTCTTGGTTGCTAAAAGTTTAATAGTTTAATAGTTTGCCTCATTTCAGTTTAATAGTTTGCCCCCCCCACGGCACTGAGAATGCCATAGTGTTTGAAATCACTGTTATTAAAATGTTTTAACTTTTGATGTCATCGGGTCAGCGTTTTAACTTTATTATTTTCTACAAAATGTAGAAATGTGCAGTTATATAGACAAATGTAGACACAGGTATTGTGCTGGAGATAATCAAAATGAGGTTGAAAATTGCCATTAAAATCTTTTTTCTTGTGTTCCTAAATTTTATGTTGTGCTCCTAACTTTTTAAAGTAGAACATTTTTAATTTAGAGCCTTTGTCATACATATTTGGGAAGGTCAAGGGAAGGAAAGGTCTGAGGGCTTTGTGGATACTGACAAAACAAAAGCGATCAACTTCAAAGGCCCCTTAGAAAGAGAAGTTGGAGGAAATCCAGTATCTTGCTCATTAGTCTACCGGGGTGCCATTGATGTAAACACTCCCTACCAGCAAACAACATGAGGCCTAGGCTTTTCATATGAGTCGATGAGTCAGACCTGCGCTCAACACAAGCACAGCAGCAGCAGTAACTCGCTGCCAGGGCTATTATTGCAACGCTGTCCATCAACCCCTCTTTTTCTTCGTAGACTTAAAACGTAATGAATTGGCCTTCGTGTTTTACATATTTCTAATGGCAAATGCAGTGAACATTCCAATACGCAATTTGACATCAAAACAGTGAAAAGTTATAGCTAAATTGTTGTAATACAATACTGTGACAACATTTAACAACCTCTCTTTGCCTTTGCTATTGTGTCATGATGTTAAATGGCTGCGCTGGAATACCTTTGTTTTAAAAACTTTTTTTGCCAATGGACAAATTAAGGGAATAGATTGAAGCGGGAAAATGTATTTCAACCTCTATGATATGTGCAAAGCCTTGGAGTGGCAGGTTATTTTCAGAAAACCATAATGAAGTTGCAACATCTGGACTATGCCACATGTATGGATTCCTTTTATCTGAAATATGGGAACAACAAGGTCATTTCCATTACTGTGACAACAGAAAGTAATGACAACTCATTCACAATTAACTCTACCCTCACAATGAATAAAACCAGAGGAAACGTGATTGCTGATTAGTTCAGATGAAAGGGACTGAAATGTAGCTTCTGTCGAGTGCCAGATGGTACCGAAAAGAACAAGAAACAGGGACATGCAACACTCCATACAGAGAAAATAACACACAATTCAAAGAAAAGCTGCCTGGCAGCACATGCAAGAGATACTGACATTTGTAGAATGTCTTTGTTTACTTTTCTAACATTGTAAGATCACTAGGTGAAAGGCTCACATGATAACACCACATACAGTGCCTTCAGTAGGTACACACCCCTTGACTTTTTCCACTTTTTGTTGTATTACAGCCCAAGTTTAAAATTGATTAAATTGAGATGTTTTGTCACTGGCCAACGCACACTAAGCCATAATGTCAAAGTGGAATTATGTTTATATACAGGTCCAGTCAAAAGTTTGGACACGCCTACTCACTCAAGGGTTTTCTTTATTTCTACTATTTTCTATATTTTCTATAATAAACTATGCAATAACACATATGGAATCATGTAGTAACAAAGATAAGTGTTAAACAAATCAAAATATATTTCAGATTTTAGATTATTCAAAGTAGCCACCCTTTGCCTTGATGACAGCTTTTCATACTCTTGGCATTCTCGCAACCAGGTTCATGAGGAATGCTTTTCCAACAGTCTTGAAGGAGTTCCCATATATGATGAGCACTTGTTGGCTGCTTTTTCTTCACTCTGCGGTCTAACCCATCCCAAACAATGTCAATTGGGTTGAGGTCGGGCGATTTTGGAGGCCAGGTCATCTGATACAGCACCGTTCTTGGACAAATAGCCCTTACACGGCCAGTCCTCTTCTGGCTATGCCGGGTGGTGATTGTAACAGAACATGGCCAAGATGTTCAAATGTTCATAGATGACCAGCAGGGTCAAATAATAATATTCACAGTGGTTGTAGAAGGTGCAACAGGTCAGCACCTCAGGAGTAAATGTCAGTTGGCTTTTCATAGCCAATCATTCAGAGTATCTCTACCACTCCTGCTGTCTCTAGAGAATTGAAAACAGCAGGTCTGGGACAGGTAGCACGCCGGCGAACAGGTCAGGGTTCCATAGCCGAAGGCAGAACAGTTGAAACTAGAGCAGCAGCAGGGCCAGGTGGACTGGGGACAGCTCGGAGTCCTCAGGCCAGGTAGTCCTGAGGGATTCTGTGTTTTGGTTCAATGTCCTGTTGAAAAACAAATGATAAGCGCAAACTAGATGGGATGGTGTATCGCTGCAGAATGCTGTGGTAGCCATGCTGGTTTCAAGTGTGCCTTGAATTCTAAATAAATCAGACAGTGTCACCAGCAAAGCACTATCACACCTCCTCCATGCTTCATGGTGGGAACCACAAATGAGGAGATCATCCGTTCACCTACTATGCGTCCCACAAAAATCTCTAATTTGGACTGATCAGACTGAAGGTCAGATTTCCACCGATCTAATGTCCATTTCTTGTGTTTCTTGGCCCAAGGAAGTATCTTCTTCTTATTGGTGTCCTTTAGTAGTGGTTTCATTCCAGCAATTCAACCATTAAGGCCTGATTCACGCAGCATCCTCTGAACAGTTGATGTTGAGATGTGTCTTGTTACATGAACTCTGTGAAGCATTTATTTGGGCTGCAATCTGAGGTGAAGTTATGTCTAAGGAATTTATTCTCTGCATCTAAGGTAACTCTGGGTCTTCCTTTCCTGTGGCGGTCCTCACGAGAGCCAGTTTCATCATAGTGCTTGAAGATTTTTGTGACTGCACTTGTAGAAACTTTCAAAGTTCTTGACATTTTCTGAATTGACTGACCTTCATGTCTTAAAGTAATGATGGACTGTCATTTCTCTTTGCTTATTTGAGCTTTTCTTGCCATGATATGGAATTGGTCTTTTACCAAATAGGGCAATCTTCTGTATACCATCCCTACTTTGTCACAACACAACTGATTGGCTCAAACACATTAAGAAGGAAAGAAATTCCACAAATAAACTTATATTAAAAACTGGGTGGTTCGAGCCCTGAATGCTGATTGGCTGACAACCGTCGTATATTAGACCGTAATTAACTTTTAACAGGGCACACCTGTTAATTGAAATGCATTCCAGGTGACTACCTCATGAAGCTGGTTGAGAGAATGCCAAGTGTGCAAAGCTGTCATCAAGGCAAAGGGTGGCTACTTTGAAGAAAAAATATCAAATATATTTTGATTTGTTTAACATATGTGTTATTTCATAGTTTTAATGTAGAAAATAGTAAAAAATAAAGTGAATCCCTGTATTGAGTAGGTGTGTCAAAACTTTTGACTAGTACTAATATACACAGTTGAAGTCAGAAGTTTACATACACATAGGTTAGAGTCATTAAAACTTGTTTTTCAACCACTCCACACATTCTTTGATAACAAACTACATTTTTTGCAAGTCGATTAGGACATCTACACAAGTAATTTTTCCAACAATTGTTTACAGACAGATTATTTCACTTATAATTCACCGTATCACAATTCCAGTGGGTCAGAAGTTTACATACACTAAGTTAACTGTGCCTTTAAACAGCTTGGAAAATTAAAGAAAATTATGTCCTAGCTATAGAAGCTTCTGATAGACAAATGGACATAATGTGAGTCAATTGGAGGTGTACCTGTGGATGTATTTCAAGGCCTACCTTCAAACTCTTTGCTTGACATCATGGGAAAACCTCAGACAAAAAAATTGTAGACCTCCACAAGTCTGGTTCATCGTTGGGAGAATTTCCAGACGCCTGAAGGTACCACGGTGATCTGTACAAACAATAGTACGCAAGTATAAACACCATGGGACCACACAGCCGTCATACCGCTCAGGAAGGAGATGCGTTCTGTCTCCTAGAGATGAACGTACTTTGGTGCAAAAAGTGCAAATCAATCCCAGAACAACAGCAAAGAACTTTGTGAAGATGCTGGAGGAAACAGGTACAAAAGTATCTATATCCACAGTAAAACAAGTCCTATATCGACATAACCTGAAAGGACGCTCAGCAAGGAAGAAGCTACTGCTCCAAAACCGCCATAAAAAAAGCCAGACTACGGTTTACAACTGCACATGGGGACAAAGATCGTACTTTTTGAGAAATGTCCTCTGGTCTGATGAAACAAAAACAGAACTGTTTGGCCATAAATGACCATTGTTATGTTTGGTGGAAAAATGGGGAGGCTTGCAAGCCGAAGAACACCATCCCACACGTGAAGCACGGGGGTGGCAGCATCATGTTATTGGGGTGCTTTGCTGCAGGAGGGACTGGTGGCCCTCACAAAATACATGGCATCATGAGGAAGGAAAATGATGTGGATATATTGAAGCAACATCTCAAGACATCAGTCAGGAAGTTAAAGCTTGGTCGCAAATGGGTCTTCCAAATGGACAATGACCCCAAGCATACTTCCAAAGTTGTGGAAAAAATTACTTAAGGACAACAAAGTCAAGGTATTGGAGTGGCCATCACAAAGCCCTGACCTGAATACTATAGAGAATTTGTGGGCAGAAGTGAAAAAGCATGTGCGAGCAAAGAGGCCTACAAACCTGACTCAGTTACACCAGCTTTGTCAGGAAGAATGGGCCAAAATTCACCCAACTTATTGTGGGAAGCATGTGGAAGGCTACCCAAAACGATTGACCCAAGTTAAACAATTTAAAGGCAATGCTACCAAATTCTAATTGAGTGTACGTAAACTTCTGACCCACTGGGAATGTGATGAAAGAAATCAAAACTGAAAGAAATCAAAGCTGAAATAAATCATGCTCTCTACTATTATTCTGACATTTCACATTCTTAAAATAAAGTGGTCATCTTAACTGACCTAAAACAGGGACTTTTTACTAGGATTAAATGTCAGGAATTGTGAAAAACTGAGTTTAATTGTATTTGACTAAGGTGTATGTAAACTTCCAACTTCAACTGTGTATATATTTTTTTTGTTTGTTTTGTTTTTTTACAAAGTAATTAAGTCAATAAGTATTCAACCCCTTTGTTATTGCAAGCTTAAATAAGTTCAGGAGTGCAAATTTGATTAACAAAATTTTTGAATGGCTACCTCATCTCTGTACCCCACACATACAATTCAGTGGAGGATGCTGAGGGGAGGACAGCTCACAATGGATGGAATGGAGCTAATGGAATGGCATCAAACACATGGAAACCACGTGTTTGCTGTATTTTATACCATTCCATGATTCCGCTCCAGCCATTATCACAAACCCATCCTCCCCAATTAAGATGCCACCAACCGCCTGTGGTACAATTATCTATAAGGTGGTCCCTGAGTCGAACAGTGAATTTCAAACACAGATTCAACCACAAAGACCAGGGAGATTTTCCAATGCCCTGCAAAGAAGGGCACGTATTGGTAGATGAAAAAAAAGCAGACATTGAATATTCCTTTGAGCATGGTGAAGTTATTAATTACACTTTGGATGGTGTATCAATACACCCAGTCACAACAAAGATACAGGCGTCCTTCCTAACTCAGTTGCCGTAGAGGAAGGAAAACATTCAGGGATTTCACAATGAGGCCTATGGTGACTGAGGAAAACTGAGGATGGATTAACAACATCGTAGTTACTCCACAATACTAACCTAATTGGCACAGTGAAAAGAAGAAAGCTTCTACAGAATAAAAATATTCCAAAACATGCATCCCGTTTTGAACAAGGCACTAAAGTAATAGTGCAAAATAATGTGGCAAAGCAATTAACTTTTTGTCTTGAATACAAAGTGTTATGTTTGGGGTAAATACAATACAACACTGAGTACCACTCTCCATTATTTCAAACATAGTGGTGGCTGCATCATGTTATGGGTGTGCTTGTAATCGCTAAGGACTGGGATTTCTTTCAGGATGAAAAGAAATCCTAGAGGAAAACCTGGTTCAGTCTGCTTTCCACCAGACACTGGGAGATAAATTCACCTTTCAGCAGGACAATAACCTAAAACACAAGGCCACATCTACGCTGGAGTTGCTTACCAAGAAGACAAAATCAAATCAAATTGTATTCGTCACATACACATGTTTAGCAGATGTTATTGTGGGTGTAGTGAAATGCTTGTGTTTCTAGTTCCAACAATGTTCCAGTGAATGTTCCTGAGTGGCTAATTTACAGTTTGACTTAAATCTATGACAAGACCTGAAAATGGTTGTCTAGCAAGGATCAACAACCAATTTGACAGAGCTTGAAGAATTTCTTTAATAATAATGGGCCCTTTACTTATTCCACATTTGTTGTTACAGCCTGAATTCAAAATTCTCAGCCATCTTAACACAATATCCCAAAAATGACAAAGTGAATTTATTGTATTTTATTCATTGACAATGAAACACACAAATCTCATTTACACAAGTATTCACACCCCTGAGTCAGTACTTTGTAGAAGCAGCTTTGGCAACGATTACAACTGTGAGTCGTTCTGGGTAAGACTCAAAGAGCTTTCCACACTTGGATTGTGCAACATTTGCCCATTATTATTAAAGAAATTCTTCAAGCTCTGTCAAATTGGTTGTTGATCCTTGCTAGACAACCATTTTCAGGTCTTATGAATACTTTTTGAAAGCACTGAGTAATAAGGAGAGGTCTGTAATGTTATTGACCAAGGATCCGAGAGCAATCCAATAAAATATGTTTTACTCCTCTGCCTACTTCTCAGTATTTGTAATATCACAAAGAAAGTGTTGATCGACAAGATTCTAAAAGTTGACAGATGAGGGATGAATGGCAGCAATACATAGAATTGCTATGCTATCTCTCGAGTCTTTGCCTGAGATATCTTATTTGGTCTGGGCGAACATAATAACTTTGTTTTTGTTGATAATACAGAAAATTGTGAAGTTTTATAATTGTTTTGTATGTCTTTGCTTTTAACTACTATATCTTTGCTAGATTTTATGATTGATTAAATCGATGAATCAAAGTCATTGCTGCACTATAAAAACATACATTTGCATATGTGAGGTTGAGCACAGTCATTGGCAAATCATCCTCAATAAATGTAAGGTATCTATCTCAGTGCTGAAATGGAACTCATGACTGTTACCTGCAGTGTTCTATTAATCTGAAAAATGTATTCTCGAACAAAGCCCATAACATCCAAATAACATCAATTACACCTCGAAATGTAAACCTGGATTCCTTTATCCCCTCCCAAAAAGGACAACACAATGCTTAATTATATTTATATTAGCTGTTTGCTACATCGTTCTACAGAATACTGCCTTTCTCCTTGTAAGGTTTTGCTCTCTGAACGATTCCTGACGGAATATTCTCTGGCTGTCTCAGCGTATTTGGGGAAAGAGCTAGAATACCCATCAATCTCCCTAGGTTTCGTAACTGTGGATATTGCCACCCAAGCCCCCTGCTTTGGCATCAAACCCCCTGCTTTGGCATCAAACCCCCTGGGTATAATAGCCCCCTTGAGTACCATTGTGAATTCATTCTCAGGCTTGTCAGAACCCAAAATTCTACCTTTTTTTAGAACAATTCGCACACAATGCCACACTCCATCTACATACATTATCATATCGGTCTCATCTTTATTTTGATAAAAAAAAAAATTAAATGTTGATATGATGTCATATTAGAAATGCAAAATATGGCTGTTGAGTATGTAAAAAAGGGAAATACATATCCAGATATTTTTGGGGTGAATTGACTACAGACAAGTTAAATGGAACATTTCTTTAAAGCTAAAGTTAGCACCTTCACACCAAGTAAATCACTATTGGCAACTAGTAACAACTATCTAAATAACAACTAGAAATAAGTAACATGATCTCACCCTAATTTTACAGCTGTTGCAGACTGTTTCTTAAACAACACAATTAGCTTGCTTGTAAGGATCCTAAGGCAGTTAGCTATAGCTAGCGCTTCCACTTGAAGATAAACCCATTTGCAAAAGTAGCTTGAATTGGCAATGAGTAATGAAAGGATAGTAGAATAGTAGTGCAGCTGGCAACCAGTCATAGAATATTTAATGTACTTAAACATCAGCCAACGCTCATTAACACCTCTGTCTGGGTGCCTCTAAGGGGCCTAAGCATTTTAGAACATCCTGTTGTTGCACTGTGCCTCACAGCACATGAAAAGAAAGACGCTCCAAGGTCTTGATGCTTTTACATTGACCCCCAAACAACACATGCTCACACATACGCGCACACACATGCACACACCACGTGTAGAGCAGTGATGTTTGCGTATACTCTATCTACCATCTGTGGTAGAACAATGCACCGATCCACGAGGCCTTATGCAACCAAATCTTGGCTGTGTCTCTTTGAAATGTCACAACGTCTCACAGGGATGTAATTTTAATCTAAATAAATTGACATTGAAATTTTCCCCCAATATTTTCTCCATGCGACAGATTCTACCACAATGCTTAACAATTTCTCATGTGGGTCAATGTGATTAGACACCTCTGATCAAATACTGTAGGCTAGAATGAGTAAAGAGCACTGTGGCATGGTTGTCTAGGCAACACGAGGCTGAATGGAAAGTCAAAGTCAGACACAGTTTCGCCTTGGTTCAAAGGTACTCAATCCACGCAGACTCTGACAGCGTCAGAGCCTTATGGTAAACACTGGATCATTTGCGGCAGCGGTGGCTGGGTAGGAGGCTAAAGACATGGCTGAGGGGAGACAGGAGTACAGGAGGAGGCATGTGTAGAAAGATTAAGCTTTGAGCCAACTGACAACCACCTCTCACTCATCACTCTTTCAATCATTCACCCTCACACAAACACACTCCCCTCTCAGGCAGCTTAAGGCGAGCCACAGGAGAGGGAGAACGACTGCACAGAGGTAAGAGTACATCTACTCCCGAGAAACACAATCAAGCAGAGTGAAAATGTAAAATACTTCCACCATAAGAGTGAGGCTAGGAGTGGTCTACACAGGGAGGAGCAGGGTTTGACATGGCTGGGATAATAAGCCCCGTTTATTAATTGCAACCATTGTTTCTGGTGCTTTACCTGCTGTTACCATATCATGAACCACAACTTCGATAACTGTTATTCTAGTTACCACAGAAGTTACAGAGTAACCATAATATAAATGTTACTCCATGTAAGGTGTCATAATTGGTTACTACTGCAGCATTGTTGTGGTGAAGGGAATATTACAAAGGTCTCATTCTACTATTTCCTCATATTGTGTTGTCATTCCCCAGTACTGCACAAACAAAAAAACACCCACATGAAGGCTTTATGATGACATTTGTTGTGTTTTTATTCATAACGTCGATATGTGAGGTTTTTTCATTTAATATATGAATTTGAAATTAGACCTGGTAGTGGTTTGAGGTGTTATATCCCTAAAGGGGCGTAAAAATATGGAAATTATTCACCCAGAGAAAGATGTACAGTGAGGGAAAAAAGTATTTGATCCCCTGCTGATTTTGTACGTTTGCCCAATGACAAAGAAATGATCAGTCTATAATTTTAATGGTAGGTTTATTTGAACAGCGAGAGACAGAATAACAACAAAAAAATCCAGAAAAACGCATGTGAAAAATGTTATAAATGGAATTGCATTTTAATGAGGGAAATAAGTATTTGACCCCCTCTCAATCAGAAAGATTTCTGGCTCCCAGGTGTCTTTTATACAGGTAACGAGCTGAGATTAGGAGCACACTCTTAAAGGGAGTGCAACTAATCTCAGCTTGTTACCTGTATAAAAGACACCTGTCCACAGAAGCAAGCAATCAATCAGATTCCAAACTCTCCACCATGGCCAAGACCAAAGAGCTCTCCAAGGATGTCAGGGACAAGATTGTAGACCTACACAAGGCTGGAATGGGCTACAAGACCATCGCCAAGCAGCTTGGTGAGAAGGTGACAACAGTTGGTGCGATTATTCGCAAATGGAAGAAACACAAAAGAACTGTCAATCTCCCTCGGCCTGGNAACACCATCCCCACCGTCAAACATGGAGGTGGAAACATTATACTTTGGGGGTGTTTTTCTGCTAAGGGGACAGGACAACTTCACCGCATCAAAGGGACAATGGACGGGGCCATGTACCGTCAAATCTTGGGTGAGAACCTCCTTCCCTCAGCCAGGGCATTGAAAATGGGTCGTGGATGGGTATTCCAGCATGACAATGACCCAAAACACACGGTCAAGGCAACAAAGGAGTGGCTCAAGAAGAAGCACATTAAGGTCCTGGAGTGGCCTAGCCAGTCTCCAGACCTTAATCCCATAGAAAATCTGTGGAGGGAGCTGAAGGTTCGAGTTGCCAAATGTCAGCCTCGAAACCTTAATGACTTGGAGAAGATCTGCAAAGAGGAGTGGGACAAAATCCCTCCTGAGATGTGTGCTAACCTGGTGGTCAACTACAAGAAACGTCTGACCTCTGTGATTGCCAACAAGGGTTTTGCCACCAAGTACTGAGTCATGTTTTGCAGAGGGGTCAAATACTTATTTCCCTCATTAAAATGCAATTCCATTGATAACATTTTTCACATGCGTTTTTCTGGATTGTTTTGCTGTTATTCTGTCTCTCACTGTTCAAATAAACCTACCACTAAAATTATAGACTGATCATTTCTTTGTGAGTGGGCAAACATACAAAATCAGCAGGGGATCAAATACTTTTTTCCCTCACTGTAGCTTCAACTTAAAGTCAGTTGTATCAACTTCTTACATTGTTACAAAATGTTATAAAAACTCAAATAGATTATTTTACATTTCATAGCTCTTGCATAATGTTCCATGAACCAGTATGCTTCATTTATCAATTACCATAGCTGAATGTATTCTTATATATTAATGTATTCTTATTATTCAAACTTGACTCTATGAAATAAATGAAAAAAAAACTTTAACCGTTTTATATGGATCACATATCCTTCTATGAAATATCTCCCTACGAACCAGGATGCAGCCTGACATCCTCTGGCAGGGCACTGTTGACCATTCCAACGTCTAATGTAGGTTGAAAACAAAGGAGACCGGGCATTTGCTATTAGGGTCCCTAGACTTTGGAATGGTCTGTCAGAGGAGATCTGGCTTGCGGATTCAGTGCTTTGTTTTAAATCCCTGCTGAAGACACTTTTATAAAGATGCTTTTATTGCATTACTTCAATGTATGATTGTATGATCTTTTTTAATTCTCCTTTCTCTTGTATTTGTTTCATTGTTAGTACTTTTATTAGATTATTTTATAATGTGAAGCACTTTGTTACCGGTGTTGAAAAGTGCTTTACAAATGAAGTGATTAGGCGTGCATGCAAAGCAATACACAACTCTAGATTTCTAACACGCTCATATTATTATTTGATTTCTTCCACTCACTCTAGCACTTAAACAACTTAAGCTAATAACAAGAAACCAACTTCCAACTGCCCCAACTTAAATTTCTTGAGAAAATATTTTTGATATTAGTTATACTTTGACTACAATAATATTTAAATGAGCTCACAATGCATTTCACTGGCAATACAATTTGGGCACATCTCCTCCTACACCATTTAAGTTATCAACACCAATATAATGTTGAGATGTTCAAACTGACCCGGTGTAAGAGCAGATGTGAATCTAAATACTTCCCATTCAAGCCTATGGAGCTTTTGTTAACATTTACAATGGTTATAGTTCAAAAAGCATAAATGTTAGATTGCTTGCGTTTATAATTTTGATAACATTTATGCTTTTTGAACTATAACCATTGTAAATGTTAACAAATGCTCCATAGGCTTGAATGGGAAGTATTTAGATTCACATCTGCTCTTACACCGTTGAAGCGATCACTGCTAAACTAACGTTGAGATGTCCAGACTGACCCAACTTACTTAGCTTGTATTCAGATTTTGATACTATTTATAATTTTTGAATTATAACCATTTAATATTTGCATGAATTAATATGGGATTGAATTAGAACCACAGTAATACAGTGGTAGCTATTTAAAATGGTCCTACTCTTTGGCCAATGAAGCTATAACACCAACTTGAAAACATTCAGGCTATCCTAACTTCAAATTCTTTAAGTTCTTTATCAGCTATAACTATATAAGCTCGCATAAAATAACTCACCAACAGTAACTCTTGAACTGTTCAAGCTGGAAACACCATGTCACGATCTCCTTTAATAGCGGACCAAGACGCAGCGATGCTTCCAGTATACATATTTATTAAATGTAACGTAACTGGGAAAAAACAATGCGATGCGCACTGGAACTCTGGTGCGGGGAGCAGGAACGGGCCGCGTTGGACTCACGATGCGCACTGGGACTCTGGTGCGGGGAGCAGGAACAGGCCGTGTTGGACTCACGATGCGCACTGGGACTCTGGTGCGGGGAGCAGGAACGGGCCGTGCTGGACTCACGATGCGCACTGGAACTCTGGTGCGGGGAGCAGGAACGGGCCGTGCTGGACTCACGACGCGCACAGGGATCCTGGAGCGTGGAGCAGGGACAGTACACGCTGGGCCCACGACGCGCACAGGGATCCTGGAGCGTGGAGCAGGGACAGTACATGCTGGGCCCACGACGCGCACAGGGATCCTGGTGCGCGGAGCCGGGACAGGACGTGCTGGGCTCTCTATGCGCACATGGGGCCTTGTGCGCGGAGCAGGGACAGGACGTGCTGGGCTCTCTATGCGCACATGGGGCCTGGTGCGCGGAGCAGGGACAGGACGTGCTGGGCTCTCTATGCGCACAGGGGGCCTGGTGCATGGAGCAGGGACAAGACGTGCTGGGCTCTCTATGCGTACAGGGGGCCTGGTGCGCGGAGCAGGGACAGGACGTGCTGTGCTCTCTATGCGCACAGGAGGCCTGGTGCACGGAGCAGGGACAGGACGTGCTGTGCTCTCTATGCGCACAGGGGGCCTGGTGCGCGGAGCAGGGACAGGACGTGCTGGGCTCTCTATGCGCACAGGGGGCCTGGTGCGCGGAGCAGGGACAGGACGTGCTGGGCTCTCTATGCGCACAGGGGGCCTGGTGCGCAGAGCAGGGACTGGACGTACTGGGCTCTCTAAGCGTACAGGGGGCCTGGTGCGCGGGGCCGGCACCCTTCTACCCAGCTGTTCACTCACCCTCGCCTCACAGATGATGGGAGCTGGAATGTCGCGCACCGGGCTGTGGACTGCGTGGCCTCTGTGACGTGCGTCTTGGCCACGTCCTATAGGACCAGGCTTCTCCGCGTGGCCTCTGGTCCTCGCGACTCGGCCGTGGTGAGAAGGTCCGACGTGTGAGTTGGATCGGGCTGTCTACTCCCCTCGACCTTAAAGCGCGTGGCCGGATACTTGCGCGTGACCTCTGACCGTGCGCATCACACCATAGCACGGCGTCTTGCCAGTGCGACGCTCCCTCCAAAGAGCACGAGGAGTTAGCTCAGGAGTCCACCCTGAAACGGCCAACCTCCCCGTGTGCCCCCCCCCCCCTGCCTCTCGGGCTTCCTCGCCAGGCGTGTCCCAGCATATCTCTCCTTATCCATGCTCCGCTCTGCCCTCGCTGCTTCCATCTCCTCCCTGGGGCGATGATGCTCCGCAGTCTTTTCCCTGGGTCCCTTTCCAGCCAATATCTCTTCCCATGTCCAGGATCCCTTTCCAGCCAATATCTCTTCCCATGTCCAGGATCCCTTTCCAGCCAATATCTCTTCCCATGTCCAGGACGCCTTGTACTCTCGCTGCTTGGTCCTTTTATGGTGGGTTATTCTGTCACGATCTCCTTTAATAGCGGACCAAGACGCAGCGATGCTTCCAGTATACATATTTATTAAATGTAACGTAACTGAGAAAAAACAATAAACAAACGAAGATCGTAACAACGGACCATAACATAGAACAAACACTAAAGCTATGAACGAAACAATAACCCACAAAACCCTAGTGAAAACCACAAACATATATATGGTTCCCAATTAGAGGTAACGACACTCAGCTGCCTCTAATTGGGAACCATTAACCCAACATAGAAAATCACACCTAGAACCAAAAAACCCTACACCAAAAACGAAACTAAACACGCCCGCCTGTAAAACTCAGGCCTGGACGTTACACACCAAACCAACTTTCACATGTTTAGGCTATCCTCACTTCCAATTCTTAAAAACATTTATCAACTTTAACTAAATGCATTTGCATAAATGTGCATGAAATACATTTAAGATTGTTAAAAACTTATAACTATATACATTTGCATTAAATAACTCACCAACAGTAACTCTTGAACTGTTCAAGCCAGAGACCCCAAACCAACTTTCACATGTTCAGGCGATGATAACTTCCAATTCTTTAAACCTAATCTGTACCCCCGCACATTGACTCGGTACCGGTACCCCCTGCATATAGCCTCATTATTGTCATTTTATAATAATTTTTTATTTATTTATTTTATTTTTCTTAACTCTTTTTCTTAACTGCGTTGTTGGTTAAGCGCTTGTAAGTAAGTTTTTCCCGGTAAGGTCTAGTACACCTGTTGGATTCAGCACATGTGACAAATACATTTGCATAAAATTACTCACCAACAGTAACTCCTGAACCATTCTAGCTGGAAACACCAAATCAACTTTTACATGTTCAGGCAATCCTAATTTAAAATTATTTAAATTAGCATAAAATAACCCAACAACAATCATTTTTGATCCATTGAAGTTACAGACACCAAACCAACTTTCACATGTTCAGGATATCCAATCAATCAATCCTTCACAAGCTAGCATGCACACCACATTTTCTTCAGGAAATTAACTTTTCTAGTTATTATTATTATTATTATTATTATTATTATTACCACCATGACTTATGCTCATTTACCATGTCTCCATATGTATTACATATTTACTAATTCCTATCAGTATGTAAACTCATTCTCAATACACAAAAAAACATGACCTTGTATAAATTAGTGTTTAGTATTTAGTGCTTTAGATAAGATTAACTTATTCACATTTCCCAACAGTTCTCTATTGCTCTCGTTCACTTCCGTGCGCACCACACACACACGCTGCGCGCACGTCTCTCTCAAAGACTCTGCATGGTCAATCCGACATCATTTACTGCAATGCAGCCTCCGCAGAAGTCAGAGCATTCCTACTTCGTGCACTTCGGGGAGCTGTCATAGGCATATAACAAATTGTTCTGCACCGCACCACTCGTAGTGATCCAGGGCTAAACTCTATAGCCATCAAGCTAATTACAAGCAACTGGCTAAACGGAAATACCTTACCTCTTCTGAGATGTTCGAGTTCGTTACCCGATGCTTGACAAAGATAGCAAGTAAAAAAACTGCACAGTTTTCCCACATGCATCTCCATCCTGAATCTCCCCAGCAGAATTAGCCTACATTTCGTCTATTGTTTATATGTGTATTTCACACTATGTTGAGGTGGAAATCTGAATATAATGCTTGTATGGATGTCAACCCCAATACATGTTTATGGCATCTTCATCAATCAACTGCATTACACTTAAAATCTACTTTGACTACCTTTACCAATTTCTATATGCTAGCTCTGCTGCCAGTTTATACGAATGGGAGTTAGCACTCAGTCACTTTTTTTTCTAAACCTGAAAAGGAACAAATTCTAAAATGTTATGCAGTGAAAACAGCCAAATATATCCAAATTGGATTTTAGTAACCTCATTGTGGGCCTGTAAGAATACACAAATCATTAAGGATTTGACAAATATCCACTTTGTTAGATGTGTGCCAATCCAGCGTCCCCCGCAGTGTGCTTTCCATTGATCTCTTTACCACATCTCTCCCCCTTATCTCCCTGATATCTTTCCAGGTGTTAAAACTCACTTTCATGTCTCTGAAATTTCTACACTAGGTATCATACAGATGTTCTTTTATTTGTGAACTTAATCTGATAGCCTTTCGCCATAGTTCTCCATGTTTGTTGTCAAGGAAGTTGTCAAAGAAGTGGGTTTGCGTTTATACAGTATGTACCACCTACCGTCAAATAATCATGTCAATGCAGAGCCATACAGAGCCCTCCGCATTGTTACAAAATTTGGGAAGTGCACGGTCATGCGGTACGGAGCTCGATTTGTCCCCATTTGCGCACATTGCTGGAGCAAGCATACATTGGCTTCCACTCACAGCTGCATTGGGTCACCCTTTGATAACGCCGACAGCTTTGCTTGTGAGCAAAACGGCTAATAGCTAATTCAGAGTGATGCTAAGCATTTAAATAACACATTGATGTTGTTACTCAAACATATTTGCTAACCAGTTACTAACACACATTAATGTCTAACATTCTGACATGAGCAAATACATTAAATATGAATTTCTACCTGAAAGAGGGGAACTACAGAAATGATTCACACAGAGAATCTTCAGCTTCAAGTCAGTTGTAATGACTGAATTGGGAATCTCCGTCCACCCCCTATAGGATTTCCTAGGCATCACTCAAACTCTGCACAAATAGACATCAATAGAGCACATATTATATCACATTTGTATAAATGAAAGGCACATTTCATTCTATCACAGGCATAGGAAAAAGGGTGAGGAAAGAAATATTAAGAGGGGATTGAAGCCTGAGAAGCATGGCACAATGGGATGTTGAAGAAGTTGTTTGAAACCTTTACTCCGAGTTGGTCAATGAGAAGAGACGATGGGAGGAAGGAAACACAAGGATAACCTGTTTAATTGAGGGAGTGAGGTGATTTAATCGCCGACCCGTAGCTCGAATCTGCCACCCACATGCAGACTGTCTGTCTGCAGCCTTGAACCTGCTAGCTCTGGGCTAATATAAAGAGGAAGGATTGGAACTTAAAGAGCATTACTATAGCTCATTTGCATACAGAAATGGATATTGCCTCCCCAGATCCTTTGCCAGACTTAATGCTACGCCCTACATCTCCCATCCGCAGTCCACAAACTTTCAGATGATGATTGACACCATGTGAATGGAATAAATATATTTTTTATGCTGAAATGGATTTGGAATATCCAACAACTCAAATCAATCCCCTCCAACAACAGAAAACAATCTATATAATCCCCGCCAATCATTTCTCAGAGTTTAAATTGCTTTAAAATGTTATTGTGAGACACCAAATCTGTCATAAAGGTGATTTTTTGGGGGTATTCTCAAGGCATAAATGTAAATAGTCTGTAATTACAAAACCTTAGAAATGCAAAGCAATGAAAGCATACAAAATCGCTTCCCAAGACTAAGCATTACCGTTGATAACCTTTCATTCAGCCGTTGTCATGGCAGTGGAGTCAACGGAAAAAGAAGAGCCCTCTCTCCTTGTGACATAAATGAATTTCAAGCTTATACTGTTCCAAGTATTTTTTCCCCCGGTACCCATTATTCAAGGAGCTTCAAATTGAAGTGAGCTATCCCTTTGATGCCCGTTGATTTCGCTTCTCCATTTGCTATCTCATTATTTACCTTCTCTATGGTTTTCTGTCTCATTCTCCCTCACATGCCAACTCAAATAACTGGTAAATTGGTATAGTTTTTTTTGAAAATCTAAATTTCTTTGAATGCTTTCCAATGTGTGTGTGTGTGTATATAAATATATATACAGTTGAAGTGGTAAGTTTACATACACCTTAGCCAAATACATTTAAACTCAGTTTTTCACTATTCCTGACATTTAATCCTAGTAAGAATTCCCTTTCTGAGGTCAGTTAGGATCACCAATTTATTTTAAGAATGTAAAATGTCATAATAATAGTAGAGAGAATGATTTATTTCAGCTTTTATTTATTTCATCACATTCCAAGTGGGTCAGAAGTTTACATACACTCAATTAGTATTTGGTAGCATTGCCTTTAAATGGTTTAACTTAGATCAAATGTTTCGGGTAGCCTTCCACAAGCTTCCCACAATATGTTGGGTGAATTTTGTCCCATTCCTCCTGACAGAGCTGGTGTAACTGAGTCAGGTTTGTAGGCCTCGTTGCTCGCACACGCTTTTTCAGTTCTGCCCACAAATGTTCTATGGTATTGAGGTCAGGGCTTTGTGATGGCCACTCCAATACCTTGACTTTGTTGTCCTTAAGCCATTTTGCCACAACTTTGGAAGTATGCTTGGGGTCATTGTCCATTTGGAAGACCCTATTGCGACCAAGCATTAACATCCTGACTGATGTCTTGAGATGTTGCTTCAATATATCCATATACTTTTCCTCCCTCATGATGCCATCTATTTTGTGAAGTCCACCAGTCCCTCCTGCAGCAAAGCACCCCCACAACATGATGCTGCCACCCTCATGCTTCACGGTTTGGGATGGTGTTCTTCAGCTTGCAAGCATCCCCCATTTTCCTCCAAACATAACGATGGTCATTACAGCCAAACAGTTCTATTTTTGTTTCATCAGACCAGAGGACATTTGGTCTGATGTGTGTGACCCTGACAACTGTGTGTGACCCTGACAACTGAAAAAGCTACAAACCATACAGAACCTGCCAATCAAGACTCCCCATGTATACCAACACCCACTACATCCACCAGATGGCAGGACTAAGAACAGGATGTCTGTTCTGGGACACAAGTTTGCCCTCAGGTCAGTGGGGAACCCCTCGATAAAAACAATTATTCAAGAACGGACCCACACAGATTTTTATCTAGCACCCCTTCTCAGTGCGTCTTAAATATTGAGTAATTTGATCACTTTTAAACCTCTATTTCAAACATTTTAAAAGTGGATTTCTGAGGTACCAGATTTTATCCCCTTTTACTTCAGCTGATATCTTAAATTTTGGAGGTTGACATTGGACTTGCTCACATAAGTTAAAACATTTTTTTACATTCCTATGGAGGCGCAGTATGTTAAGTTATTTTTTTAGGTCATTTTAAATGGAAACAAACAACCCCCTTTTTAACCCCTAACAAAGTTTATCATGGAATAGACTTCCTAAACATGCATGGCTTTCAAAAACATACTTAATACTTACCTGTTCTGATTATGACCAGACGTGTGTAATCCTTTCAGCCCGCTCCTGTTGGACAAAGGAAAACAAAGCTTATTACAACAGCAAACCACTCATCCAACCACTCGCAATCAAAAAGTACCCCTTCCCCAGTATCCTGAAGAGCAAGTTTTTCCCATCCTCCTACTTTCTATTTTTTCTATAGTCATTTACCCCCCTCACCCAGCCCAAACCAACTCATCCTTCTCCATTTTATTTTCTTACATTTTCTTATTTACATTTTTTTATTCAATAAAGTTTGTTTTAAATCAGGTTGAGAAAGACAAAATGACAACTCCATCACCCCACCTCTACATTGCCAAGCCTTACTTTCAACTGGACAGACACAGTACAATGAGACATGAAGCCCTGAACTGTCTCCACCAGTCCAGAACTTCCTCGACCCAACTTTAAAATATGGTTGTGGATATTTGATATTATGGGGCTTTTTTGCTTCCACTGGTCCAATATCCAGTCTCTTGACAACAAGGTAGACGAAATTCGAGCAAGGGTTGCCTTCCAGAGAGACATCAGAGATTGTAACATTCTCTATTTCACGGAAACATGACTCACTCGGGATACTTTATCAGAGACGGTACAGCCACCCGTTTTCTTCACGCATTGCGCCAACAGAAACAAACATCTCTCTGGTAAGAAGAAGGGCGTGGGTGTATGTCTTACAATTAACGAGTCGTGGTGTGATCATAACAACATACAGGAACTTAAGTCCTTTTGTTCACCTGACCTAGAATTTCTTACAATCAAATGCCGACCGCATTATCTACCAAGAAAATTCTCTTCGATTATAATCACATCTGTGTATATCCCCCCCCAAGCAGACACCTCAATGGCCCTAAAATAACTTAATTCGTCTCTATGTAAACTGGAAAACACATATCCTTTGACTGCATTTATTGTAGCTGGGGATTTGAACAAAGCTAACCTGAAAACAAGGCTCCCATTATCAGCATATCGAATGCACGACCCGGGCTGGCAAAATTCTGGATCATTGCTATTCTAACTTCCGCGATGCATACAAAGCCCTCCCTCGCCCTCCTTTTGGCAAATCTGACCACGACTCCATTTTGTTGCTTCCAGCCTATAGACAGAAACTAAAACAGGAAACACCCGTGCTCAGGTCTGTTCAACGCTGGTCCGACCAATCTGATTCCACGCTTCAAGATTGCTTCAATCACATGGACTGGGATATGTTCCGGATAGCATCAGACAACAACATTGATGTATATGCTGATACAGTGAGTATTCAATCAATCCCTATCCTAGTCTGCGTTTCCCACATGCTTCAATAGGGCCACCATTGTTCCTGTTTCCAAGAAAGCTAAGGTAACTGAGCTAAAAAAACTATCACCCCGTAGCACTCACTTCCGTCATCATGAAGTGCTTTGAGAGACTAGTCAAGGATCACATCACCTCCACCCTACCTGACACCCTAGACCCACTCCAATTTGCTTACCGCCCCAATAGGTCCACAGATGACGTAATCGCAGTCACACTGCACACTGCCCTAACCCATCTGGAATACCTATGTAAGAATGCTGTTCATCGATTACAGCTCAGCATTTAACACCATAGTACCCTCCAAACTCGTCATTAAGCTCGAGACCCTGAGTCTCGACCCCGCCCTGTGCAACTGGGTCCTGGACTTTGACGGGCCGCAACATCTCCACCCAGCTGATTCTCAACACTGGGGCCCCACAAATGTGCGTTCTCAGCCAAAAAACTGGTTGCCTCTGCCAGGAGGCTGAAACTTCGCCAAAAGTGGATCTTCCAGCAAGACAATAATCCCAAGCACACATCAAATTCCACACAGAAATTGTTAATTGACCACAACATCAACATTTTAAAATTACCATCTCAGTCTCCAAACTTGAAGCCCATTGAAATCTTGTGGTTGGAATTGAAGAGGGCAAAGCGCAGATTAAGGATATTAAGGATCTTGGTATAGAGAGCTCACCCAATATATTCTCCAATCTCATAAAACATCTGAGAAAAGGTGCTCAGTGCCGTTATTCTCGCAAGTTGAGGTATTGAAAACAGGGGTGCCATTCATTTTTACCCCTATCTTTTTGAGAGACTTTTTCCACATTTTGTTACGTTACAGCCTTATTCTAAAATGGATAAAAAATAGATAAATCCTCAATCTACACAAAATACCCCATAATGACAAAGCAAAAACAGGTTTCTATATTTTTTTTGCTTGTTTATAAATAATAAAATACTGAAATATGACATTTACATTAGTATTCAGCACTTTAACTACAGTACACCTATGGCAGCAATTACAGCCTTGAGTATGACGAAACAAGCTTGGCACACCTGTATTTGAAGAGTTTCTCCCATTCTTCTCTGCAGATCCTCTCAAGCTCGGTCAGGTTGGATGAGGAGCGTTGCTGCACAGCTATTTTCAGGTCTCTCCAGAGATGTTTGATCGGGTTCCAGTCCAAGCTCTGGCTGGGCCACACAAAGACATTCAGAGACTTGTCCCGAAGCCACTCCTGTATTGTCTTGGCTCTGTGCTTAGGGTTGTTGTCCTGTTGGAAGGTGAACCTTCGCCCCAGTCTGAGGTCCTGAGTGCTCTGGGGGAGGTTTTCATCAAGGATCTCTCTGTACTTTGCTCCGTTCAACTTTCCCACGATCCTGACTAGTCCCCCAGTCACTAAAAAACATCCCCACAGCATGATGCTGCCACCACCATGCTTCAACATAGGGATGGTGCCAGGTTTCCTCCAGATGTGACGCTTGCCATTCAGGCCAAAGAGTTCAATCTTGGTTTCATCAGACCAGAGAATCTTGTTTCTCATGGTCTGAGAGTCTTTAGGTGCCTTTTGGCAAACTCCAAGCAGGCTGAGGAATGGCTACTGGCTGGCCACTGTAGCATAAAGCCCTTATTTGTGGAGTGCTGCATGGATGGGAGAACCTTCTAGGATAAACATCTCAAAAGAGGAACTCTGGAGCTCTGTCAGAGTGACCATCGGGTTCTTGGTCACCTCCCTGACCAAGGCCCTTCTCCCCCAATTGTTCAGTTTGGCCAGGCGGCCAGCTCTAGGACGTTTTGGTGGTTCCAAACTTCTTCCATTTAAGAATGATGGAGGCCACTGTGTTCTGGGGGACCTTCAATGCTGCAGACATTTTATGGTAGCCTTCCCCAGATCTGTGCCTCGACACAATCCTGTCTCAGAGCTATACCGACAATTCCTTCGACCTCATGGCTTGGTTTTTGCTCTGACATGCACAGTCAACTGTGGGACCTAATATAGACAGGTGTGTGCCTTTCCAAATCATGCCCTATCGATTGAGTTTACCACAGGTGGACTCCAATCAAGTTGTAGAAACATCTCAAGGATGATCAATGGAAAGGATGCACCGGAGCTCAATTTCAAGTCTCATAGCAAAGGGTCTGAATACTTGATTGTATTTGCAAATATTTCTAAAAACCTGTTTTTGCTTTGTTATTAAGGGGTATTGTGTGTACAATATATTGATGAGGAAAACAATTAGGCCTGACCACAGGACTGGGGGATAAGGCCATCTGTGATTCTCTGGGGAATGTTCACAAACCTAGACAGTTCTAAACTTTAGCGTCTGCTAAATCCATGTATCCCAACTCCAGTCCTCCAGTACACCCAACAGCACACATTTTTGTTGTAACCCCGGACAAACTCACCTTCAACTCATTGAGGGCTTAATGATTAGTTGACAAGTTGAATCAGGTGTGCTTATCCGGGGCAATTTAAATACACAGATACCGTCCAGACAGATTTTAGGAGTGCAGCAGAGTCCATCCTGGCACTTCAGAGTTGATTCAGAGCATCCCAATCATCTCAAGGTCGATCCAGAGAATCCCAAACAATCTCAATGAGTGGCATGTCTGGTGAGTATGCAGGCCATGGAAGAACTGGGACATCTCATTTTCAGGAATTGTGTACAGATCCTTGAGATATGGGGTCGTGCATTATCATGCTGAAACATGAGGTGATGGCGGCAGCTGAATTGCACGACAATGGGCCTCGGGATCTCTTCAAATTGCCATTGATAAAATGCAATTGTGTTCATTGTCCGGAGCTTATGCCTGCCTATACCATCTGCCTGGTACAGTTGAAACTGGCATTCATCCATGAAGAGCACACTTCTCCAGCATGTCAGTGGCCATCGAAGGTGAAAATATGCCCACTGAAGTCGATTATGACGCCGAATTGCAGTCAGATCAAGACCCCAGTGAGGACAACGAGCATGTAGATGAGCTTCCCTGAGATGATTTCTGACAGTTTGTGCAGAAATTCTTCAGTTGTGCAAACCCACAATATCATCAGCTGTCTGGGTGGCTGGTCTCAGACGATCCCGCAGGGGAAAAAAGCCAGATCTCTAGGTCCTGGGCTGGCGTGGACAAATTCTCTGAAACAACATTGGCCTCCAATGTGGTAGAGAAATTAACATAAAATTATCTGGCAACAGCTCAGGTGGACCTTCCTGCATTCATAATGACAATTGCATGTGTCGTGGAAAATTACATAATTAGTCATGCTATCCCGTGTTTTACTGCTTAAAGAATAGGCTCTTGTTATATGCCCGTGTTTTCTAAACTGATACAAACTTTTCTTGGTGTGACTTAGTCATAAGACTGTGCTTACAGCTAAGAGACATTTGGGTGCAACCGCAGCATGTGAAATCCTGTGGGTTTACTACCTACAGAAAGTCACATGTATGGAAACTTGCAAAGGAGTACACTATAGTGTTTGTTGTTGTAAATGCAGTTAGACTGATCTTAAGTTTGCACAGACAACTAATTTCCTTTTACACACAGGGAGGGCTTACACATTTCCTTTTTTCATTTTTGCAAATCTTATAATAAAGCTGTTGTTGGAAGAATCTACAGTCTCTCTCTTCCTATAGAGTTCCCTGACACACACTCCCCTAAAAACTTGTGTGGAATTGTGTTGATGGAAAAAAACACACCTTTCATTGTCCCCAGCACAAGGTAAACCTGTGTAATGATCATCCTGTTTATTCAGCTTTGAGAAAAATAAGATGTTGTGCATTTCTGGGATCTTTTATTTCAGTTCATTAAACACGGGACCGACACTTTACATGTTGCGTTTATATTTTTGTACAGTGTATATTCCTTTTAATAGATGAAAGGTATTACTTTGATGGTGTTTGCTACACATCATAAATGAGGAGGTCCCCACTAGCCAAGAGCATGTTGTTTTACAGGTTTCCAGTTCTGTTGACATTGAAATGTCCTTCAGGGTTTCCACATGGTGGTATTGAGAATTCATGGGCTTTGTTCTTTTTGGCCACTACCAATACAAAGGTAAGTCGGAACGTCAGGAAACAGCAGTGCTTTGATGAAATGCAGCCAGACTCATAGCATCTTTAGCATCCGACATCGCAACTGGATCTGATTGGATTACCCAGCGGCAATTAAATAATTCCCTCCCGTCAGTCTTCCATTCCGGATGACCATCCTTTTGGGACAGCAAGCACACAGACAGAGACACACACACTGACAGAGACAGAGACAGACACAGAGACAGACAGACAGAAAAACAGACAGACAGAGAGAGAGAGAGACTGACCGAGAGAGAGAGACAGAACGAGAGAGAGACAGACCGAGAGAGAGAAAAGTTACAATGTAATATGATTTCAGGACAAAAAGAGTGTCTCAGTGTCCCATTTTCGGACAGGGGGTGTGTGCTCGGCGGAGTGATGTCTGTAGAGATACAGATGGATGGGGGGAGAATGAGGAGGAGAGCTGACACAGGGGCCACTGAGCTCATTTAACATCAGGTCTCTGGACAGTTTGGCAGAAGCTCTCTTTCGCTCTCTCCCTTTATAATGGCCCTCTGTCTGTGGCCGGCGAAAGCAGATAGACAGTGGGTATGAGGTGGCTGCAGATTTCCGATAATATCTTAAGACTTTCTGCATCAATGAGGAGCCAGTAATGACATTATATGCAGTTATTTTATCAGATTACTATGAGGAAACAGTTGGAGAGATGTGGTGAAGCTGGTTGTAGGCAAACCAGTATGCATGTGTAACAGATGTAAATCGTACTCTCCTTGCGTTGTGTTTTGTCCAAATAAATCACCCCAGCCGGTGGTCCCAGTTGGGCATTATTTATTACCTGTTGTTAAATAGGAAACAGCACGTTAGTTGTGCAGGGCTTAACGATGTCTATGGCAAAATCTGTAGCATGAAAACAACTGTGTTAGCAGTGGGCTTATGTGACCATTACATCGGTGTATGCTAGCTAACACACTTATTTACAGCAATCATATGCCAAAGCACATCTCAGAAAGCCCCTCAATCCCTAACAGGTACCATATACCCAGGTACCGTATAAATCAGTAATGTACAGCAAACGTGTACACATTGTAAAATTGAAAATTGAAAACAGTATTCAGAACGTGACCTACCCCTTGCATCACATTTTCATACTGGGGAGACCTGACGTTCGCGATCTCCCCCTATCTGCAAGCGGGGCCAATCACAACACGCCTTATTGTCATCAGAGCTGAACCAACCAATTAGAATGCTTGAACATTAAATATACCTTTCTTTAGAGGCAAGTGGAAACATAACAAACCCTGTTACACAGGCATGGACGTGGAATCAGTGTTACAATGCAACCTATGAGAGACAATGCTCCTGTCTCGGACTGTTCTCAAATGATAATTTGGATTCAGTTCCTGAGGATAGGTTCTTGCCCTTGGATAGAATATATGTTTTCTCCTCTCTGCATAATTGTGATGTTTCTTTATTAAATTAGATCAAGTGCAACACTGTCTCCCTATACAACGGGCACATAAATGTCTAACATAATGACAGTGTTTGACACGATTAAATAACTGTGTGTGCATGTGTGTGTGTGTGCGCATTTGTATCCGTTCCAACATGTATGTGTGTATTTCCCAGGTCATGCCTATGTAGACGTCCAATGTCGAGGGGCCCACCCCGGCCATATTGTTCTACTTGACTTTGAGCAGGGTTACGTCTGGGAGAAAAGCTATTATGGTCTGCTTTATGGATTATGAGGGAGGAGTGTGACCCTTGTCTCAAGGTGAAACGCTGCCGGCTGCTCTTGTTGCAGTCCATCACGCTACTGTTCTCCATTACAATACAGGTGCCAACCTTGACAGCACATCACTGCTCAGCCTAAACATTGGCAAACACAAATACACTCACATGCATGTGGGTACACACACTTGCATGTATATACACACAGGCAGACACAAAATATCACACACTCACTTGTTATTGCATTGTGTCAAGCACTACCATTCTGTACACACACACACAAAGCGAGACAAGCTACTAAGTTCCATGTTGCAAACTGACATCCAACTCTGTGTCCCACAGTTGTTCTCCTTGCTTGTGGCATATGGAACAGACAATTCGGGGTAACCACTGTCAGCGGTTTTGTGTGGCACAGGAAGGATGAGGGTTTTTATTGAGTGCAGGACTAAAATGGCCCATGTGGATTCAGTGGCTGGCTGTCTACACAATGGAAAGGCAGTGGTTGTTAAACTAAGTCTGGGTTTCCCAATAACGTCAGTAACTGTAGTCTGCAGATTTTTTGTTTGTTTTCAAATTGTTGCTAACATCGAAACTGTTCAAGAGCATATGGTTGTTTTCAAACAATGGTTTCCTTATCCCTCTATGGCATGAATTTGTATTTTTTGGGCAAAAAAATATTTCACCCCATTTTTTGGGAGCTTTGATAATAGAGCTTTGATAATAGATCCATCATAAAATCCCCCCCAACCAGATATTGGTTTGTTGCCTCAGGGCAACAATGTGCTACGAGGGTACTGAAACACCAAGGTTTTCTATAGTACATATGATGTGGAATAAGGAAAACAACCAATATATGCATTATATTGGTTCCAACCAATCACAATTAGAAGCTTTAAAGTCAAAACATCAAACAATCAAATAAACAAACTACTACTAATTACAACTAACACCTCTTCTATAAATGTTATAAACCAACATCCAAATGACTGTCTGTGTGTGTGTGTGTGTGTGTGTGTTTCAGTGTATCTGAATGTGTGTTTGTGTGGGTTATTGTTTGAATCAGTGTTTCTCTTTTTGACAAAGCACACTCTGATTTCCTATTCCGTGTGGAACCTCAGGAATAAGTTGCTGGTGGATGTGAAAGAGGTGGACATCACATTTCCGGCACTTGGCTTTTGGTGTACCTGTGCACCCTGGTACCTTGCATCTTCCCTTCTTTTCAGCCATAATTATCCAATGGGCCGTGGCATCCAGGCGCACATCAGGTACTGGAATTGGAGAAGAAGGTGCTTTTCTCCTCTTCCCCTCGTACTCACCAGCAATTGTGGAACTGGGACCACCTTTCTTGTGCTCCTGACTCTTTCCACTTTTGCATAGGCCTTCAGTGATGTACGACTTGAAGCTATACTGCTTCATTTGTTCCCTCTTTCTCATGCCAGTGCCTTCACAATCTCTTCGGTAGGGAAGCCAGGTGGTCACGATGATCATATCCAGGAAGTGGAACACCAGCCAGTGGTACCACTTCTTTGATCTGATTTTGTTCCGGTACAGTGCAATAAGTGAGTCAAGCAGATCCACCTCACCCATATTATTGTTGTATTCTTTCACCACAGCAAGGCAAGGGACTTTGGTGATCGTCTTTCACTTGCGATCCCACCTATCAACCTCGGTGACTGGGTGGGCTCCAGTGTAATCACTCAGAAGGGTCACTGAGCGGTTATCATACCACTTCACAACGTGGTTCCTCCAACCATGGCCATCTTCTGTTCAAAAGATCCACGTCCTGCTCTATTCAGCTCAGCATCAAGGATCAAGTTGACTCCTGGTAGTCTGTTGCCACGAACAGTACCAGTGCAGGGAATTCCCTGCTGAGCCAGTGTGAGCACAAGAGGGACACTTGTAAACCAGTTGTCGAAGAAAAGCTTGTAGTTCTCTCGATTGGGTATAGGCTGGGCCAGGCGGAGGACAACGTTGCCACTTGCTCCCATATCTGCTAGCTCAGGGGATTGTACAACTCTTCTTCATGTTCCTTCCACCCATAAAATGTTATTGTGTCCATTTCCTGTAAGTATCAGTAGAGAGTAAAGTAAAAACATTGACTATGGTCATAATTATGCATCCGAGCACATCTCCACACTTTAGCATGATATTGCCCGAACAAAAGTGGGCTTACTGCACAATGTTGCCCTGAGGCAACGAACCAAAAAACACAGTTTTAGCATATAATTAAAAACAAAATAAGTCTTTAAACAATCAAACATACTTCACTACATATTCATGCACATGCATATATTTTTTCTATAAAGTTATTTCAATTTAAACATGTTAAATCGTGATTTTATCTTACCAATTGGTGGCACTGTGTCCCATGCGGCTTTGCGTCCTGAAAGGACTGCTCCATTCCCAGACAAAAGGCCACACCCACTTCAGCCCCTCATTTCATCGGACACAGACATGTCAGGTGATATTATATATATATATATATATATATATATATTTATTTTTTTTAATTAAAGGGGCGGTGTGAGGTCCAAAAAGGTAGTTTGTTGCCTGAGGGCAACACCATGCCATAGAGGGTTATAGTACCTCATATCATACCTTGTCTGATAAAGCCTACATTTGACATCAATGCCTTTCCCTTTACAATCATCAAAACATAGGGCTGCTAATACGCCAACATAACCTAGCAATGTAAAAAACAATAATTCAACAGTTCAGACAGGGGTCACCATGTTTCCATCTCTTTGTGGCTTTTCATGACAATATCGTGGTGTGATCTGGTCTGAGGCTAGTCAGGATAAAACCCTGAGGTGCCAGGAAATACTCTGCGGCACTCCTAAAAATCTGTCTGGCATACTCAATAATCGGCTAGTCTGGGGGAATAAAGGGCATGTGTATTGACGTGCCCTCCTCCTCGGCCCGGGCCCTCCTTGCCCGGCGAGAGTCTTCCACCTGAGGGCTCTGACATGAATACCAACCCTGCGTGAGACACGGAAAAGGGGGCGAGGAGGAAGGAAAACAGAGATTCGTTTGTGCCAGGCGTTTAAGGTTAAAGGGGAACTGCACCCGCTGATTTGGCCTTGTTTTTTGACTTGCTCCTCAAGAAATGATGGCGGCCATGACAAAAACCTAACGTGAGTTAGCTTGGGGGTGTCGTTTGATATGGGTGTTTCCTTGCCACCCCCAAGACACAACCATCTGTCAGAACCTTGCCCGCAGCTGTTTCCCCCAATCAATCACAACAAACAAACCACCTGCAGGTTGAGTTCAGTAACTACAGGCAGATGTATGGTGAGATGCCTTAGGAAGCTTTGAATAGGTCAGTAGACTGCAGTGTAGTATGAGAAGAATGCAATTGCTGAATTTATGTATTCTAAACTTAAGTGTTTTGATAACTTTCAAATGTAGTAACAAGTCCATGTACAATAAACAACCCTTTATATAATACTATCAAAGCAGTGTTCTGCTAATATAACAATGTGCACCTTTCATTTTCATTGCCAGCCAATACAGATACTATGGGCTTTTTGTCTGGTGGTAATGGGGCTACCTTGGGAAACATGTAAGAGTGGTCATACCTTCCTGAGTGGTGTCCCGTATAAAATAGGAGTTTCCTGATCCTGGTGCAGAATACACAGGGTTTATTCCTCCCCATATTGACTGATACCATTCAATTCAACGTTTCTAAAAGACAATACAAGTAAAAGTTGTGTCTAGTAAAATTTTTAATGCCGAGCGATAGGTCTCTCTCCATTTAGAGACATGTATCAAGCATGTCTGTCAGTCTGGACTGCGCCACATCATCTTGCAAGTCTCCACGTGCTGGCTCCACATGTTTCTATTAAGACATTCACACATAGTCACTGTTCTATTACCAATGACAGTTAGGATAGGTAATACATTATCTGACGCACAAACAGGTAATATGTTGAAGTTTGAACAGGTCAGATTAAACCTACCCAATCATGGTCCCCCCATCAAACGACAGAGGCTGGCGTCTGCCCAAAACATCTACAGTCCAGTTCATCAGTGACACGTGGAATGAAAAGGGTGTTGCAAATACTGGACATTTCTGCTGTACTGTATTGTTAGTAATCACTTTCAGTCCCACGCTGTGACAAGGTGATACAATAGACAGCGACGTGGTGAATTTAATTTTGTTATAATGCACTTTTTTGTAATAACACACATTACTGCAGTCTGTGTCATCAGGGCAGTAACTCAGGTCAAGCTAATTCTAGGTCGACACTTCAGCCACAGTCATAAAGCCTGCCTATTTCTACAATTTATATTCTTCAAATGTGATTTTAAACATAAACTTAACCACACTGCTAACCGTATGTCTAACCCTGACTTTAAATTAAGACCAAAATACTCATTTTAGTTTTTATGAATTTGTACAATATAACCAATTTTGTCTTTGAGGCTGTGGTAACTAGTGGAAACCCTAATTCTATGCTTTACATATCTAGATTGACTGTAGCTCCAGGTTGGATTATATTCAGGCCGGTGACGCCGTTACGGTTTATTGCTCCTAGTTCACTGTATTCTGTATTATTCAGACTCAGACATGAGCTATGAACTAACTTGCAAATCTGACTTGTAGGCTAATGTTAGCTAGCCTGCAGCTAGCTAGCCTACCTTGCTAGCATTATTAAATGATAATGTTAAATAACCAGCAGCATCTAGATAACACACAAAAAACTTGCATGCGCTACGAACCAACTAAGTTGTAATGCGGTAGCTAGCTAGCTAGTTATCTAACAAGCTATGCTAATGTTAGCTTAAACTTTAGCTAGCCTGCCTCACTAGCTAACATTCGCTAACCTGCCTCGCTTTATCAAAAGATAGCTACCTATTAATAACTTCTTAGGGCTCCTTTTTTCTCCATTTCCACCTGAATGACGTGCCCAAAGTAAACTGCATGTAGCTCAGGATATGTATATAATGGGTACCATTTGAAAGAAAGCACTTTGAAGTTTGTAGAAATGTTAAAATAATGTAGCAGAATATAACACAATAGATATGGTAGGAGAAAATCCAAAGAAAAACCAAACAGAATGTTTGAGAGCGACCATCCTCTTTGAAATGCACGAGAAAGGTCATATTGTAAAATAGATGCAATTCCCATGGTTTCCACAGGCTGTCAGCAGTCTATGTTCAAGGTTTCAGGCTTGTAACTTCAAAGACGATGAAGAAATAACAGTATTTGTATGCGGACACAGTCTTGGAAATCTGTGTTTTTGCTCGCCATGACGAAGTTGCGCACCTGCTAAAATGGGTTTCCTATTGAACAACCTTCTTTCTGAAATAAATATTATAGTTTGATTACATTTTAGAGTGTCTGAGGAGTAAATAGAAACATATTTTGCCTTGTTGAAACAAAGTTTAGGGGTAGATTTTCGGATTCCTTTCTCTGCAAGTTGAACGAGTGGATTATTCAAATCGATGGCGCCAACTAAACAGACTTTGGGATATAAAAAAGGATTTTATCTAATAAAACAACTACATGTTATAGCTGGGAACCTTTGGATTGCAAATCAGAGGAAGAGTTTCAAAAAGTAAGTGAATATTTAATCTTTATATGTGAATGTATGAAACCTGTACCAGTGAAAAAATATTTTGATGTGGGGCGCCGTCCTCAAACAATCGCATGGCATGTTTTCGCTGTAATAGCTACTGTAAATTGGACAGTGCAGTTAGATTAACAATAATTTAAGCTTTCAGACAATATAAGACACTTATATGTTCCTAAATGTTTAAATCCATAATAACTATTAGAATGTATTTGAATTATGAGCCCTCCAGTTTCACCGGAAGTTGTCACGCTAGCGGGACACCGATCCATAAGACTAATCACCAATAATATTATATAACGTTGCTAGCTAAGTTATACCAGAGAGGTTATTATATTCCAGTATCTCTGGTTATTTTTTTTATTTTACCTTTATTTAACCAGGTAGGCTAGTTGAGAACAAGTTCTTATTTAAAACTGCGAACTGGCCAAGATAACTTCTTAGGGAGTGGTGGGGCGCTAGCGACACTCCAGACACTACCAGGTGAAATGCAAGGCAAAATCCAAAAGTTGAATTATTAAAACATTCATCAATATACAAGTGTTTCATACTCATCAAAAGCTCTGCTTCTTGGCAATATCACAGCGTTGTCAGATTTCAAAAAGGCTTTACGGCGAAAGCACCACATTTGATTGTTTGAGGGTAGCACCTTCAATATTTTCCATTACCATGAAATCTTTAGCCAGCGCAGTCCACAGAAAATGCATTTCACAGGGAAAACCTGTGCCTTACCTTTTGTAGAACTTCTGCTGAGGGCTTCCTAAGTGTCCCACGAAGACAATCCATGGGTATTTGGTTAGAAAAAGTCATTTATTATATCCATAAATCTCCGTTTGGTTGGCGCCTTGTGTTCAGAAAATCCAACGTGAAGAGAACGCGTTCAACTAAACCTATAAACTTTTCCTCAACAAAACAAAAACCAATTAAAATGCATCCTTATCTATCCTTTTATGAATAAAAGTGATAATCTTTCACTTGGATGGTCACCTAAACGTTATATAAGTCAAATAAAGTGGACCGCTCAGCCAAACGTGCGCCCAAAAACGTGCAACCGAAAAAGAGCTCCTCTCACCAAAACCCCTGCCTATTCAACACATTAGTTCCGATTGCTATGATACTTTATATATACACTGCTGGCATCCAGTGGAAGCAATAGGTACTACATTCAGTGTCCTGACATAAAGGGTTTTCAATAGGCACTCTTTCAAAGTGGGCCATAAGCCACCAGAATGTGTGGCATATCCTATTTTCTGAGCCTGAGTGGCAAGCATTTTACTTTGGGCACGCCAGACGCTCCAAAACCGTCACCCCAGCTGCCACTCCTAGAGAGGATAAAGCACACCAGTTCGACACATACAACAACACAGAGTTACACATGGAATAAACAAACATACAGTCAATAATACAGTAGAAAAAAGAAAAAAAAGTAAATATACATTGAGTGCAAATGAGGTAAGATAGGGCAATAAATAGGCCATGATGGCGAAATAATAACAATATAACAATTAAACACTGGAATGGTAGATGTGCAGAAGATGAATGTGCAAGTAGAGATACTGGGGTGCAAAGGAGCAATATAAATAAATAAATACAGTATGGGGATGAGGTAGTTGGATGGGCTGTTTACAGATTGGCTATGTACATGTGCAGTGATCTGTGAGCTGCTCTGACAGCTAGTGCTTAAAGCTAGTGAGGGAGATATGAGTCTCCAGCTTCAGTGATTTTTGCAATTCGTTCCTCTCATTGTTAGCAGAGAACTGGAAGGAAAGGCAGCCAAAGGAGGAATTGGCTTTGGGGGTGACCAGTGAGAAATACCTGCTGGAGCGCGTGCTACGGGTGGGTGCTGCTATGGTGACCAGTGAGCTGAGATAAGGCGGGGCTTTACCTAGCAAAGACTTGTAGATGACCTGGAGCCAGTGGGTTTGGAGTATGAAGCGGAGTATGAAGCGAGGGCCAGCCAACGAGTGCGTACAGGTCGCAGTGGTGTGTAGTATATGGGGATTTGGTGACAAAACGGATGGGACTGTGATAGACTGCATCCAATTTGTTGAGTAGAGTGTTGGAGGCTATTTTATAAATGACAACTCCGAAGTCGAGGATCGGTAGGATGGTCAGTTTTACGAGGGTATGTTTGGCAGCATGAGTGAAGGATTCTTTGTTGCGAAATAGGAAGCCGATTCTAGATTTAAGATCTAGATTGGAGATGTGAGTCTGGAAGGAGAGTTTACAGTCTAACCAGACACCTAGGTATTTGTAGTTGTCCACAATTCTAAGTCAGAACCGTCCAGAGTAGTGATGCTGGACGGGCGGGCAGGTGCGAGCAGTGATTGGTTGAAGAGCATGCATTTAGTTTTACTTGTGTTTAAGAGCAGTTGGAGGCCACGGAAGGAGAGTTGAAGCTCGTCTGGAGGTTAGTTAACACAGTGTCCAAAGAAGGGCCAGAAGTATACAGAATGGTGTCGTCTGCATAGAGGTGGATCAGAGAATCACCAGCAGCAAGAGCGACATCATTGATGTATACAGAGAAGAGAGTCGGCCCTGGAATTGAACCCTGTGGCACCCCCATAGAGACTGCCAGAGGTCCAGACAACAGGCCCTCCGATTTGACACACTGAACTCTATCAGAGAAGTAGTTGTTGAACCAGGCGAGGTAATCATTTGAGAAACCAAGGCTGTTGAGTCTGCCAATAAGAATGTGGTGATTGACAGAGTCGAAAGCCTTGGCCAGGTCGATATACTCACCACCACCACCGGCCGTTGCACACCAAGCTAGCATTACTGGTGCAGATTTGGGGACAGACAAACTCCAAAGCACCCATTCCGCATTTTGTTCCAACTAGGCACCACACCTGACCAACCGAGCTAACTGATCAGTTCAAATTCAACACACTTGGGTCTTGCAGGTCAGTTAAATCAAAAACATGAAGTGCCTGCAGCACTCCCGGACCAGGGTTGCCTACCCCTACCATGGAACTTTGGCTGTGGAGGCATTGTCAATCCGTATAAGGCCCGTGTTCCTTTCAACGCGTTGGCGGCAATGAAACAACGGAGCCCCATTCAATGAAGGGAAGTGAAGTCGGCAGAGGGGCGATTTGCACGTGGAGCTTGGCAAAAGGAGGCATAAATTGTTGACATCATTGTAATCCAAACCCAACCTTGATTTACTCATTGTGACGCACAGGTTCCAAACTCTGTTTTAGATGAGACGGACTTAGCCTATTTACACTTTGTAGTCAATTTTGACACTAGAATAAATGACGCCACATGGGGAATTTTCAAAGGGATTAGGTTCTTTATAGGGGCAGTCGCTCTTTAAGATGCACAAAGAAAGGAGTGGTCCGACAGAGCATGGACTTCACTGCAGTAGACTTCCCTCACCGTCACTACAGCTTCCAGCACACACCCACATACACACACACTCCACCTCTGCGCTAAACCATTGCTGTGTGCACACTTGCCTGCTGTTCAGGACACTCCATAGTGGTTAAGAAAGTGAATTAAAGCCTGGCAGCAGATTTCAATACCCTGTGAGGTGCTGCTCTCTTCCTCTGAGCCAGACATTTACCCTAAATTGTCTCGGAATATGTCAAATTGGGGACATTAGTCTTGTGTAGGAGCCAACTCCCGAACCTATGCAAGTCACCCTAGACGACATTGTCAGCCAAGAATTGAGAATGATAGAGTGGACTGTGTATGCAGCGTGCCTATCAGACTGTAACTAAATTTTTATGGTCTTATTCTCTAAATGTAAGCCACCCAATAAAGCTAGCGTTAAGGAGCTCTCTGAACACAGTCATGTAGCCCAACACCTTTAAAAGGCTTACGAAAGAAATGGCCAACCAACATTTTTTTTAAATATATAAAACCTATTTGCTCCTGATAAATGTAATGGCTTGGGAACTATCATGAGCATGCGTACTAAACTAAAGCATGCAGCTAACCAGAGAAAATATAAAACATTTATCTGATTTGAGACTGGTAATCTATATTGCACATGAACAGAATTTGTACTTATCTGATATACTTAACTGTACTCATCTGATTTACAAGTGGGAAAAAAAATTTGTGACTAAAAACAGATTTAGTGACTAAAAGCTTAGCTGTATTGCTTTAGGTCTCCCAACAACTTGCAGCAGCCGCACATTTAAATGTATGCATGGGAGATGCAATGTCTTAATGTACACAATCTGTACATACAAATTTCCTAAGTAAAAGTCATAAGATAGTCATTCTATAAATTAAACGAGAGAAGACAATATGTAAAAAAAAAAAATAGATATTTAATCCTATAACACATGATGTGTTATTAACATGTTATTATGCCTAATTGTGTGGGTTAACAAGAATATGTACATGATAAATAGTCTTCTCTCATTTAATTGATAGCCTGACAATATATTATGACTTTTACTTGGGGCGTTTGTTCAGATTGTCTACATTAAGACATTGGATCTCCCATTTATACATTTAAATGTACAGCTGCTGCAAGTTGTTGTGAGACCTAAAGCAACACAGCTATGCTTTTTGTACATTCAGAGTTGGAAATGTCACAACACAGAGGCAGGAGAAGCATCAGAGAAATGATGCCCCCTACAGAAATTCCAGGAATATTTGGTATTGCCGTTGAAGGTTCGTCATATGCAGATTTTTCTGTCCATTTAATATGACTTTTTGACAAATTATTTCCTATGATGACAGATGATATGTTATTAACATTATATTATGCCTAATGGTGTGGGTAATCAGGAATATGTGGATAAGGAAATGGACAGAAATCTGCATATGATGAACCTTCAACAGTAATACCAAATATTACTGGAATTTCTGTAGGTGGCATCATTTCTCTGATGTTTCTCCTGCCTCTGTGTTATGACATTTCCAACTCTGTATGTACCCAGCACATAAAATCCTGCACCGTATTAATAGTAGTCCAGATATTAGAGTTTCTGTAAGTGATAGCATTTCTCCCATGCTTTTCTCTTTGCCTCTGTGTTATGACATGTCCGAATGTACCCACACATAATCCTGTAGGCCTATGTTCTACAAACACAAATTATCTGCTTATTATCTGCTTTCTAACCATGAATCCATCTGATGAGATCGTAAACACACACAGCTGAAACTCTAAATGAAAGCAAAATTACATCTCCACTATACCCGACACAAACGCACTTCTCCGTAATTAAAGCGGATTTGGCATGATATACACGCTGCAGGCATAAGCATGATTAGGTTAGACAAATACCAGGATCAATATTTTTGCAGGCCTGGGATATTACTAATACATTTTAAATGATAAACACATGCAGTCGGCAATCAAAGCATGCACGCTAAAGAGTTGTGTTGCCATCCAATGCTAGGCTACGGAGCCCCCTACTTTTAACCAACTCTATTATTGTTTACTAGTGATGGAATATCATGAAAATATTTGTCTGCTGTGTATTATTACCACAAAGAGGGATCTTGAGATATGCTGTTAGTTTCATTGGGTATTTTAGTGTGCTTGGTGTCTATGTGATGTAGTGAGGTTGTAAAGGCCAGAGTCATTCCAGCCATGCTCTATCATTAGTTTTGAAGGTACACTGAAATATTTTGTGTTTTTCAAGTGTCAAATTAAAGAGGGCATCCCTAATGGCGAACTAGACAACAGTGTGTGTGTGTGTGTGTGTGTGTGTGTGTGTGTGTGTGTGTGTGTGTGTGTGTGTGTGTGTGTGTGTGTGTGTGTGTGTGTGTGTGTGCGTGCGTGCGTGCGTGCGTGCGTGCGTGCGTGCGTGTGTATCAACTGATTGACTGTGTACACATATGTAAAAAATCAGGGGAGGAAAATCTAGAGTTCTCCTTTAAGGAAAACCAGGAACACTGCATGAAGCCTACCACGGGATAAATTATTAAGGTTTTGTAGGTTTAATCTCATTGTTTGGCCGTGAAATCAACAAGATCATGGCGAAACACTATCTCCCTCGCATTCTTCCTCACACGCTTATTGGAACCTGATAAGAAAAAAGGTGTCGCTCATTGTGAAGTGCTTATCGCAAACACTCATTTGGTGTCATCCTCTAAAATGTGCATGTGGTGGCTGGGCCATATCGAGTACTGATAAAAGGGATGAGTTATGAGGTGGGTGTTACAGAAGGAGGTGTGGAGAGAAAGAGCGAGCGAGGAGAGCCTGAGCTCTTGAAAAAAAAAAGCATTTTGCTAAATGAGTTTGCCAGTCTCACCTGGCATAGTTAAGTGTGAGAATGTGTCAGAGCGAGAGAGAGAAACAGAGAGAGAGAGAGAGAGATATCGAGATAAAGGTAGAGAGAGAAAGGGAGTCAGATAAAGAGAAGAGACAGGGAGAGCGAGATAAGAGAGGGAGAGACAGATGATGTGGAGCGTGTAGAAAGAGGATTGAGGGAGTTGGAGAATGATAGCCAAACTAGCTTAGAGTGCAGGATGCTGGGGTGATAGGAGTCTTCATGAGGGAGGGTCAGGAAATCACTGCATCCAAGGTGTGAGAAGAACTGTAAACGCTTGGCTACCTTTGCTATGTACACACACTCACACAGTTGCGCACACATACACACATGGATGAAGCGCGCACGCACACATGCTCCCCTGTGATAGTCTACACCCTTACATAAGGCCTTTTTAACATTTTGTATTCCAGTCATTTACACTCTTATCCAGGACAACTTACAGTAAGTGCCTTAATGAGGCTGACTCAACCGCGGCATCATACAAGCATAATCATACAATACAAGCATCAAATCCTTCATTAATGCTCATAAACTTTTTCAGTTACTCATATTGATAAGAACAGAGGCTATTTTATATCAGTTTTGCCAAATGAAATGGCATTTCAGGTCACTTAATGTCGTGCATTATAACTTGCTGTTTGAACAGGCTCCTTGAACGCTTTTGCTTACAGCGTGAAGCGCTGTGATGCTATGAGCCAACATGACATTCGCCAGGTCGTCCAGAGTCACTCATGCATCGAAATGCCGTCAGAAAAACAAGGAGCCCATCAGTGGCGCCGCATCCACAATTCATGACCAACGCTGGCAGGTTGGAAAATGCCTACATGACACAATCTTCCCAATGATAAAATCCAGTGCAGCATGATCCAAATGGGTAGTTTAGAGAGGATTTGGGATAAAGCAGATATAAAATATGAATGGCCGCCGTATTTGGAACAAACATGGTGGTGGCCCATGAATATTTCACGTGACATGTAATGGAAAAGTATAAAAGGAAAGCGGCGACATAGGAGACCATTAGTCACACAAAATGACCTTCTCAGACATGACTGAGTGGATGGTAATGACAAAGAGTTGATGGCAAGGCTTCACCCCCCTATGGCAAGCGACTCCACGATAGTCAAAGGATTTGACACACACACACACAAACACACACAAACACATTTATTCAACTTTGCTCATGTGTTTCACCTAACCTTATGACCAAAAACACACATTGCTCTAAATGTCATAACCCTCATGTCTTCAGTGGTGTTATGTGGACTGTGTCAATGTGCATTCCTATTTCATTTTACATTTTCTCTACTTTTGCATATTTTTTATACTGAATGGTAACAGATCTTCAAATAAAAACCTAGTATTAGATAAAGGGAACCTGAATGAACAAATATAACAACTATTACATACTTAATTTATTAATTTCTTAAACAAAGTTATGCAACACCCAATGCCCCTTTGCAAAAAAGTAATTGCCTCCTTACACTCAATAACTGGTTGTGCCACCTTTAGCTGGAATGACTGCAACCAAATGCTTTCTGTAGTTGTTTATCAGTTTCTCCTGTCGCTGTGGAGGAATTCTGATTCCATATGTGTTATTTCATGGTTTTGATGTCTAGTGTAGAAAATAGTAAAAAAATAAAGAAAAACCCTGGAATGAGTAGGCGTTCTAAAACTTTTGACCGGTACTATATCTCTGTCTCCTTCTGTCTCGCTCTCTGGTGTATTCGTTAAAATAAGATCAATCAGAGTTGACTTTGAAGGATCTATAGGGTTGGGTCGTGTAGGCAGTCACCAGCTGGGTCAGGTTTAGATGATGACGTGTTTTTTAGATTGTCTGAAGCCTGCATTTCCCAATCATAATTTAGGTCACCCAGGATAATAACTTCTGATTTAGTAAAACAAGACAAACTAGTGAACTCCTCGAGTGCACAAAGGTTGGCAGACCCCTACTTTAAAGGAAATTATGGGCAGAAAGACATATTCAACATCGAATCAGATGGCTTATTCATCACAAAACCATTTGATGTTGCCAATTATTTTAATCACTACTTCATAAGCAAAGTGGAAAAAATGTACCATGAAATGACAACAACGAACAGTGAGCCATTGTATTCATGCATTAAAAATAATCATGAAAGGGAAGCATTGTAAGTTCGAATTTTGTAAAGTTAGTGTGGGACAGGTGGTGAAATTATAATTGTTGATCAATAATGACAAACCTGGCATTGACAACTTAGATGGAAGGCTACTGAGAATGGTAGCTGACTATGTCCACTCCTATCTGTCATATCTTTAATCTGAGTCTAGAGGAAGGTGTTTGTCCTGGAGGGAAGCCAGAGTATAAAATCGAGCACATAGCCAGCCATACAATCTCCATAGACAAACATTGGCAGGAGAATGGCCTTACTGAAGAGCTCAGTGACTTTCAACGTGGCATCGTCATAGGATGCCACCTTTCCAACAAGTCAGTTTGTCAAATTTTTTCCCTGCTAGAGCTGCTCCGGTCAACTGTAAGTGCTGTTATTGGGAAGTGGAAACGTCTAGCAGCAACAACGGCTCAGGCGCAAAGTGGTATGCCACACAAACTCACAGAACGGGACCGCTGAGTGCTGAAGCACATAGCGCATAAAAAAATATTATCCTCTGTCCTCGGTTGCAACACTCACTACAGAGTTCCAAACGGTCTCTGGAAGCAACGTCAGCACAATAACTGTTCGTTGGGAGCTTCATGAAATGGGTTTCTATGGCCGAGCAGCAGCACACATGTGTAAGATCACCATGCACAATGTCAAGCGTCGGCTGGAGTGGTGTAAAGCTTGCTGCCATTGGACTGGAGTGGAAATGTGTCTGTCAGTCCGACTGACAAATCTGGGTTTGGAGGATGCCAGGAGAACACTACCTGCCCGAATGCATAGTTTCACCTGTAAAGTTTGATGGAGGAGGAATAATGGTCTGGGGCTGTTTTTCATGATTCGGGCAAGGCCCCTTAGTTCCAGTGAAGAGAAATCTTAACACTATAGCATACAATGACATTCTGTGCTTCCAACTTTGTGGCAACCGTTTGGGGAAGCCCCTTTCCTGTTCAGCATGACAATGCCCGGTGCACAACACCAGGTCCATACAGAAATGGTTTGTCAAGATCGGTGTGGAAGAACTTGACCGGCCTGCACAAAGCTCTGACCTCAACCCCATCGAACACCTTTGGGATGAATTGGAACGCCTACTGTGAGCCAGGTGTAATCGCCCAACATCAGCGTCCAACCTCACTAATGCTCTTGTGGCTGAATGGAAGCAATGTTCCAACATCTAGTGGAAAGCATTCCAAGAAGAGTGGAGGCTGTTGTAGCAACAATGGGGCGACCAATTCCATATTAATACCCATGATTTTAGAATGAGATGTTCGACGAGCAGGTGTCCACATACTTTTCAGTCCTTCCAGGATTCTGCGATGGCATAATTCAATGCAAAATCAACACATATTCTGCGAGAGCTCGCAATTTTGACCAATCCCCACTTTTAGCGCATAAAAGGGTCCAATCAAAAGCAGGTTCGTAATTTTGACCAAATACTGCACTGTTATGGTGGAAAATGGCCCAATCCAACCACGAGTCAACAAAGTTTTTTCCACCTGGCCTGTCAGCGTACTCACGTGCGAAGATGATGGGTGATTGTTGATGGCAGGCAGTACAATGAACAGAAATCAATCTAATTTGCCAACAAAAAGAACAGCTGACAGGCCAGGTGGAAAACAATTTCCAAATGTTTTTGGAAACAAGAGAAAGCCGACAATCAATGGTCACTTCGAATCAGCAAAGCATATTAGAATGTCAGAACAGTTCCCACAGCAGAGGTAGATCACCATGACTGAACTGGTAGCAGGGAAGACTGTGGCAAAAAATCACAATCTCAAGTATTTTGTAGACATTTTATGCAAAATAAATATCGATCCTCAAATTGAAAGCGATTGATCACCTTTGAATCTATTTGGGGGTTTTTTTAGAGCGAGAGAGTGGGAGTGGGAATGGGAGGTGTATCTCGTGTTAATAGCAAGCCACAAGCCTGATGGAGAGGTGTGTGTGTGAGTGAATGTGTGAGTGGATTATGACAGAGCTGTTTGTTCAGGAAAATAAACAAAATTAAGCACTTTAGATGTGGCTTTTTATTGCTTTATATGAAATGAACGTGAAAAAAAACATTGCAAAATGTATCACAGAATTTCAGAAAAGCTGCCGCAAAATCAAATATTTTTGGCCGCAGAAATCACCTTTTTTTCCGCAAAATCCTGGAGGGACTGACTTTAGGTCATGTAGTGTACAATGGTTTTCAGCCAATCAGCATTCAGGGCTTGAACCACCCAGTTTATAATGGTAAATATAGAAAAGCTCTATATTTAAAAGCTATAGAAACGTTCTATACTGCATACACTATTGAACTTGCTTGCAACCAACATCAAACTTGTGACTTTCACAGAATTAATGTTATTTTGTTATTTTTGTAATAGAATTGTCATAATATAATGACGATGATAATAATGATTTGTATTACGTTGAAATTTGCTGTAGACGGCTTCCATAGTAGACAAAGAAGATGATCCTGGATAGGTTTCTTCTCCATTTAAACTTTTCTGTGTGGCTTTTAAATGAACTAGAGGTGTAGCACACATTTCAGCTCTAGAGTAGGCTGCACCTCTCCATTTATCTCACAGCTCCCTGCCAAAAGGCAGAACACCTTAATGGCCCTTTACTTCACAGACAGAAAATAGAGGAATTAACTTTTTTAATAAGCATATAATGGGCACAAGAAGAAACAAGGCACTTGGATAATCAAGTCACGTCTCATTGGAAAAGTGCAAAACACTTTTGATAAAAAGTAATATTCTCGTTAAAAAGGTCAGAACTGCCATTGCCAATACAGCATGGCCCCGGGATGCATAGTTACCCTTTCAATAGGATTTCACTCTTCTTTATGTCTTGTAGTTCTAGATCTGCAACTGTAGGATCTTGTTTATAAAGTTGACAGAGTTGAACCAGGCAAATAGGCTTGTTTGGTGGTATTACTTGTCCTAGAATACTGTTTTCACATCTATCACCAGCAATAGTAGAAGAAAGCGGTTTATTCTGACTTTCAACAAAATACATGTTTACTGGCTGACCTCAAATATATAGATCCATCCACAAACACACACACACACAACCAACCAACTCACCCACCCACCAACATGCACAAATAGACAAACACACACACACACACACACACACTCACACACACACTCACACACACACACACACACACACACTTACAACCACCCACCCAGAGGCTCGTACTCGCACCCACACACGCTTGGACGCATAAAAACACACGCCATGCACCTCCACTTTCAAGCTTTAATCCAGGAGGCTTGCCGTCTAGCAGAGCTGAATAAATATCCAGTTATATCATGTTGTACTTTGTTTATAGCTCATTTCAAAAACTGGGTGGCTTTCTTTTCAGAGGTGATGGAGGGGAAGGGAAAAATCAATAGGTAGAATAATGATGTGAGTCCTGTCTGCACTGCCTTTCTTCCATTATATTCAGAATCATCAGTTAAAGACACAGCCTTTGGACCTCAAAACTAATTTAATTCATCTGCACTCTTATTTACTTGGTGCTGAGGTTGGATTGAGTGTGCAGGTGTGCATGTTTTTGTGGCAGAAGGAGGAGAGGGGGAGTAAGGGAGGGATGGAAAGATGCAGAGAGAGAGAGAGCCTGATGGAGTGTGATGGAGAGAAAGAGAAGAGAGAAGCCAAGAAGTCACTCAGTTTGCTTTTCAAAGCCTCCTCGATGAAGCAAAACAGCAACAGAAAATAAACAATTTTGGCTAATGAGGTGGTTAGCGGTCCGTGGGCTTTCCTCCCTGCATAATAATAAAAGAATAAGGAAATGTACTCACACAGAAGGAAGATAAAAGGATTTGTAAGGGTATGTAAGTACAGAAGAGGAGTCGAGAAGCCAATCAATAATTAATTTACTTTCAACCAGTCAAGGGCAATTAACACACTTTTTTCCCCCCTTACCCGCCTAAAAGGAGCAGTCGCCGTCTGAAACTCCTGCCTGTCGAGAAGGGTTCAAAGATAGGGGACTTTGGGGAATATACAGTCTCTCACACACACGTTAGTTATTTGTTTCTTTGGAGGTCAAACACTTTTTAAAACACATTTTAAGAGCTTGTGTGTGTTTATGTGTGTGTCTGTGTAATTAGAATATTTTTTTTATTTCACCTTTATTTAACTAGGCAAGTCAGTTAAGAACAGATTTTTACCTTGCCAGCTCGGGGATTCAATCTAGCAACTTTTCGGTTATTGGCCCAACACTCTAACCACTAGGCTACCTGCCACCCTGTCTTGGATTTTATAGACTGCCTAATTTTCCCCCAAGCCCATCCATTACATGCACTGTAAATGTAGGCCCCTGAACAGCATCACAAGTCTCAGTTACAAGATGAATGTGTAGATGTGTGTTTGTAGCCCCACTATGAGTGAAACAGAAACAGGCAGAGATCATTACAGCTGTGAGAAACTGACAGCTCTGTCATGGATAACAATAGTATGTCTGGTGACCCTCTGTGCCGGCCCCAGCCACCGCACTCCAGCCTACCAAGCACAGTGGGACTGAACATCTCACTCTCGAACTGAGAGGCCAGAGACATTCTGTCATGGGAGCTAGAGGGGGGATTTAGGCTACACCTCTTGTGGACCTCTAGACTAGAACTACTTGGAACCTCATGTTGAGCGTGTCGGAGAGAGTGTTGAGTGCATGGGGTTAAAACATCATAGCTTGAGAATCAGTGCACTGCCTGACTCTCTCTGTCCCCCTTTGTACGTGATATACAAGTTGCCCAAGCAGGAAGGCATTGGTGGAAAATTGAAAAGTTGGAAAAGAAAGAAAAAAATACCTCCAGCTGCTATTCCTAGATATCTCTTCCCCCCGGTGTGTGTACGTTGGAGATGGAGACAGTCTAAGATTGGAATCCTAATTTCCTTTTTTCAAATTATGTTTTCACAATGGAGTCAGACAGACTACATGTGTATGCTGATTGAGTGGGACAATACTGCCTCCTTGTGGATGATTGAAAAATAAATTGATTTCAGGGAATTTCCCATGATCTAGGTAGGAGGCTGTCAACACTGGAGCCTGTTCAGGAGTGATTTAACCATCTAGCCAGCCAGCCTTGATGAAGGCTCTATGCTGAAACACATAGGGGTTGTAACCTGCTATAAATGTCTGCAAAAGAAGTGGAAGTAAGAATAAGTGTACCAGTCCATCGTAGCCAAAGCCATTTGCCTTCTTCTACTTCTGACCTCTGACTGGCAGCATTGTCCCTCTAGGCCGGCCAGCTTGGTTGTTGCTTGTTGCTGTTGCTTGGTTGGTAGTTTAGTCCATTCTAGGCCAACCAGCACCAACGTTCCCTGGTAGATCGGTCTATCTAGGCCATCCTGCTCCAGTATTGCCTGGTAGTTCAGTGGTTTAATAAGTTGAGGTGACACAAATACAAGCTACTTCAAAGGGACTGAAGTCCCACATTAGTCCATCTAGTCTCTATGTGTAGGAGCACAACAAAATGACCATCTCTCTCACCACGTGGTATCAAGAAACCCCAAATCCAAGAGGCTAGACACACCCTTGATTTGATCAACTCCAAACAGGAAATTGCCTTCAGAGTGTACTTACTGCCATCTACTGGTGTAGAGAGTGATTGTGTGGTAGTGCTATCTTAACTCAATGCGATATGAACTGCCATTACTTAACACACAACATTCAGCTCTGAAAGAAAAATTGCAAAACTATCTGCCAGAATAGGGAATCAGGTCAGATCTATTAATTACATTTCAAACATTCTGAAAGTTTGTCTATTTCATACACTATTGGCTAATCTGAAAATGAAAAGGAAAACAATCTGTATAATTTATGATGACAATTAAAATGCGTTCTTCCTATTACAGTTAAACTTATAAAGGTTTCCCTCTACTGCTTTATTACACAAGTTCTCACTGAGTAACTCCGTATTATCTCTTATTTTCTCTGTTCTTCTCAATCTGTAATATATCAGCAATTATTAAAGATAACATGTAGTTATATCAGGAAAAGGCTTACAGTGCATTCTAAAAGTTTTCAGACCCCTTGACTTTTTCCACATGTTGTTACATTACAGGCCTATTCTAAAATGGATTAAATAAAAACATTATCCTCAGCAATCTACACACACCCCATGTTGACAAAGCAACCATAAATATCTTATTTACATAAGTATTCAGACCCTTTGCTATGAGACGCTAAATTGAGCTCAGGTGCATCCTGTTTCCATTGATTATCCTTGAGATGTTTATACAACTTCAGTGGAGTCCACCTGTGGTAAATTCAATTGATTGAACATGATTTGGAAAGGCACACACCTGTCTATATAAGGTCTCACAGTTGACAGTGCATGTCAGGGAAAACCCAAGGCATGAGGTCGAAGGAATTGTCCGTACAGCGGGGAGACAGGATTGTGTCGAGGCACAGATCTGGGGAAGGGTACCAAAAGATGTCTGCAGCATTGAAGGTCCCCAAGAACACAGTGGCCTCCATCATTCTTAAATGGAAGAAGTTTGGAACCACCAAAACTTCCTAGAGCTGACCGCCCAGCCAAACTGAGCAATTGGGGGAGAAGGGCCTTGGTCAGGGAGATGATCAAGAACCTGATGGTCACTCTGACAGAGCTCTAGAGTTCCTCTGTGGAGATAGGAGAACCTTCCAGAAGGACAACCATCTCTGCAGCACTCCACCAATCAGGCCTTCATGGTAGAGAAGCCAGACCGAAGCCACTCCTCAGTAAAAGGCAATTGACAGCCCACTTGCATAAAGGCACCTAAAGACTCTCAGACCATGAGAAAAGATTCTCTGGTCTGATGAAACCAAGATTGAAGTCTTTGGCCTGAATGCCAAGCGTCACGTCTGGAGGAAACCTGGCACCATCCCTACGGTGAAGCATGGTGGAGGCAGCATCATGCTGTGAGGATGTTTTCCAGCAGCAGGGACTGGGAGACTAGTCAGGATCGAAGGAAAAGTTGATCAGAGAAAATCCTTGATGAAAACCTGCTCCAGAGTGCTCAGAAACTCAGACTGGGTCGAAGGTTCACCTTCCAAAAGGACAATGACCCTAAGCACACAGCCTAGACAACGCAGGAGTGGCTTTGGGACAAGTCTCTGAATGTCCTTGAGTGGCCCTTCCAGAGCCCGGACTTGAACTCGATCTAACATCTCTGGAGACCTGAAAATAGCTGTGTAATGCTCCCCATCCAGCCTGACAGAGCTTGAAAGGATCTGCAGAGAGGAATGGGAGAAACTCCACAAACAGGAGTGCCTAGCTTGTAACGTCATACCCAAGAAGACTCAAGGCTGTAATCGCTGCCAAAGGTGCTTCAACAAAGTACTGAGTAAAGGGTCTGAATACTTATGTAAATGTGATGTTTCAGTTTTATTTTTTTATTTGCCAAAATGTTTTATAATGCTTTGTCATTAAGGGGTATTGTGTGTAGATCATTGAGGGGGAAAAAATATTTAATACATTTTAGAATAAGGCTGTAATGTTACAAAATGTGGAATAAGTCAAGGGATCTGAATACTTTCCGAAGGCACTGTATTTCACCGGGTCCCATGATGCTCCCCCAAAAAATATGCACTCACTACTGAAAGTTGCTCTGGATAAGACCGTCTGCTAAATTATGTTAAAAAAAAAATGTAAATGTAATTTTAATTTTACGTGTTCATCAAGGCTACCAAGAAATCTCTGGCGCTTCAGTACATCCACACCTCAGAAATTAGCATTCCAGCACAGGGGTGATATTTTGTAGACTTTAGAATCTAAAGAGAAAACACAACTTGATATCTGCAGTGAGAATTAAGGTTTCACTTGTGTTCTTTTTTTAACCACCTTGTCAGGCATACAATTGCACTCTGAATTAATCTGCTGGGATTTGAGACAAATTTAAAAGGCTTCTCTGAAACAGTAGTTTAGGACTACAGGCAACAACATCTATTTACACTTAAGAGGAATCTATCTACTTCCAGAGTTAAGACAACATACTGTACATATTTAATCATCTTTTGTACCATGTTCAAAGGAGTGGGACAGGGTGCCAAAACAAGGCATTCAGTCACAACTAATAGGCCGTCAATGAATACAAATGAGTTTTACATACAAAAAATCTAATATTGTAATAGAAGAACATTGGAATGCCACATAAAACTGCAATACGAAATGTTGATTGAACAATGAAGAAAGAGTTTAGTGAAGGAAAATTATTGTATGTCAACTTGACCCTCTTTAGGCTAAACCAATTGAAAATAAATAAATAAAATAAATGGAGGAAACTACAGCACTTCTTTAGAGCGGGTAAAACAAAATAAATTAAGCAAAAGGACACCACTAGTGTCCTGCTTTTTAACATAAAATACAGAAGCAGAAATACTTTTAGTATATCCCCCAATAGAAGAAAGTTAAATGGTGCCTTAAAAAAACATGTTTGTCAAATTTAAACAACATATTTTGTATTCCAATTCTCATGGTTATTCCACCCTTCATCAAAGGTAAGGTATAGGTTTGTTTTGGGGCAGATATCAATGATAATTTTTTGGGGGGAATCATATTGCAATTGATTGAATGAAGGCAGTCTAATTCTCTGTGTTGAAGCTTTGGTTTCAATTGGGTAACAGATTCAACAGCATTTCAACGAACGCCATGGAAGTGGAATGGAAAGAAAAAACAACCAAGCAAACACAGAATAAACATAAAATAACTCCCATGGTGGGTCTCCCGAGTGGTGCAGTGGTTGCTAGCTGTGCCAATAGAGATCCTGGTTCGAGTCCAGGCTCTGTCGCGGCCGCCCGCAAAATTTAATACTACAGTAATTGTCCCAGTGTCGTCCGGGTTAGGGAAGGGTTTGGCCGGCTGGGATGTTTTTGTCCCATCGCGCACTAGCGACTCCTGTGGTGCGTCGGGGGGCGCAATGCACGCTGATACGTCGCCAGGTGTACGGTGTTTCCTCCGACACGTTGGTGCGGCTGGCTTCCGGGTTAAGCGAGCATTGTGTCAAGAAGCAGTGCGGCTTGGCTGGGTTGTGTTTCGGAGGACGCACGGCTCTCGACCTTCGCCTCTCCCGAGTCTGTACGGGAGTTGCAGCGATGGGACAAGACTATAACTAAAAAGGGGTATACATTTTTTAAATAATAAAATAAAATGAATAACTCCCATGATGCTCTTCAAGGTTCCTCAGACAACAAACATGTTCTTGGTGGTGGAACCACTCTTAGTGGCAGTGTCTGCGTGCGATTGGTATCCGATGATCACCTTGTGTGGCACGCCTAACCTCTCCTTCCACCCACGACTACAGAGAAAGGCAAATAGACTGATGTTTACTAGACAATCTGGATATGGATAAAAATAGATGGTGAACATCTTTCAGGACTAACTAAATGGTATTGCGAAACCAGCTCACCCTGTATGTGTAATGGCCTCCTTGTTTTCGTAGTCTGTTGTCCATATCGCGAGTTTGTCTCCTTTCATTCGGACGTTGACTACTGCCCCGCAAACACCGTCGCTATGGTCATCGAAAGCTTCGCCCACAAGACACAGGAGCTGCATCGCACATGGACAGCCAGATGATTTTAACGACAGCTAAACATAGTCAATTTTCTGAGACATTAATTACATGTGTGGACGTACTATGTTGTGTGTGTGTAAGAGAAGAGGTCACTAGATAGCAGTTACAGTTGAAGTCAGAAGTTTACATACACTTAGGTTGGAGTCATTAAAACTTGTTTTTCAACCACTCCACAAATCTCTTGTAAACAAACTATAGTTTTGGCAAGTCTGTTAGGACATCTACTTTGTGCATGACACAAGTAATTTTTCCAACAATTGTTTACAGACAGATTATTTCACTTATAATTCACTGTATCACAATTCCAGTGCCTCAGAAGTTTACTTACACTAAGTTGACTGTGCCTTAAACAGCTTGGAAAATACCAGAAAATTATGTCATGGCTTTAGAAGCTTCTGTTAGGCTAATTGACATCATTTGAGTCAATTGGAGATGTACCTGTGGATGTATTTCAAGCCCTACCTTCAAACTCAGTGCCTCTTTGCTTGATGTCATGGGAAAATCAAAAGAAATCAGCCAGGACCTAAAACAATAATTGTAGACCTCCACAAGTCTGGTTCATCCTTGGGAGCAATTTCCAAATGCCTGAAGGTACCATGTTCATCTGTACAAACAATAGTACCCAAGTATAAACACCATGGGACCACACAGCCGTCATACCGCTCAGGAAGGAGACGCGTTCTGTCTCCCAGAGATGAACGTACTTTGGTGCGAAAAGTGCAAATCAATACCAGAACAACAGCAAAGGACCTTGTGAAGATGCTGGAGGAAACAGGTATGAAAGTGTCTATATACACAGTAAAACAAGTCCTATATCGACATGACCTGAAAGGCCGCTCAGCAAGGAAGAAGCCACTGCTCCAAAACAGCCAAAATAGAACCTTTTGGCCATAATGACCATCGCTATGTTTGGAGGAAAAATCGGGAGGCTTGCAAGCCGAAGAACACCATCCTAACCGTGAAGCACAGGGGCGGCAGCATCATGTTGTGGGGGTGCTTTGCTGCAGGAGGGACTGGTGCACTTCACAAAATAGATGGCATCATGAGGTAGGAAAATTATGCGGATATATTGAAGCAACATTTAAAGACATCAGTGAGGAAGTTGAAGCTTGGTCGCAAATGGGTCTTCCAAATGGACAATGACCCCAAGCATACTTCCAAAGTTGTGGAAAAATGGCTTACTCTGTTTTCAGTCTCTGCATGTTTGGCTGTTATTGAAAGACTAAACCTAGAACTGAAATCTAGTTCGCCTTTATGAAACGGATCTGAACGTGGAAGTGGATTGAAGTGTAAAGCAGCCAACAGACACTGGTAGCCAAGCATAACATTTAATTATCACTGGGAGAGGCTTGTACAATTGCATCAATCTGAGTAGTGGTCTATTTGAGGCGGACAGACCTCCCTGGGAAGAGTCATATCCCTTGCAGTAAAAGCTAAGGCCACAGGCTGAAATGAGATTGTGGGAAATGTGACATAGTGTAGTGACATAGTCATAATGTAGCCCTCTGTCTAAAAGGCACTGGGCAAGTCAAGAAATAAACCAAACTTTGGTGAATTAACGGAATGTTATGGACAATTAATTGGTTGCTGCTACTGGCCACAACCTGAACAGACAAAAATGTGTTGTTATGGATGTTGAAAAGTGTATGGAAGAAAAAGGAGTAGGTGTGAGATTACAGATAGGGAAATTCACCCTTACTTTGAAAAGTAAGTAATCACAGCCAGAGATCAAGTTATTGGATGTGATTATACAGACTGGGGAAAGGAGAAAAGGCATAGTAGTGAGAGGCAGTATGTTAGAATAGTCTTTGTCATCAATGTAGGATGTAGGCCAGGGGTTCCCAAACTTTTTCACCAAAGTCCCCCTTCCTGCAAAGGGGAACATCCTACACACCCCCCGCCATGTCTATTTCTATGGGCACAAGCACTGCTCATGACCCAAACTGTTCACACCCCTCTTGTTGGCAGAGAGAACATTTTGCAGGTTTAAAGCTCATTTCCTACAATTCTACACATTTTCTCATGGAGGTGCATAGAAAAATGTGCCGTTTGCAATTGTATACATTTTTCCATGTCTAATGTGTATTCATATGATACAGTGGGGCAAAAAAGTATTTAGTCAGCCACCAATTGTGCAAGTTCTCCAACTTAAAAAGATGAGAGAGGCCTGTAATTTTCATCATAGGTACACTTCAACTATGACAGACGAAATGAGAAAAAGAAATCCAGAAAATCACATTGTAGGATTTTTAATTTATTTATTTGCAAATTATGGTGGAAAATAAGTATTTGGTCA
>QNTS01000001.1:3050977-3254196 GCA_003317085.1 Hucho hucho
GCCTCTCTCATCTTTTTAAGTGAGAGAACTTGCACAATTGGTGGCTGACTAAATACTTTTTTGCCCCACTGTATTTGAGTGACTCGAACATTACTACAAAATCTATGGGCTAGCTAAAAAGCGGGGTTGATGGGTTAGTTGATCTGGACATTTCTGACAAGTTATAAATAGCTTTCTAAGGTATGCAATGACTGACATGACAAGAGGAAAACTGATGATGCACTACCCAATTTCGAAATTGCACATTGTGTATTCTACTATTACAACTTTCAAGAGTATTTATTTTTTATTTAACTAGGCCAGTCAGTTAACAACAAATTCTTATTAACAATGACGGCCTACCCTGGCCAAGCCCGGACGACTCTGGGCCAATTGTGCGCCGTCCTATGGGACTCCCAATCACGGCCGGTTGTGATACAGCCTGTATTTTCACCGGCAATCAGAGTTTCCCCACTTATTTTTTTAAGACTACATCACTGGCTATTGCTATCACTGAAATTCATGGTACGTTAATACACATTGTTGCCTAGTCTAGTAAGTTGACCGTAATGGTCATGTACTCGTATCTCATACATGTTTACCCTAATATATAATATATTAGGGTTTACCCACCTATTTTATTACCACTTCATCAGTACACAATGTACATTTTATTTATATTCTCATATGCTTTGTTACCAGGATTACTCCATAACAATATGACTACATCAGTCTAAGTTTCGCCTTCACTAGGATCTGATTGGGTCCTAATTTGGGCTATTTTCTCCCATGTTTTCTAAAAGGTCTATTTACAGCTGTTGTAGAGGGCAGGGGCTAGGGTTGGGGCTTAGTCATAGCATGCAGATACTCTAAATACTTCTCAATGTTCAATCACAATTGTCTTACATGCTGTAGTTTTGATGTCCCTTTCAATGATTTTCCCATGATCAATCAAATCATGATGCATAAGTAAACAATTTGTTTGTACAACTTAGGCTTCAATATGAATAAATGGCCGACTGAGGCAGGGGAGCCTAGCTATCACGGCTGAGGCATGAGAGCCTGACGAGCCGGTGAAAGCAGGGGAGCCTGACGATCCGGCAAAGGCATGAAAGCCCGGTGAGCCGGCAGAGGCAGGGGAGCCTGGCGATCTGGCTGAGCCATGAGAGCCTGTAGCGGCTCCTGGACCCGACGTCTTTACTCTGACACAATTATGAATTTTTTGATAATAAAAACACTCCTCCAATGCTTCCCTTAGGTGAGGCGTTATTCTGTAACGATGTGCGCTGAGAGTCGGGAAGCAAGTTCAGGGAGTGAGTGATTTAATCAATAAACAAAACATAATACAAAACAAGAAACACGAACAACTCACAGACAAGAAACAGAAACTATAACGCCTGGGGAAGGAACCAAAGGGAGTGACATAAATAGGGAAGGAGGTGATGTGTCATGAGGCACGTGACGATGGTGACAGGTGTGCGGGATAATGAGCAGCCTGATGACCTGGAGGCGGGAGATGGAGCACACGTGACAATCTAATTCTGAAAGTTAAGTGCTACAGCGATTGAAAGGTGAAAGGTGTTTATAAAAGCCGGAGGTGAGTGAGGCTCAACATGGCAGGCACTTCAGAACTTCAGGACGGCACAAATACTGGAATAGACAAATAAAAATGCAGTGGTTAGCATACAATTTTAAAGGACTTTAATACATTTTGTGCTGGAAACTTTTCAATTTGAACAAATTAATTGATGTAATATGATGCAACACTTGATCTATTCACCTCTTTCCGCCATGCAGGAGGTCAAAGCCCTCATTGATCTGGTCAAAGGGCAAGGTGTGGACTCATCCACCTTCAGCTTCTTGTTTGTGTAGTCAGTCACTAGTTTGGGGACGCACTCCACACTCTTCCAGCCTGGGACAGGGGAACAAGAAAACACAAGTAATCTATGCATTACCTTACGGCATTACCATGTGTAACTGGTGTGAAATGGCTAGTTAGTTAGCAGGGTCGCGCTAAAAGCATTTCAATTGGTGACGTCACTCGCTCTGAGACCTTGAAGTAGTTGTACCCCTTGCTCTGCAAGGGCCGCGGCTTTTGTGGAGCGATGGGTAACGATGCTTAGTGGGAGGCAGTTGTTGATGTGTGCAGAGGGTCCCTGGTTCGAGCCCAGGTAGGGGCGAGGAGATGGACGGAAGCTATACTGTTACACATACTTCCAGAAAAAAGATACTAGTATTATAACTAGTGCCACATTGCTGCTCACTTATCAAAAAGACAAAATATATTGATGTCAGAAAAGTCAAGGTTCTTCGTCCATGACACGGACGGTAAACAGCTGGAATGGACGTGTGGAGATCTCCTGTCCTGCACCTGCCACCCCGATGATGATGCTCTCGCCCCAGCCTTTGTGGCATGCCTCCAGACCTGCCCTCTGAAACAACAGATTGAGTATCATCAGAAGACAAGTATTTAGGGGAAGCCAATCTACTTAGCAAAGGGAAATGTATTTTGCTGTTGCGATCCAAGCCTGAAGTGCCAACTACAGTGACCTCTTGTGGTGAAGAGTAAAACACCTTCCATATGTGAGAGCAAAAAAAGGGCCAGAGTACAATTACTTTCCCAGCTTCCTGCCTCACCATCTCAGTAGGAGCTGTGGAAAGGTCATGGGCAGCAGGGGTGTGTTCAGTGAGGGAAACCATTCAGAAAGTTGCAGATAGAGCTGACACGATTCCCTATTCTACATGACAGACAATATTTAACTTGTCTACAATCAAATCCAATTTTATTTGTCACTTGTGCCGAATACAACAGTGAAATGCTTACAGTGAGGGAAAAAAGTATTTGATCCCCTGCTGATTTTGTACGTTTGCCCACTGACAAAGAAATTATCAGTCTATAATTTTAATGGTAGGTTTATTTGAACAGTGAGAGACAGAATAACAACAAAAAAAATCCAGAAAAAGGCATGTGAAAAATGCTATAAATAGATTTGCATTTTAATGAGGGAAATAAGTATTTGACCCCTCTGCAAAACATGACTTAGTATCACAAGGTTGTGTCTCAATGGTGCAAGACAGACAGCTAGCTAGTACAATAGAGGAATGTGGTAAAATACTTAGAATAACGTTTTCTAAACACTGGACCAGATCGGCCCTGTTGAACACATTCCAAAGATGGCTTCCTCACAGCTGGCCCACTAAATCCCTTTGGGCGGGGAGACAGGAAAACACTTGATGCTCCCCACAGTGTTCCAGCAGCTGAACAGTTCATCCCTGCCGAAAAGCAGCCTGCCTCAAACAGTATGTCCTTTTGTTTTACAGAGCAAAAGAGCTCACATGCATATTATTCTAGGGGGAAGATATATTTTATCACACATACAAACCAAAAGATACTGCACACAGAACAAAGGTCTGCTGCAAGCTGGGGTTGTTGGTTATGTTGTTGCTGTAATTGTCATGTGAGGGCAAATACAGTACAGGAGCATTTGTCTGAGACATTTTTGGCGTTTGGAAGGGGCCATTACCTTGATGCGCACTTCGTGGATCTTCGGTGGTTCCACCTCCTCAATGGACAAGGGTTTCCCAGCCTCCCATGCTACAGCTGCCTTGCACTCAATCACCTGGAAGATAGAGAACCGCAATGTGTCAAACTGTCCATTTCATGAACAGAAAATATGATTTTGAAGATGTCTGTCTGTGGTGAGTGCAGTTGGAAAGGAGAGTGCTGGTCAGTGATTACATATTCAATGTGCACTGGGCCTCCTTACAGCTGGAAGGACTTTGATCTGTAGTCTCGCTACTACAGCCAGTTTAACCTATTACCTACATACCTTAGGATCAACTCCTTTGCCAATGATTGGGTAAAAGATCAGAATTGGGCTGCCTGTGTAAGGTATTCTGGAGAGGACTGGTTCAGACAAGAGAACTTGAAACAGCAAGGAACCATGATCCTAGCTGATATTACTGTACTGCGAGGCCAATGTACACTGAACAAAAATAAAAAATAAACAAAATATGCAACAATTTTTAAGATTTTATTGAGTTACAATTCATATAAGGAAATCAGTCAATTGAAATAAATGTATTAGGCCCTAATCCAGGGCTGTCCAACCCTGTTCCAGGAGCGCTACCCTCCTGTAGGTTTTCACTCCAACCCCAGTTGTAACTAACCTGATTCAGCTTGTCAACCAGCTAATTATTAGAATCAGGTGCGCTAGATGAGGGTTGGAGTGAAAACCTACACAATGGTAGCTCTCCAGGAACAGGGTTGGACAGCCCTGCCTAATATATGGATTTCACATGACTGGGAATACAGATACACATCTGTTGATCACAGATACCTTAAAAAAAAGGTAGGGGCTTGGATCAGAAAACGAGTCAGTATCTGGTGTGACCACCATTTGCCTCATGCAGCGCGACACATCTCTTTCGCATAGTTGATCAAGCCTGTGGAATGTTATATTTCACTATACTGGATCACTTTAATATATTGGTATCACTCTGCGGCGGAGGGATACGTCTGAGGTGAGGATTTACAGATTTACTCCGTGTACACCTGTGTCACGGCTGGGGTCTTCCCCTATATAACGACCACATGGCCACGACACACATTCTTTTTCATTTTCTCGGCGGACGTCTGTATGGTTTGGAGTACAAACTTTCTGAAGTTCGCTTGGTAAGTCACAGTTAAGTGTAATATCTTGCGTGGAAGTATACTCACTGGCTGTTTACAGCCTGGAGCAGCTGGTCACATGGCCAGCCCCTCCTCTTGAGTGCTCCACTCGCTGCACGTGGTTGATCTGTATCTTCCGCCCGTGGTTTGTCATACTTGTGTTTCGTTAGCGTTACACTACGACTCTGTGTGCATCCATTAGTATGGTGGCTCTTGCTGCCACAAACTGTAATTCACACATCTTGCCGACTGGCTTCTTCTATGTGTGTGCTGTGAATTGCTTTTACATCAAAGCAGAGGCTCTCTCACTGGATCGTGGACACGATTAAGACAGCATACCGCCTGCCTGGCAGGCCGGTGCTGGGATCTGTGGTGGCACATTCAACACAAGGTTTGGCTGTGTCCTGGGCTCTACTGAGAGGAGTGCCCCTCGCTGATATCTGTGCTGCGGCCAGCTGGGCTTCCTCTTGCACCTTTGCTAGGTACTATCTGGAAAATATGGCACTTCCCTCCACGGTTGGTTCAGCGGTCCTGGGCATCGCCTGCATCTTGGTCCTGGGCGACCCCTGCTTCTTGGTCCGGCCGCTGGCTGGCCAGATCCCTCTAGCACTGACTAAATCTGGTACGTGTATACCAATATATTGGAGTGATCCAATATAGTGAAACATAACGGAGGTTACGTATGTAACCACGGTTATGTGAGCTATATGGCCACTCCAATCCTCTACGGTGCTAGATGCACCTCAAAAATGATGTAGAGAATGTGTGTCGCGGCCATGGGGTCTATATATAGGGGCATACCCCAGCTGTGACACAGGTGTACATGGGAGTAAATTTGTAAATCCTCACCTCGGATGTATCCCTCCACAGCAGAGTGATACCAATATATTGGAGTGATCCAGATAGCTCACATAACCGTGGTTACGTACGTAACCTTCGTTGTCCCACTCCACTTCAATGGCTGTGCGATGTTGCTGGATATTGGCGGGAACTGAAACACGCTGCCGTACACGTAGATCCAGAGCATCCCAAACGTGCTCAATGGGTGACATGTCTAGTGCATATGCAGGCCATGGAAGAACTGGGATATGTTCAATTTCCAGGAATTGTGGATAGATACATGCATTATCATGCTGAAACATGAGGTGATGGCGGCGGATGAATGGCACAACAATTGGCCTCAGGATCTCATCGCGGTATTTCTTTGCATTAAAATTGCCGTCGATAAAATGCAGTTGTGTTCATTGCCCATAGCTTATGCCTGCCCATACCATAACCCCACTTCCACTATGGGGTACTCTATTCACAACGCTGACATCAGCAAACCATTCAGGTTTTTATTTTATCAGTATAATGTAGTCTACACTCTTTCTTTATGCTCACAAAGTCAGAAATTGTAGCTTGTATAACTTCTTAGGGCTAGGGGGGACGGTCATAAGGTAAAACATCAGGTAAAATGCAGAGCGCCAAATTCAAATGACAAAAACACTTATTTTAAACAGTCATGAAAATACAAGTGTTGCACACCCTTCAAAAGCTTAGAATCTTGTTAATCTAACAGCGTTGTCAGATTTTAAAAAGGCTTTAAAAAGCCGAACCTTTCATTGTCTGAGGACAGCGCCCCGCACAAATATTCAATTAGCATAATAACATAACCAGCAGAGGTGTCACAAAACTCAAAAATAGCGATAAAATAAATCGCTTACCTTTGAAGATCTTCATATGTTGGCATACCCAAGCGTCCCAGCTACACAATAAAAGGTCCTTTTGTTCGATAAAGTCCCTCTATATATATCCATAAAGCTCAGTTTGGTTGGCGCGTTTTGTTCAGTAATCCACCTGGCCAAAGGCGTTCATCCATGCAGACAAACAATATCCCAAAAGTACCGGTAAAGTTCGTCGAAACAAGTCAAACAGCGTTTCTAATAAATACTCACATACCCTAAAATGAATATAAATGATAATATTTCAGACGGAATATAGCCTGTTGAATAAAAAAGCTAAGAGCGCGCTCACTGTTACGCGCTCAATCCATAACAGGACACTTGACGACACCTCAGGAAGAACATCTCTTACTCCATGGTTATCTAGACAGGGAGCGGTGGGTCGCTAGCGACCCACTCCCGACACCACCAGGTAAAATGTAAAGCGCCAAATTCAAAATCCCAAAGTTGAATTATTAAACATGCACCAATATACAAGTGTTTCATACTCATCAAAAGCTCTGTTTCTTGGCAATATCACAGCGTTGTCAGATTTCAAAAAGGCTTTACGGCGAAAGCACTACATTTGATTGTTTGAGGGCAGCGCCTCACATACTTTCTCATAGCCATGAATTCATTAGCCAGCGTGGCACACACATAACACATTTCACAGCGAAAACAAATCAATTACCTGTTGAAGAACTTCTGCTGNTCTCGAGGCTGTTGACATCATAAGGAAGCGATGTGTACTGCATTCATATGCCCTTATATGGTCATTTTCATGAGGGAGGGGTTCCCAAATGAGCAATGTGTCAAAATCACTTTTTCCAGGACAGAAATTCCTCGGGGTTTTGCCTGCCATATCCGTTCTGTTTCACTCACAGACAAATGGTTAACAGTGTTGGAAAATTCAGAGTGTTTCCTATCCAATGGTACTAAATATATGCATATCCTATTTTCTGGGCCTGAATGGGAGGCATTTTACTTTGGGCACGCCAGGCTCTCCAAAACCGTCACCTCGGGAGCTGCTCCCTGAGAAGTTATTCAAGATAAAAGCTTGAAACCTTTTCTAAAGACTGTTGACATCTAGTGGAAGCCATAGGAACTGCAATCTGGGAGCTAAAATTACAATGCTTTGAATAGGATGCCAATTGAAAACAGTGTGACATGACAGATTCAGATTTTCCGGATGGATTGTTATACTCACAGACATTATTTTAACAGTTTTAGAAACTTCAGAGTGTTTCCTATCCAATACCACTAATTATGTGCATATCCTAGTTTCTGGGCCTGAGTACCAGGCATTTTACTTTGGGCATGCCAGACTCTCCGAACCTCTGAACACTGCCCCCTAGCCCAAACAAGATAACGGATTTCCTGAATCTGCAGCCATTTGACAGCTTTCGTTTTAGCTACTCAGTAAAGACATGTCGAACGCACTACAGGAGGCATACATTTATTTAATCCCACGAGACCTCTCATTACATAACAATGATTTATTTATTCACTATTGAGCCAGTAAAAATGGAACATACTACAGTCAATACACTGTTTCTTAGTATCGCTTTCTCGCTGGCTAGACGTGCAACTTCTATGGTCAAGTCACTGTCCACAAGGTCTACCTTTGCAAAAATACACGCTTTAAAGTCGTTTTGACGACAGAATTAATGTAAACACTGCACAATTTAACCAGGAGAATGTGCGCAATGTTGAGTAGTACCTAAGTATTTTTAAGAAGTAGCCTACTGAACTTACTTTTCCAGCTGTTACCATGTTCCTTCTTCAGCACGAGAGAAAGGATGATGTGCAGTTCTCAAACGATTAATTCTTTATTAATTACTCTTTTTACCTACTCTTTTTACCTACTCGAGTCATGTTCCTTTCATGAGTAACTCATTAATTTTTATGGGGGGTGATAAGGGCCATAATAAATCCTTGTGAAAATACTGATACCTCTCACGAAGTCACCTAAGGTCTTCCTAGCTCCATAAAATACCGCCATGAATTAACATGGACTGTCAATGGAGACGAGCTGTGTTCGAATACCCATACTAACATACTGTATACTACATACTTAATGAATATATACTATTAGTTCATTTTAGTATACTGTAAACCAAACAGTATTCTTTCAGTTGAGCATACTAGCAATTCGCCTGTCTATCGGAAGTTGATGCTGTTGCTATGCAACCTCTTGCTAGCTTGTTAGCATAACATATTACTAGCTAGACATTTTACGACTTAGGGTGTGTTATTAAATTCAATCTGCAATGCCAGTGTGCGCTCAGAGTGCACTGGACGTTCGTAAATTGTGTTGTCAGATTGTCAGTTTGTAAATTCAGAGTATTTCGCTCTCGTAAAGTTCAGATCGCACACTGGACGCTCTGGCTGAAGAGTAGGGTTGATCCGAGTGTTCTGAACTCACAACGGCAGTCAAGCATCCAAGCCAACTGGCTAACTCGCTAGCTACTTCCAGACACAAATGAGAGAACACCTCACTCTGACCATTTTACTTGCCCTAGCAGAGCTGGTTAGGCTGTTTTCATGTTATCCAGAGTGTTTTGTAACCGTGCAGCTGGCAACAATTTAACTATGCTTTCTTGCCGACGTTTACTGACACCGGCCATATTCAACTGGTGTTATTCTATGCTCTGGCACAGGTACAAGTCAGACGAGAGTGCTCTGAAATCAGAGTAGATAGCCAGAGCGAATTTACAAACGCACCCGAATGTCCACACTGAGAACGCACAACGACTATACCACTTAGTTAAACTAAGAATGACGTGAATAATCAATTCAATAAACGTTGGGTAGTTAGTTAGATAGTTAATATACTGGCAAGTTCAATGTATTAGTAGCCAACTAACGTTAGGTAGCTAGTTAATATACCGGTACATACTGCTGTAACGATAGGCTATGCGGTTCGTAAGGATAGCGTAGATAACAAATTGTCAGCCAACATAATGTGTAAGGTAACTTATTTGATAAGTCATTACTTTATTACATTGCTCAACATTTTCTTAACATTTGTTATAATCAGTTAAAGCAATGAACTTATCCACTCTTCAGCTGCATATTTTCTGCCATTTTCTTCAAATTTGAAAACGTTGTGAAGCCACATCCATTTTTGTAAGAATTGCATTATGAGCCCTAAAAGCGACATCAGGGAACTTTTGGCATACTAACTATATCCATACTATGACCAATAAGCATACTAAATACTCAATTTACATCACAAATAGTACGGTTAGTGCGGTTAGTATGAGTATTCGAACACAACTATGTCACGTGACACGTACACGCCATGTAGACGTCATGTCAGTTTACATGTGTTACGCGTCACGTGTTAGTTTGTCTGTTTAGTTTATTGAAGATCTCACCATGAACGCCTTACAAACATCTACATGTACATGATATTTTTCATTTCCAAAGTAATCAAATCAATTTCATTTGTCGATTTAGCTAAAATAGACGCATCACCTCAATGCAAAAATTATTAGGCTAGTTGATATCACAGCCATCCACCATAACTGTGTAGATATGCCTGTTATTCACATCAATACAGACACAAGGGCTTCTTTGTTGGAGGTAGCCATAATCAGAAAGAAGAGGTAGACTAGGTCTTTAGCGGGGTGTATTCACAAGAACTCGGCAATCTCTGACTTCCTTCTTCAGTGCGTTCAAGACAACTGGGAACTCGAAAACAAACAAGCTATTTTCCAAGCTGTTTAAAGGCACAGTCAACTTAATGTATGTAAACTTCTGACCCACTGGAATTGTGATACAGTGAAATAATCTGTCTGTAAACAATTGTTGGAAAAATGACTTGTGTCATGCACAAAGTCCTAACCGACTTGCCAAAACTATAGTCTGGTAACAAGAAATTTGTGGAGTGGTTGAAAAACGATTTTTAATGACTCCAACCTAAGTTTATGTAAACTTCTGTCTTCAACTGTAGGCCTAACCCTTGTTATAGAGACGGGCAAAAAGCATATGCTACCCCTTGTTTGCTTAGCCTAAGAAAAAACAACAGTCCAGATTATGTAAAACAATCTAAACTATAACAAGATTTACTCCCAGATTATCTCCACAGTCTACTAGCCTATCGAAGGTCTTGGTCTTTGGTAGACCTATAGGCTTATGAAAACATTCACGTTCAATTGAAAAGCAAGTGTCACTATCACAGGGAAATCTGATTTAATTAAGTGTATAATATTAGTGGTAGGCTATGCCTACAGCAAAATACCAAAAATATAGAATCGGTATGGGTCTATCCATAGACCAAACAGATAAACACTTTATTATTCAGGAGAATCACATTGAGTCAGTCTATTAATTTCAGTGCAGTTTCGTTCTTGCGCATGACTTTAGTCTAAACGGAACCGAAAACACCACAGCCTGTTTTGATGACAGATCATGATAAAGCTTGAACATTCCAGCTATATTTGTCATTGTTTTAACCCACAATCGCCTACAGATTTGATACACATGAAGGCCTATATTTACTCTGGATTTGACAAACAATAGATTGACTAGGATCCTTTGACTTTTCCCCACGTTATATTTGTTCCCAATTAGGCTAAATGTAGTCCTATGAATAAGCTTTTAATGTTTTCCTATTAATTTGCATAGGCTAACCATTGCGATTAATGATATTTACTATCATCTGCTTTTTATGAATAAACAGGCATCGGGGTAAAACAAAAAGGGTCAAGTGCCTTGCTCAAAGGCACATCAACAGATTTTTCAGTTAGTTGAGGTAGTATGTACATGTAGGTAGAGTTATTAAAGTGACTATGCATAGATGACAACAGAGAGTGGCAGTGGTGTGAAGAGGGGAGGGGGGGCAATGCAAATAGTCTGGGTAGCCATTTAACTAGATGTTCAGGAGTCTTATGGCTTGGGGGTAGAAGCTATTTAGAAGCACTGTAATTCTCTTTTTACTACTGGCCCAACACTCTTAACCGCTAGGCTGGCTACCTGCCACCTATACACTGGCTTGTCTGGCTAGCATGTTTTCATTTTAAGCTGGCCTTCCCTTATCTATATTTCAGTAGTCCGCTATGATAAAAAAAACTATGTATAGCTCATTAGTACACGCTTGTGGTTGAATATATCTATTGTAGGTCCTAGGATAATGAATAATGTTGGACTAACAAATACCATCAAGGGATACCGTACAATTTACAAAAATTAACACCTTGTGAAAAAGCTGTGAAAACCAACCTGCCAATATTGAAGATTTAAACATAAAAACGTAGATCTTTTTTTTGGTACAGGTGTGTCAATTTACTTTCACAGATTTTCTGTTCACTCAAATCAAATTAAAGTTTATTGGTCACATACACATTCTGGTTAGCAGATGTTAATGTGAGTGTAGCGAAATGCTTGTGCTTCTAGTTCCGACAGTGCAGTAATATCTAACAAGTAATATAACAATTTCATAACAACTACCTTATACACACACAAGTGCAAAGGGATGAATAAGAATATGTACATATAAATATGGATGAGCGATGGCCGTGCGGCATAGGCAAGATGCATTTGATGGTATATACAGTATATACATATGAGATTAGTAATGTAGGGTATGAAATCATTATATAGAGTGGCATTGTTTAAAGTCACTAGTGATACATTTATTACGTCCAATTATTAATTATTAAAGCGGCTAGGGATTTGAGTCAAAATGTTGGCAGCAGCCACTCAATGTTAGTGTTGGCTGTTTAACAGTCTGATGGCCTTGAGATAGAAGCTGTTTTTCAGTCTCCCGGTCCCAGCTTTGATGAACCTGTACTGACCTCGCCTTCTGGATGATAGCGGGGTGAACAAGCAGTGGCTCGGGTGGTTGTTGTCCTTGATGATCTTTTTGGCCTTCCTGTGACATCGGTGATGTAGGTGTCCTGGAGGGCAGGTAGTTTGCCCCCGGTGATGCGTTGTGCAGACCGCACTACCCTCTGGAGAGCCTTACGATTGTGGGCGGAGCAGTTGCCGTACCAGGCGGTGATACAACCCGACAGGATGCTCTTGATTCTGCATCTGTAAAAGTTTGAGTGTTTTTGGTGACAAGTCAAATTTCTTCAGCCTCCTGAGGTTGAAGAGGTGCTATTGCGCCTTCTTCACCACGCTGTCTGTGTGGGTGGACCATTTTGGTTTGTCTGTGATGTGTTCGCCAAGGAACTTAAAACTTTCCACCTTCTCCACTACTGTCCCGTCGATGTGGATAGGGGGGTGCTCCCTCTGCTGTTGCCTGAAGTCCACGATCATGTCCTTTGTTTTGTTTTGTTGATGTTGAGTGTGAGGTCATTTTCCTGACACCACACTCCGAGGGTCCTCACCTCCTCCCTGTAGGCCGTCTTGTCCCCGCACAGGGCAGGGTCGAGACCCAGGGTCTTAATGACGAGTTTGGAGGGTACTACCAGCTGGCCAGCTGGTCTGCGCATGCTTTAAAGATGCGACTAGGGATGCCGCTTGGGCCAGCAGCCTTGCGACGGTTAACACGTTTAAATGTTTTACTCACGTTGGCCACGGTGAAGGAGAGCCCACAGGTTTTGTTAGCGTTCCTTGTCAGTGGCACTGCATTGTCCTCAAAGTGAGCAAAGAAGTTGTTTAATTTGTCTGGGAGCAGGACGTCGGTGTCTGCGACGGGGTTGGGTTTCTTTTTGTTATCTGTGATTGACTGTAGACTCTGCCACATACGTCTCGTGGTTGAGTCGACTCTACTTTGTATCTATACTGACGCTTAGCTTGTTTGATTGCCTTGCGGAGGGAATAGCTACACTGTTTGTATTCGGTCATGTTTCTGGTCGCCTTCCCATGATTAAAAGCAGTGGTTCGTGCTTTCAGTTTTGCACGAATGCTACCATCAATCCAAGGTTTCTGGTTAGGGAAGGTTTTAATAGTCACTGTGGGTACAACATCACCGACACACTTGCTAATAAACTCGCTCGCAGAGTCAGCGTATACATCAATGTTGTTGTCTGAGGCTATCCGGAACATATCCCAGTCCACGTGATCAAAGCAATCTTGAAGCGTGGAATCTGATTGGTCAGACCAGCGTTGAACAAACCTGAGGACGGGCATTTCCTGTTTTAGTTTCTGTCTATAGGCTGAGAGCAACAAAATGGAGTTGTGGTCAGATTTACCGAAGGCAGGGCGGGGGAGGGCTTTGTATGCGTCGCGGAAGTTAGAGTAGCAATGCTGGTCCAGAATGCTGCCAGCTCGAGTCTCGCATTCGATATGCTGATAAAATTTAGGGAGCCTTGTTTTCAGATTAGCTTTGTTAAAATCCCCAGCTACAATAAATGCAGCCTCAGGATATATGGTTTCCAGTTTACATAGAGTCCAGTGAAGTTATTTTAGGGCCGTCGAGGTATCTGCGTGGGGGGGGACATACACCTCTGTGATTATGATCGAAGAGAATTCTCTTGGTAGATAATGCCTTCGGCATTTGATTGTAAGGAATTCTAGGTCAGGTGAACAAAAGGACTTGAGTTCCTGTATGTTGTTAAGATTAACGATTCATGGTGTAATGATAAGGCATACACCCCCGCCCTTCTTCTTGTCGGCACGATGTGTGAAGAAACCAGGTGGCTGTACCAACTCTGATAACATATATCCCGAGTGAGCCATGTATCCGTGGAACAGAGAATGTTACAATCTCTGTCTCTCTGGAAGGCAACCCTTGCTCGAATTTCATCTACCTTGTTGTCAAGAGACTGGACATTGGCGAGTAGCAGACTCGGGAGCAGTGAGCGATGTGCCCATCTATGGAGCCTGACCCGAAGACCGCTCCGTCTGCCCCTTCTGAGGCGCTGTTGTTTTGGGTCGTCTACTGGGATCAGATACATTGTCCTGGGTGGTGGTCCGAACAGAGGATCTGCTTCGGGAAAGTCGTATTCCTGGTCGTAATGTTGGTTGAAGTTGACATCGCTCTTATATTGAATAGTTCTTCCCAGCTGTATGTAATAATAATTCAGATTTCCTGGGGTAACAATGTAAGAAATAATACATTAAAAAAAACGAAATACGGCATAGTTTCCTAGGAACGCGAAGTGAGGCGACCATCTCTGTCGTGATCATCTTGCTATCTCACATGGCAATCATATCCTGAAATAGTGAATTCTGGTGGGTGGAATAGAGATGAGGTGGGTGCTGTGTTGGTGGGAGTTTCTGCCTGTCACTTGTTCTCAACAGGCAGTCAGTCTTGGAAGGGGGACTAAAAGAGGGAGACAAGTCCAAGCACTGCTGCTCTGTTTGTTCTGAGTGTTTGCAATGCTAGTGTTTTTAGTTAATCTGTGTATCTCAAATTATGTGCCAAGTATGATAGAGCAAGAACATTTCTTAACAGATAATGACAACATGAAAATAACAGTAGCTGTAGATGATGTAATGAAAAGTTGGAGGGTGGTTGGTAATGGAGGACATCAGTTGGATCCATTTTTTGCGTGTTAGGCAGAACCCCTAGGTCGTGGAGAACAGGAGCAGAGTACAGGGAACCGGGTAGGAGACAGAGACGTAAACAAGCAAACACACGGGTTCCAGGTTGATCAGCTATGTAAAAATACAGTTATTGAATGATTTAATTTAAATGTTTGATTAGACATGCAATATTGTTCATGGCAGACACAAAAGAAAGGATACCCATCTGTAATTTTTTTTATGTCAGTGGGGTGGATGAGGGAGGTAAGGGATGGTTCCTGGAAAAGATGAGCGAGGTGAGAGAAACTCTGGTGTATGACTCAACTGGTTAACAGTACCTACCTGGCAGCGGAGGTTACTTAATTAACGTGACCCACTTAACGTGACCCAGTAGTTAGCCTTGAGATTGACTATTTGGAGAAACCCCCGGGCCAGTGTTGGCACTGCTGATGGCATGGCGATGCCGCCTACCGTGAGGAATCAAATGGAAATAGTTATCATCTGAGATTTTTTAATTCACCTTATTGGATAGTGACCCCATCTAGGAGCAAAAACGCAGAAATGTTTCCCAGGTCTCGCCTTCCTTTCGTCCTTCTTCCAAACCAAGTCATTCACCTGGATGTCAAACCTCTACGTCCCCTCCTTGATTATCCTCTGGTAGCTCTCCTTCTGTTTCTCCTGCACCTTGTCCATGTTCAATCTCACATTGATTGATAATAGAAATAGAAATAATTGTAATTTATATTTCATATTATAACAAATACACCACTTACATATCTCTTGTAGGGCAAGGAAATAAATTAACAGTGGACAATCATTTTTACCTGGTCAAAAACCTCCACATCATTCTCAGCCTGTGCCTGAAGGTGGTCCTCTAAGGCCTTCTGATCTGGTTCGATAACGTTCACCACATCAGGTGGAGTTTCAGTGATCTGAAAGTATGTTATGCAAAAATAATAATAGACAAACAACACTAAGTCAATCACAAATTTTAAATACTACAGTATATCCAATAATTGTATATACAATTGCATTGTTTACCTCAGTCAACAGCTGCAGCTCCCGTCCATACAGCAGGTGATAGGGTTAGTACTCAGGAGGCCTGGACGCTGCTGTTGTGTGCAAAGAGAATGACAATCAGGTTGTCCTCCCACCATTCTTGGAACCCGTCAAGGGACTTGCCCATGGCAGTCTTGAGGATGTGGTTGGTCCATTCATCCAAACCTGGAGGAGGGTGTAGGTAAGGGATATCTATTGACAATGGAAGATATTGAAATGTCTTATGTACCATGCAAAAAACGAATTGTAAAAACCATTGTTGACAGACTATAACCTATAAAATCCGTACCTTGTTCCATAGTTTACGACCTCGGTTACTCAAGATGACCTCAGGAGAACCATGGGTGTTGACGATGTCCATCATCGCCTTGGAGGTAGCCTTGCCAGTCTTGTCCTTGATGGGTATCATACAAAAGAAAATACATTTTTGGTTCCAAGCACCCTTCTTAAATGGGTTACAGAAGGGAATTTAGACTTAAGCATGTTCTCTTCCTTTACAGACCTTAATGGGTATTGCCTCCACCCAATAATCGGTCACCTTCAGACACCAGCTGTTGCCATTCCTGGATTTCGTGAAGGGTCCAACGAGGTCCACCCGTAACATATAAAGTGTTAGAGAGAAGATTACTTCATTCTTCCCTGTATCTGTGTCATTCACTATGCAGATTTTCATACTTGTAAGGATAATGACACACAATCTATAATATTGAACTGTGCTGTGGTCAAATAAAGCAACCGTTACAAAACAACTTATTAGGGCAAAATTTGAACTGTGACACTTACCGATCATTTGCCATGGTGAAACAACTGATAGGCTTCAACTCCTGTGCCACAGTCTAAAACCTCTCAAACTTCTGTCAGGCTAGACCGGTACTGATCCTGAAGCACAAGGTGACAAATTGAAACATTCTGTTCTCTCTGAAATGACATTAATTGAAATCATAACAATTTCAGATATAATAGAATGTGATCGATAAACAAACGGTTATTTCATTTGCCCAGCTGTCCACATCCTTGACAATCCCATGCCAAAAGAAGCGTATGTTGATTTTGGCAATCATGCGCTTCACTCCGAAATGCCCGACATGCATCTCGGTCAGCATGGCCTCCTTCTCCTCAGTGAAAATCCCACTCCTGTGTGGCTGGCCATCCTTCCCCCGTCGGTACATATGGTTGCCTAACAAGTTTGAAGACAAGAGTTGTTGAAATACTCAAGTCTAAGTAATTTTGCATGACTGTCTTTCTCTGTTTTTCTCTCTCCCCCCTATCCCTCTCTCTGTATTTCACTCTTCGCACCTCTCTCTTTCACTCTCATTTTCATCCTCTTTCTCCCTCTCCCCCCTCTCTCTCTCTCTGTCTGTGTCTGTCTAGCAAAGACACCTAGTTAAGGGCAGTTGGAATGACCATAATTGCTTAGACCTATCCATTTGATTGATCATTGTTAACTTATAGCTAGATACGTCAATATGACAGACACATAACTTAATGCATAACAAGCAACTTCTAGATGACCAACTACCTAGATGGAAAATGGTTGTTGGAAAATGTATGTTCGTAGCTACAGTGAGGGAAAAAAGTATTTGATCCCCTGCTGATTTTGTACGTTTGCCCACTGACAAAGAAATGATCAGTCTATAATTTTAATGGTAGGTTCATTTGAACTGTGAGAGACAGATATTGTTGTTTTTTTAGGTCTTTTTGCGTACACTTTTTACAATATTTAACTAAACGTAAAATTACTCCCTTTATTCATAAACTGGGGAGACGTTTTGTACTGAATCATGAACCACCGTTTTGGGAACAACCGTTAGTCTCCAGTCTGCAAAGAACATCAACCGGTGGTCCAAACGTGTGTAGAGTCCTCCCTAAATGTCCCACTCCTTTTTGCAGATCTTCTCCAAGTCATTAAGGTTTCGAGGCTGACGTTTGTAAACTCGAACCTTCAGCTCCCTCCACAGATTTTCTATGGGATTAAGGTCTGGAGACCGGCTAGGCCACTCCAGGACCTTAATGTGCTTCTTCTTGAGCCACTCCTTTGTTGCCTTGGCCGTGTGTTTTGGGTCATTGTCATGCTGGAATACCAATCCACGACCCATTTTCAATGCCCTGGGTGAGGGAAGGAGGTTCTCACCCAAGATTTGACGGTACATGGCCCCGTCCATCGTCCCTTTGATGCGGTGAAGTTGTCCTGTCCCCATAGCAGAAAAACACCCCCAAAGCATAATGTTTCCACCTCCATGTTTGACTGTGGGGATGGTGTTCTTGGGGTCATAGGCAGCATTCCTCCTCCTCCAAACACGGCGAGTTGAGTTGATGCCAAAGAGCTCCATTTTGGTCTCATCTGACCACAACACTTTCACCCAGTTGTCCTCTGAATCATTCAGATGTTCATTGACAAACTTCAGACGGGCATGTATATGTGCTTTCTTTAGCAGGGGACCTTGCGGGCGGTGCAGGATTTCAGTCCTTCACGGCGTAGTGTGTTACCAATTGTTTTCTTGGTGACTATGGTCCCAGCTGCCTTGAGATCATTGACAAGATCCTCCCGTGTTGTTCTGGGCTGATTCCTCACCGTTCTCATGATCATTGCAACTCCACGAGGTGAGATCTTGCATGGAGCCCCAGGCCGAGGGAGATTGACAGTTATTTTGTGTTTCTTCCATTTGTGAATAATCACACCAACTGTTGTCACCTTCTCACCAAGCTGCTTGGCAATGGTCTTGTAGCCCATTCCAGCCTTGTGTAGGTCTACAATCTTGTCCCTGACATCCTTGGAGAGCTCTTTGGTCTTGGCCATTGTGGAGAGTTTGGAATCTGATTGATTGATTGCTTCTGTGGACAGGTGTCTTTTATAGAGGTAACAAGCTGAGAATAGAAGCACTCCCTTTAAGAGTGTGCTCCTAATCTCAGCTCATTACCTGTATAAAAGACACCTGGGAGCCAGAAATCTTTCTGATTGAGAGGGGGTCAAATACTTATTTCCCTCATTAAAATGCAAATCAATTTATAAAAATGTTCACATGCGTTTTTCTGGATTCTTTTGTTGTTATTCTGTCACTCACTGTTCAAATAAACCTACCATAAAAATTATAGACTGATCATTTCTTTGTCAGTGGGAAAATGTACAAAATCAGCAGGGGATCAAATACTTTTTTCCCTCACTGTAAATCCCTCCAGTTATGTAATAGAAGTTAACTGCTTAACAATGAATAGTGAATTTCTGCCCCCTACGAATGTTGAGCCTCTTGTCGAGATCAGCGGAGCCTTCATAGTACTTCGCCTGGTCAGAAAGATAAAATAACACCTCCTCGAGGGATGCCATTGAAGTGCAAGCTACATACATACAAAAAGCTATAAAAACAGTTAGCTAGATAGCTAACATTAGCTAAACAACTGTCTGGCTAGCTAGCTGGCTAGCCAGCTGGCTGTATATCAGCCCAAATAATTAACAAAATACAAATAAACAAAAACAAAAGCCAACATACTCTTTTATTCAGATTAAACTGCCAATCTCCATCTCCACAGGCTCTGGGGCCTGAGAAGGAAAAGCATCTTCGGACAGTATTCTTTGAAATGTTTCGGCAATGACGTCCTGGAAACACAACTTTTTTGGAGGGGAACACTATTTGGCATGACAGGCCCTTTGATTTTTCATTTGTTTTCCATAAATGACTACTGTAGTGGAAAGATGAGACAGTGATAATACTCCTGTCTGGCTGGCGTTCCCATTGAAGTCCTGGGGTCACTGACGCCAGGCGAGGTGTGAAGATGTGAATCAACTAAATGAATGTTACTGTTTGAATTAAATTGTCATGTTTGTTCAAGATTTAGTAAAGAGCTATGAATTGTAATATATTTTATTGTACTGCAGGTGCTATGGATTTATAGTTACAGGGAAACTGTGGATAGTTCAGAGGGAGAGACACAAGGGTGTGCTCCTATCATTGAAATATAGTTGACTAGATTAGAATCTGGTTGTTTTCCTTTCTTTGACTTTTCCCCACGCCATATGTGTACCCAATTCGGCTAAATGTAATCCTATTAATAAGCTTGAAATGTTTTCCTATTAATTTGTATAGGTTAACCATTGTGATTAATGACATTTACTATCTTCTGCTTTTTATGAATAAACAAGCATCAGTAAAAACAACAACAAAAAAAGTTTAGATTTTTCATTTGTTTTCCATGAATGACGACTGTAGTGGAAGAATGAGAGGTGATATACTCACGACTGGTGACTGGCTGGCGTGCAAGGCCCAGCCTGATGACTCAATCACAATTTATTACATTGTCTGGATGGCAGACCATCTGTGGGCTATCACAAGCTTCAAACATACCTTATCTGTTGCGATCTCTAAGAAGAGACGTTCTCATGGAAGTCTTTGAGTCACTGATGCCAGGAGAGGTGTGAAGACAGATGAAAACATAAATCAACGAAATGAATGTTACTTTGTGAATTAAATTGTCATGTTTGAATTTTTAAAGAGTTCACAAAGAGCTACAAATTATATATTTTGTTGTACTGTACGTGCTATGGAATTATTGCTACAGGGAGTGTTATTTCTTCCGTCAGGCAGCGGAAAGTTTAAAGAGGGAGCGAGACAAGGATGCGCTCCGATCACTTACATTGAGTTGATTAGATTCAAATCTGGCTGTGTTTTCCTGTCTTGAAATGTTCATTCAGGTTGGGCGTGAGATTCTGCTTGAATTTGGTTAAAAGGACAGTGAAGTTTCTCTTGGAGATTATTCTGAACTGAAGACACGTGTCACCACGTTGTTTTAGCCTATTGGTGATAGTCATCTACTCTGTGTTATTCTGTAATGTATAATGTATTTCATGTACACTGTAATTGTTTGAGTGTCAATTCTTTCATCCATTAGTTAAATAGAATAACTGAATTCCTCATTTTACAGAGCAATTCTTTGATTGACTAAATGCTTATAATTTAGTAAGTCTATTTGTAGTTGTTATTTACACTATATACTGTAGCATATTCTTGGGTACCACCTTGACATCTCTGGTTAATTAATGCTAGAACATTGGTCACCACGATTAGCTATTTGTAGTCTCTTAAAGCTCTTAAGGATTGGCCCCTTTTTCAAAATTTTGGCCTAAACTGCCTGTAGCTCAGGCCCTGAAGCAAGGACATGCATATTCTTGGTACCATTTGAAAGGACATACTTTGAAGTTTGTGGAAATGTTAAAATAATGTAGGAAAATATAACACATTAGATCTGGTATAAGATAATACAAAGAAAAAAACTACTGTTTTTTGTATTTTGGGGGGAAATGCAAGAGAATGGCCATATTGTATTATTCCAGCCCAGGTGCAATTTATATTTTGGCCACTAGATGGCAGCAGCGTCTGTTCAAGGTTTTAGACTGATCCAATGAACCATTGCATTTCTGAAAATGTTTTATCAAGACTGCCCAAATGTGCCTAATTTGTTTATTAATAACTTTTCATGATCAAAACTGTGCACTCTCCTCAAACAATAGCATGGTATTATGTCACTGTAATAGTTACTGTAAATTGGACAGTGCAGTTAGATTAACAAGATTTGAAGCTTTCTGCCAATATTAGATTTGTCTATGTCCTGGGAAATGTTCTTGATACTTACAACCTCATGCTAATAGCATTAGCCCACATTAGCTCAACCGTCCCACAGGGGACCCACCAATCCTGAAGAAGTTGCATAACGGTGCATGTTAGACATGTTCATTATAGTCATACTAAGTTGGTGATCCAATGATTTGCTATCTTGCTTTAAAATTAACCTCCAGTGACGCTCAGGGCCTGTTGCATTTATTTTAACAGAAAACCACAGAACCACCACTGCAATGTAGGCCTACACTCAGAAAAAAAGGGGCTATCTACAACCCAAATAGATTCTTCCGCTGTCCCCATAGGAGAACACTTTTTGATTCCAGGTAGAAACATTTCTGTGCCTAAGCAGAACCCTTTTGGGCTCCACTCCACAGTGAGTTCTACATGGAACCAAAAATAATTCTAAACTCCTTTTTTCAGGACCCTGTCTTTCAAAGGTAATTCGTAAAAATCGAAATAACTTTACAGATCTTCATTGTTTCCCATGCTTGTTCAATGAATCATAAACAATTAATGAACATGCACCTGTGGAACGGTCGTTAAGACACTAACAGCTTACAGACGGTAGGCAATTAACGTCACAGTTATGAAATCTTAGGACACTAAAGAGGCATTTCTACTAACTCTGAAAAACACCAAAAGAAAGATGCCCACAGGGTCCCTGCTCATCTGCGTGAACATGCCTCAGGCATGCTGCAAGGAGGCATGAGGACTGCAGAAGTTAACTAAATTGTAATGTCCGGACTGTGAGACGCCTAAGACAGCACTACAGGGAGACAGGACGGGCAGCTGATCATCCTCGCAGTGGCAGACCACGTGTAACAACACCTGCACAGGATCGGTACATCCGAATATCACACCTGCGGGACAGGTACAGGATGGCAACAACAACTGCCCGAGTTACACCAGGAATGCACAATCCCTCCAATAGTGCTCAGATTGTGCGCAATAGGCTGAGAGAGGCTGGACTGAGGGCTTGTAGGCCTGTTGTAAGGCAGGTCCTCACCAGACATCACCGGCAACAACGTCGCCTATGGGCACAAACCCACCATCGCTGAACCAGACAGGACTGGCAAAAAGTGTTCTTCACTGACTTGGTTTTGTCTCCCCAGGGGTGATGGTCGGATTTGCGTTTATCGTCGAAGGAATGAGCGTACTCTGAGGCTTGTACTCTGGAGCGGGATCAATTTGGAGGTGGAGGGTCCGTCATTGTCTGGGGCGGTGTGTCACAGCATCATCGGACTGAGCTTGTTGTCATTGCAGGCAATCTCAATGCTGTGCGTTACAGGGAAGACATCCTCATCCCTCATCTGGTACCCTTCCTGCAGACTCATCCTGACATGACCCTCCAGCATGACACTGCTCTTTCTGTGCATGATTTCCTGCAAGACAGGAATGTCAGTGTTCTGCCATGGCCAGTGAAGAGCCCGGATCTCATTCCCATTGAGCACGTCTGGGACCTGTTGGATCGGAGGGTGAGGGCTAGGGCCATTCTCCCCAGAAATGTCTGGGAACTTGCAGGTGCCTTGGTGGAAGAGTGGGGTAATATCTCACAGCAAGAACTGGCAAATCTGGTGCAGTCCATGAGGAGGAGATGCACTGCAGTACTTAATGCAGCTGGTGTCCACACCAGATACTGATTGTTACTTTTGATTTTGACCCCCCCTTTGTTCAGGGACACATTATTCCATTTCTGTTAGTCACATGTCTGTGGAACTTGTTCACTTTATGTCACAGTTGTTGAATCTTGTCATGTTCATACAAATATTTACACGTTAAATTTACTGAAAATAAACGCAGTTGACAGTGAGAGGACGTTTCTTTCTTTGCTGAGTTTACATGGAACCAAAAAGGGTTCTCCTTTGGTGACAGCAAAAGAGCCCTGTTGGAACCCATTTCTCAAAGAGTGTACTCAACAAGTTTAGCCTGTTAAGTTTACACCATTCCATTCTGTACTCAAACATCTGCCTAATATTCAAGATAACACGCAACATAGCACCACCACCTTGGAAGGTTTTCATTACCCTCTGCTCAAACTTAAATAGCAGTGTTCCAAGAACCTCCAGTAGGAGGAGTGACTGTACACGTGTAACAGTAGTATCCTCAAAAGGACAAAAAAGAGACACAAGAGGGCACCCCACACTAACTTTTGATCCCAAGGGGTCTTTATTTTCATACTGTATGCTCTCACTCTCATCACTATCTCCTTTGCCATCTTCTCATGTGTTTTCTTGGAACTCCATCCATACACACTCACACACTACTGTAGCATCTTGTTCACATTTTTCACATTTTAGGCGTCCAGCTGAGGGCTTGGATGGATCATCTTGCAATGAGATGGGCACAGGGGTATGTATGTACAATCCTTTTCAGTGTGGCAGCAAATTAGTTAGAACAGGAGAAGAGGATGTGGTTGATAGTGGAGAGAGAGCAGTGTGGGTGCTGGGTAGAACAGCTGCAGTGACGGTGATTGGTTTCTCTGGCTCATCACTTCTTAACTAAAAGAAAGATATATTTAGAAATTATTTAGACATTGCCATAGTTCAACAGCTGAAAAGCCTTCATTAACATACTCCCACAGATAGCCTATCCATCCCCATTTACAATTTTATTCATCAATTAAATAAGTTATTCTATTGCACATTCATTGACATTAATATTGTAGACTATAGGCTACTCCTGTATCTACCTTGTACAATTGAATGAAGTAGCATACCCATCCACATTTACAATTTAATTTATCAATTAGATAAATAATACTAGCACATACAGTCGCATTATTGTAGAATTGGCTACCCCTGTATCTAGACTATATTAGGATAGCGTTATGATTTAATTGGTCTTGTCAGGCATTATTTTAGGTCTTCGATCAAAGTTGTATGTTGTACCTCGTTTCCCTTCTTCAGTGAAAAGTACTTATGCATCCCCTATCAATTCAGTTTGAGTGTGAATGTTTGACAGTGGAAAAACAAACCCATAGATCCAGCACACAATGGCATGTAGGGGTAGTGTATTACAATGTAAAATATTTATATATCCTATAGTACAATGGCATGTAGGGGTAGTGTATTACAATGTAAAATATGTATATTCTATAGAACCACGTGTATATTTTAATTTACAATTGAATTAATAAATAATAATAAATAATAATAACACCAAATTGCATTGTTATTGTACACTAGCCTACTCTACACAGTAAATAACATTGTCTACGTGCTTTCAACTCGTTATCAACAAAAATGTATTACGATATCACAACTTAAATATAGCCTACTTACTCCTCAATTGGATCAAGGACATCTTGGTAATTCTTTTCATTGTTTCTAAGGAAACTATCTGGGGCAGAGACTCGAAAATCGTCTCTGCCGCTTGTAAAAGAACAAATGAATGTTTGTGTCGCCGCCGAGCTCTCAAATACCGTTCCAGTCTCTCACTCTATAAACGATCACTGCTATCCGGATTCCTTGGGACGTCCTTATCCTGAACCCTAAACCCTAAACTAACACAAAACTTAACCATTTTACATTTATACCTGATAGAGGTAGGGACATCCCGAGGATCCCGAATACCACAGACCCTCTGGGGAAGCATGTGAACTCCTCTATTCGACTGAAAGCCACGGACACAACTCTTATTGATTGTCTGATGTAGGCTACTGGGGAACTGGTAACAACACAGTCTGTGATTGGCTAACAACATTTAGATCTGTATACAGCGAGATAAGATAACATACCATGCCATGAGGTGTTGAGGGAAAGACAAATTACATATTGAAGTCGGTTGAAGTTGAAGTCGGAAGTTTACATAGACCATAGCCAAATACATTTAGAAGCAGTTTTTCACAATTCCTGACATTTAATCCTAGTAAAAATTACCTGTCTTAGGTCAGTTAGGATCACCACTTTATTTTAAGAATGTGAAATGTCCGAATAATAGTAGAGAGAATTATTTATTTCAGCTTTTATTTCTTTCATCACATTCCCAGTGCGTCAGAAGTTTACATACACTCAATTAGTACTTGGTAGCATTGCCTTTAAATAGTTTAACTTGGGTCAAACGTTTCGGGTAGCCTTCCACAAGCTTCCCACAATAAGGTGGGTGAATTTTGGCCCATTCCTCCTGGCAGAGCTGGTGTAACTTTTTAAAATTTTAATTCACTTTTATTTAACCAGGTAGGCTAGTTGAGAACAAGTTCTCATTTACAACTGCGACCTGGCCAAGATAAAGCACAATAGTTCGACACATACAACAACAAAGAGTTACACATGGAATAAACAATCATACAGTCAACAGTAGAAAAAGTTTTAAAACTCGTCTTTCAACCACTCCACACATTTCTTGTTAACAAACTATAGTTTTGGCAAGTCGGTTAGGACATCTACTTTGTGCATGACACAGACACAAGTCATTTTTCCAACAATTATTTACAGACAGATTATTTCATTTATAACTCACTGTATCACAATTCCAGCTGGTCAGAAGTTGACATACACTAAGTTGACTGTGCCTTTAAACAGTTATGTCATGGCTTTAGAATCTAAGTGTATGTAAACTTCCGACTTCACCTTTAGATTGGACATCATCTTTTCTAGGTCATTAGCGATAACAGGAAATACACAAGCCGTAGGCTACACTCGGAGGCTACTTCAGAATGTCGGCCTGCATGGATAAAATTGTACGTTTCTAACATTTATGGTGGAGATTTAATTAACACCTTATGACTTTCATTAACACGCAGGCGTCACACAGACGTTAGTAAGACATTGGTATGACAACATGTTAGTTAACGTTACACGTAGGCGTTACGCAAACGTTAGTAAGGCAGCCAAACGGTGGTACAGTTGCATAGGCTTAATTAAGTCTCTTATCACCCCCTATACATTTTAGTCATTCGTTTGACCTGCTGGCAGCAATGAATTCTACAGCAGGATTAATACACGCTCATGCCGTGACGTGCTCCGACCAACAACTGTCTTCTTTTTCTTTGGTATAATGGCTTTCACAACAATTATATGTGCATTCCACCAACTACCGTGCGGGTGGATAATTAAGATCCCCAAAATGAAACAATGCGGTGTAATTTAAAATATATATACAGTGAGGGAAAAAAGTATTTGATCCCCTGCTGATTTTGTACGTTTGCCCACTGACAAAGAAATTATCAGTCTATAATTTTAATGGTAGGTTTATTTGAACAGTGAGTGACAGAATAACAACAAAAACATCCAGAAAAACGCATGTGAAAAATGTTATAAATTGATTTGAATTTTGATGAGGGAATTAAGTATTTGACCCCCTCTCAATCAGAAAGATTTCTGTCTCCCAGGTGTCTTTTATACAGGTAACGAGCTGAGATTAGGAGCACACTCTTAAAGGGACCTTAATGTATATATATGTACAGTACCAGTCAAAAGTTTGGACACACCTACTCATTCCAGGGTTTTTCTTAAGTTTTCTACATTGTAGAATAATAGTGAAGACATCAAAACTATGAAATAACACATATGGAATAATGTAGTAACCAAAAGAGTGTTAAACAAATCAAAATAAATGTTATATTTGAGATTCTTCAAAGTAGCCACCCTTTGCCTTGATGACAGCTTTGCACACTCTTGGCATTTTCTCAACCAGCTTCATGAGGTAGTCACCTGGAATGCATTTCAATTAATAGGTGTGCCTTGTTTAAGCAATAAGGCCCAGGGGGGTGTGGTATATAGCCAATATACCACGGCTAACGGCTGTTCTTAGGCACGACGCAACACGGAGCTCTTAGCTGTGGTATATTGGCCATATACCACAAACCCCGGAGGTGCTTTATTGCTATTATAAACTGGTTACCAATGTAATTAGAGCAGTAAACATAAATATTTTGTCTTACCCATGGTATGCGGTCTAATATACCACGGCTGTCAGCCAATCAGCATTCAGGGCTCGAACCACCCAGTTTATAATAAAAGTAAATTTTTTGTGGAATTTCTTTCCTTCTTAATGCATTTGAGCCAGTTGTGTTGTGATAAGGTAGGGGTGGTATACAGAAGATAGCCCTACTTGGTAAAAGACCAAGTCCATATAATGGCTAGAACAGCACAAATAAGCAAAGAGAAACGACAGTCCATCACTACTTTAAGACATGAAGGTCAGTCAATGTGGAACATTTCAAGAGCTTAAAACGTTTCTTCAAGTGCAGTCGCAAAAACCATCAAACGCTATGATGAAACTGGCTCTCATGACAGCCGCCACAGGAAAGGAAGACCTTGAGTTACCTCTGCTGCAGAGGATAAGTTCATTAGAGTTAACTGCACCTCAGATTGCAGCCCAAATGAATGCTTTACAGAGTAACAGACACATCTCAAAATCAACTGTTCAGAGGTGACTGCATGAATCAGGGCTTCATGGTCGAATTGCTGCAAAGAATCCACTACTAAAGGATACCAAGAAGAGACTTGATTAGGCCACGAAACATGAGTAATGGACATTAGACCGGTGGAAATCTGTCGTTTGGTCTGATGAGTCTAAATGTGAGATTTTTGGTTCCAACCGCTGTGTCTTTGTGAGACGCAGAGTAGGTGAATGGATGATCTCCGCATGTGTGGTTCCCACCGTGACGCCGTGAAGGAGGTGTGGGGGTGCTTTGCTGGTGACACTGTCTGTGATTTATTTAGATTTCAAGGCACACTTAACCAGCATGGCTACCACAGCATTCTGCAGCGATACGCCATCCCATCTGGTTTGCACTTAGTGGGACTTAGTAGTTTTTCAACAGGACAATGACTCAACACACCTCCAGGCTGTGTAAGGGCTATTTGACCAAGAAGGAGAGTGATGGAGTGCTGCATCAGATGACCTGGCCTCCACAATCACCTGACCTCAACCCAATTGAGATGGTTTGGGACGAGTTGGACCGCAGAGTAAAGGAGAAGCAGCCAACAAGTGCTCAGCATATGGGAACTCCTTCAAGATTGTTGGAAAAGCCTTCCAGGTGAAGCTGGTTGAGAGAATGCCAAGAGTGAGCAAAGCTGTCATCAAGGCAAAGGGTGGCTACTTTGAATAATCTAAAATATATTTTGTTTTGTATATCACTTTTTTTGTGTTACTACATGATTCCATATGTGTTATTTCAATGTAGAAAATGGTCAAAATAAAGAAAAACCCTTGAATGAGTAGGTATGTCCAAACTTTTGACTGGTATTGTATATATATATATATATATATATATACACATACGATTTTATATATGTATATACACAAACTATTATTAACAACATTTTAATAAACAAAATTAGCCTGCTTTTCTAACAACATTCTAATCAGGTCCTTACATAGGCTCAGAAGGATCCTGTGAGGGCGGTACATTTTCTGGCGACAGTAGTCCTTGCAGTGTTTCTGCCGTGAAGTCTCGGAGGCCCAAAAAACATCTCGGCTTCATGGACACTTGTGCCGTACAATTAACCAGTGTGGCTATAAAAGCTACAAAATTCACCGTCTTCACAATAAGTGCATCCAGATCAGTTGATTGACATATAACATTTGCAACTGTTTGCGGTACATCCACCGCCATATCTTCTTCATGACTGTGGCCTCTTTCCCCTTCGACTGTCTTCACCGCCTCCACATGTTTAGAACTGATAATGCATTTCATTGATTATTGAATGTTATGGTGGACACAGCTTTGAGGAACCAAAACATACATAGCCGCTGCTCAACAAACTTGACAACAAATCGTTTGGGGTGCTGCATTTTAAACGATTGTGCTCATCACCCTCACGGCACAGGAGTCAAGCAATACATTCAAGAAGCCCCTGACTGCAGTGTGCAGTTCGGGGCCGGGCTCAATCAAGCGCGTTTAACCCAAACCCTTCCCGTCTCCTTCAAGATCACCCAAGTTGAGGTTCACGTCGAAGGTATCAACGTCAACGAAAACAAATCTTAATCGAACCTAACCGGATACAAATATAAACCATGGACGTGAGACTGTCATTATGAATAATGTACTTTGTAATATTCATGTTATACCAGTGCAGTGGTATATTTTTATATAACCAACTACCGCACCGATGTTAGCATAGCGTTAATTAGCACCCTTTTTGCACGTGAGCTAGCTAATTGCTTTCATTGAGGGAGTCTTATCTGGACAAATGTGCCTTCTTGAGCAGTAAGCCTAGGTTTACATGTACAGTTATGTAATGGATTTGATCGCTGATTTTCTGTGTTTCTTCAATGTATGCCTTGTTGTGTTTGGCTGGCTAAATGTGTATCGTTGATGCTGACGGCCATTCCCTAAGTTACACATAGTATATACAATAATGAAATTAAATGCCTATTGCTTATTTTATGCCTTTCTAATTATCATGCCTTTTATGTCTATGCTTATTTCTTTGATGTATAGATATAACAGTTGTGATGACTTGTTGAGTAGTTATAGATATCACTGAAAACCTCTTTAGTAATAGTGGCTTTTGTTGGCATGGTGGTCTTGTGAAAGTGGGGTGTAATTTGTCTTGATCACCCAATGAGGCACTACTCTTAATATTTATTCTTCCTTTTTCTTCAAGGAAGCAGATGTTCTTCTAAGGGACACACTAGAGGCAGCAAAGTGGTGCGAACGCCAAACGTTGAAAGGCACCGTTTCCCTCCCTTGTGTAATTGGGATGGACGGGGAAGACCGCATTACAACCCTTAAGCAACTACGGTTGCATGATAGCCTGGATGAAGAGGACAATATATTCCTCAAGGATCCATTCATGTTCTCGTTCCAGAGAGATTATGAGATGTTCTATGTGGAGGCAGTTGACAACGAGAAAATGACTGTGCCTCTTTTGAGGAGCAGGAGTAAAGCAATTTTTGAGAAGTGGTCAAACCTTGTTTTTGTCTGCTGTGTTGTTTCAATTGTTAATTGTGTTATGTTGTTTAGTCAAGATGATGTAGAAGTCACCGATTCTCTGATCTCTTTACTGGGGCTGGTATAACTTAATGCACCAAGCACATTCAGCTTGTCAGTATGTCTATATGGTATAGTCTGTCTCCATTCTCATGAAGAAAGTAAATAGCATTATAAAATCAGGAAAGGTAGTAACTGTATATATGCTTAATGAAATAATATAAAGTTATTTATCAACACAATTTTAACAGTACATTACGTAACAAGTCTTCACTGCAACAATATCAGTAGCTTGTCTCAAATATAGCATGAAGCAAAAAGTGTTACATGTGCTGGTACCACTTTATATAATATTTCTTACGATTTCTTACGAAACTGAAATGTTTGTATTCAACGTGTGCCTTGCACAAACCTGTGTTTGTATTCAGTGTGACACTGTCAAACCTCAGATGAACAAAAAAACACCCGTGGGCGTGGTCAAACATTTGACTCCACCCTAATTGAGCCAGGCCCTAAACTGCATGCTGCAGTCAGGGGTACTTGATACATTCCGCAAAGAGTAGTTCATAATCTAGTCCAATTGCGGCCACAAATAGACCTTGTTTCAAATGTACCAAGCATCAAACGTGCATTGTTTAAAGCACACATTTCCAAGTCCGTCACAAACGACAGCTCCAATAAGCCCCTTATGGTGAACGAGGCTTGTAGAATCATTACTATTTTCAGTTTTCCATTCATCGTTTGCCGGTAGAAGATCCTGCATGCTCTGGGCATTACTGATTCAAATTAACACAAGTTGAACGATTCGCTCTTTTGACTGAACGAGTCGAAAAGATCAAAGTCAGTAAAGAGCCGAACATTGCGGGCAGCTCAGGAACTAGTCTAGAGACCAATCAGGAACGCTGTTGGCATAGATGACGCCGAGTTCCATGATTTGCGAAAACCTATGAAATCCTCAAACTACATATGCAGTGAACGGGCATGAAATGTGGGCTAAATACAATTACAGTAAACATCTTATTAATGACAAATTGGGGGGGTATGCTTGAAGCAATGGACTAGTTACCTATCTGTGCCAAAAAAAGCACAGGCTTCTTGGCTGACAGTATTCACCTATGGGGGGGGCTTTACTACCCCTTCTCTTAGAAGCATCCTGCATACAAACTGAACAGGGAAACCAGCCACTGAAGTGAGGCATTAACATATGACACTGCAATTTCCTTTGTGTGTGGAGTATCTCATATGTTGACCACATAGCGGTTAAAGAAGAATTACCCAAGATTAATCACTGTAGCCATTCAGGAGACATTATGGCTGGCTATAGGACATCAATAAGCTGGACCGAAATGAGACCCTGACAAAAGTGTATGGTGTGGCAATTCAAATGATCACGTCATCCATATAAGGAGCTAACAAACGGCAATATTTTAATGCTGCCTTCATCAGAACGAGGGGGTATGCCTTTGCAGAGAGAGCTGCTGGATTATTTCCTTTGACAGTTGTACTAGCAAGTTCTATTTCGGTACCTGAACAGTTTGGGCAAAAGGGTGTTGAAAACAGACACACAATCATCCTGAATTTGAAGGATGTGGTTCAGGAACACTAGGCTAATATCACATTAGTGGAAATAAGACAAGTCAGATGTCCAAATAAACTGGAGCTACCTACAAGAGCACTATTTAAATCAAAGGCTTTTCTTTACAAAAAGATGGCAATACTCTGTGGTTAATACAATATTTTCCACTTATTGTAATGAAAACAAATGAACTCATGTCCATCATATCATCCACAAACAGTCTTACAAACATCAGGGTTTCATTGATTTCCGCCTTTATCAACATTGAAATGACTGTTGCACTCCAACATGACATTGATAAAACAGTCCAGTGGCCCCAAGGGGTCCATATTTTGGTCTAACTGAAAGCTCTGAATCATATCCAACAGTATAATAAAAACAATGTGACATATCCAAAATGCCCCCAAAAACCATCCAATGTGAACAATGTTGAAGAGTTTCAAAAGCAACGGGGCTATTAATGATAGCATTCCCTGTGACAGCAGAGTGCATTCAAAGGTCATTAAATAAAAGCCAACCACTCACACAATTATTCATCAAAGATTGGTGTACAAAAACACAAATTGACAGCTGAGCAGTATAAAATGATGCAATGCCTGTTCTCCATAAGTCAAGTTCAAAAGAGACAAGCTCAGGCATCGCATTGCACCAATTTGCTTCCTGCCGGTATTGACACTTGGCGAGGATCCGACGCAAACAGTTTGTCATCATCTCCCACCTGGATGATAGAAAAAGGCATATCAACACCACAGAAACATAAAACGCAAAGCAGCTTTACAACTTGTCTATTCACGTTCATTTATATTCCTTTCCTAGGATTTGGACTTACCTCTGAATCCCCGTCCACCGCCACCTCCTCTACCTCTGAAACCTCCTCCTCGACCACCACCAAAACCTCCTCTGCCAAATCCGCCACGGTCACCACCCCCCCTGCCACCACGGAATCCACCTTTGAGAGCAAAATATATATTTTTAGGTATAAAAATAGACTAACATAACTCCACATTATATTCACAAGAAAAACAGCCATGGGGCCTAAGCTGTTGACATTTTGCTCTTACCTCCACGGGGACCTCCTCTTCCACCTCGACCTCCTCTGCCTCCCCTTGGGGGACCCTTCTCACCCGGGGGCCTGGGAAGGAACCTCTGGAGTGGTAGGAGTTTCATTGGGTCTACGTAGAACTGTGGACCAGAATATGATGAGTTACGGAATACATGCCATAGCAATGTTTATGCAATAAGATGGATTAGCTGACAAAGTCATAAACAATGTGCGCGCTTCCATGGGACAGTAGTCAGCGGTATGTGATTCTGGATGCTAGCAAGAATGACAAGAAACTGCCATGTGGGGAATCATACGTTTTTTGTTTCAGCTTGTTCTTGACACTGTCTTGTTTCAAGTTGTTGTAACTGTATTTCATGTCAATGCTAATATGGCTTATATTTACTAACTAGCTCAGAAACAACTATGTATTTGAGACATGGTTCATGGTGCAAATGTATTTATGTTTCAATAAACATTGGAGACGAAATATAGCTTACATGTGGTCAAAAGTCAAAGCCAACCTCATCTGTTTTGCCCCGTCGTGTCGGTTGTTGCTAAACAATCAACTAAAGCAAATTTATGGTCAATCCGAGAGAGGGTCAAAAAGAAAATGGAAGTACACGTTGGCTGTATGGAGGTGCCACACGGAGCTCAGTGAACCTCCGTAAAAAGGCCTACGCGTACGATTTAGAGATGATTGTTTGACAGGCGAGCTGGGGGGGGGTTTCTGGTATCCTGCATTCTCCCGGCACAGCCAGAAGAGGACTGGCCACCCCTCACCGCCTGGTTCCTCTAGGTTTCTTCCTAGGTTCTGGCCTTTCTATGGAGTTTTTCCTAACCACCATGCTTTTACACCTGCATTGCTTGCTGTTTGGGGTTTTAGGCTGGGTTACTGTACAGCACTCTGACATCAGCTGATGTAAGAAGGGCTTTATAAATAAATTTGATTGATTGTTAACACCATGGCACCAGGTTGGGTAACGTCGACCATGAAAGCACTTTTAACTACTTACGGAGTGGTGGGGCGCTAGCGACACTACCCGGTAAAATGCAAGGCGCCAAATTCAAAATCCAAAAGTTGAATTATTAAAACATTCATCAATATACAAGTGTTGCATAGTCATCAAAAGCTCTGCTTCTTGGCAATATCACAGCGTTGTCAGATTTCAAAAAGGCTTTACGGCGAAAGCACAACATTTGATTGTTTGAGGGTAGCACCTCCAATATTTTACCATTAGCATAAATTCATAAACCATCGCGGTTCACACAAAACACATTTCACAGCGAAAACAAATCCCTTACCTTTTGAAGAACTTCTGCTGAGGGCTTCCCAAGTGTCCAACGAAGACATCCAATGGTTCTTTTGTTAGAAAAAGTCATTTATTATATCCATAAACCTCCATTTGGTTGGCGCGTTATGATCATAAAATACAGCGTCCACTCGCCCATTGAACCGTGAAGAGAACTCGTTCAACCTATACACTTGTCCAAGAACAATCAAACATCATTGATAATGTATCCTTAGGAACACTTTAATGTATATTTACTATAATATTTCAACCGGATTATAAACTGGACGATAGGAAAGGAAAAAAACAAGAGCGCGTGCGAGCCCGTGAACGCGCATCCTCTTCTGTTTACATCCGACTATAACATCACCAAACACTGTCTAGAGACTGTTGACATCCAGTGGAAGCAATAGGTACTGCAATCTTACTCCCAGAAATGGCTGTTTTCAATAGGGAGGGGTTCAAAATGAGGCAATGTGTCAAAAACACTTTTTCCAGGACAGAAATTCCTCAGGTTTTCGCCTGCTATTTCTGTTACACTCACAGACATTATGTTAACACTTTTAGAAACTTCAGTGTTTCCTATCCAATAGTACTAATTATGTGCAAATCCTATTTTCTGGGCCTGAGTGGCAGGCATTTTACTTTGGGCACGCCAGACTCTCCAAAACCGTCACCTCGGGAGCCTCTCCCTAAGAAGAGGCTCCCTAAGAAGAGGCACCGGGGAAGTATTCGAAAGTTTGGAGAGTCTGGCGTGCCCAAAGTAAAATGCCTGCCACTCAGGCCCAGAAACTAGGATATGCACATAATTAGCACTATTGGATAGGAAACACACTGAAGTTTCTAAAACTGTAAAATGTGAGTATAACAGAACTGATATGGCAGGCGAAAACCCGAGGAATGTCTGTCCGGAATTTTTTTGTGTGACATGCCCTCACTTTAAATGGCTGCCTATGGGATTCTCAGTAAAATAGGACCCAGATTGCAGTACTTATGGCTTCCACTAGATGTCAACAGTCTTTAGACAAGGTTTCATGCCTTTATAATGGAAGACAACCAAACAGAAGAAGAATTTGTAAGAGGGAGGAAGTCACTTGAGTTTTTTGTGCGCGAGACCGTGTGCGCGTTCCTCTGTATTTTCCTTTTCTATCGTTTATCCGTGTGAAATATAATCGTTAATATACATAAAAGTATACATTATAAATGATGTTTGATTTGTTTGGGCAAAGTTGATAGGTATAATTTGAACGCTTTCTCTTCACTGTACAATGGGTGAGTACACTGTGGATTTTCTGAACATAACACGCCAACCAAACAGAGATTTATGGATATAAACAATTACTTTTTCTAACAAAAGAAACATGAATTGTCTTGCTTGGACACTTCAGATTGCCCTCAGCAGAAGATCATCAAAGGTAAGCGATTTGTTTTGTGAGACCCGCGCTGGTTATGATTTTATGCTAATGCATAAAATATGTGAGGTGCTATCCTCAAACAATCAAATGTTGTGCTTTCGCCGTAAAGCCTTTTTGAAATCTGACAGCGCTGTGATATTGCCAAAAGTCTAAGCTTTTGAAGACTATGCAACACTTGTATATTGATGAATGTTTTATAATTCAACTTTTGGATTTTGAATTTGGCACCTTACATTTCTTCCGGAATGGGGCGCTAGCACCCCAATGATCCTTAAGATGTTAACTACCATCAGCTCTATTACATGTAATACACTAATATTGCTTACCTTCTGTAGTTTCTTGAACGAGGATGCCTTCATATTATCAGAGAGTTTAACAGAGAAATACTGTTTCTTCAGGTTAAGGGGCAAACCAGTGTCACAAATGACATGAAACTCAGTGTTAACCAGTAGAAATGGAATTCTAGCATACAAGTTATACAGTGTTATTAATGAGATCAAGAAAACATGAACATTCCCAACCACTTCACAGATGACTCTGGTTAGACAAGGAAAGATTGAAAGGATACAAAGTCACGTAGTTGGCCAAAGATTTCGTCCACTTTCCCGATCTGCTCCTTGTTTTCCAAGTACACGGGTGCATTGAAGTAGGGAACTTTGTTCTCCTCAGTTACACACTTGCACACAATTTCATCCTCACAGGGGTGCATGAATTCTCCTAATGCTGCAGAGACAAGAGCAAGGACATCTGGTCAGTACAGGATTTTCTTTAAACTGGGATCAGTATGTAAAAGTACAAATAGGACAACTGATGTTACAATGCCAGGCAGACTATATGGACATCTCCAGATGTGCAACTGGTGTAGTGTAAATTCAACACGCAAAGCATTAACAATGCCCTCTCCATCACTGGAACGGGATATGGGTGCATCACATGGCGGTCTTATTCATCGTACCAACAACATATTCTGGAGGGCCATAGTCTTGGAAGCCTCCTCGACCTCCTCTTCCACCACCTCGGAAACCGCCGCCGCCACCTCGACCACCATATCCTCCACCACCACCACCGTATCCTCCCCCACCACGGTTGAATCCGCCACCACGGCCCCCTCTTCCACCTCCTCCTCGGAAGGACATTTTCTAGTGTACCTGAGAGAGTTGGGAGTACGGGAGATAAGATTAAGTTGCATAGATACAATTCAATGCAATTCACTTTCAAATACTATACATGCTCATCAAACATTGTCAGTAACGTTAGTGGATGTTTCCTTTTCTGGCGAAATACCACGATAAAACTAGCTAGTTAGCTAGCCAACGAACAGTAAAATGATTAACTAATGACTTGATCAATGCATGATTTCACGTTTATGAACTATATCAGCACAGCAACTTGCAAGGGATCAATTGAACAAGCTAGCTAACAGTTAGCTAACTAGGCAGCCAGACTACTTATTTACAACATATCAAAAGACTACGGTATCACGTTATGCTTTGCTGAGCACATTATGGTCGCGTCGTGCAACTTACGAAATACACAAAAATATTTATTTGATTGACATACCTTTGTACTACAAATAAGCTCAGCTGATGGAGTGAAGTGTGCCAGACACACGTTCGACGCGACGAAAACACATGTGCTTTCAGGTGGTGCCGTAAAGTGAGAACCATAGAGATTGATAGAAGTCTCTTCATGGATATTTCAATAATAAAGCCCGAGGAGGTGTGGTATATGGCCAAAATACCATGGCTAGGGCTGTTATTATGCACGACCCAACGTGGAGTGGCTGGATACGGCCCCTTAGCTGTGGTATATTGGCCATATACCACAACCACCCGAGGTGTCTTATTGCTATTATAAACTGGTTACCAACATAATTAGAACAGTAAACAAGTAATGTTGCATACTACCTGTGGAATATAGTCTAATAGGCCACAGCTTTCAACCAATCAGCAACCAGTACTGAAACTAACAGGTTAAATTTTTTTTAGCATTCCTATGAGTTGAGACCAATCAGCCAATGAAGAAGAAAATGGACTACTTTAAAATTAGAGCGTTGGGCCAGTAACCGGAACGTTGCTGGATCGAATCCATGAGCTGACTATGTAAAAATCTGTTCTTCTGCCCCTGAGAAAAGGCAGTTAACCCACTGTTCCCCAGGCGCCGAAGATGTGGATGTCGATTAAGGCAGCCCCCGCACCTCTCTGATTCAGAGATTGAAGGCATTCAGTTGTACAACTGACTAGGTTTCCCGCTTTCCCTTTCCCAATGCTGTCACAGACGCTATAATGGCACAGATACAAAAATGAGTCGTCTATCTATCTCTATGGTGAGAACTGAAGGGAAGTCTGGACTGTCGTAAAACTCAGACTGTCGTTCATTCACGACATCCTGTGAAGAACACTAGGAGAAAATCTCAATTGTATTCTCCTCGCGTCCTCTCCTCGTGTCTTTCTCAAAATTAATTGGAGGAGAAGGTTAGTAGGGCGGGACCTATGACTTTCTCATCCAATGGGGTTTGAGAAGGAGGCGAGCAGAGAAAAGAGAGAGGGCGCCTTGAGAATGCAATTATCTCCTGCCTGAGAACACCACAGACTCACTTTGACAACGCTGGAAGGTCTGGAACTGGATTTGCTACCAAGTCAACAGTAACACGTTTGAGAGCAGACACATGCTTTCTTTACATATTCTTTAGAGTAGGCTAATTTAATTAAGGCTGTACAATACTAATGTTTTTTAAACTTCTAATTTGTTGAAAACTGCAATTGTGTGCCCCCTTTGCATTACGTAGTTCTGGTCCAGGGTGTTACCTGAGACTAATGATATGTATTAACTCTAGATAACTACTAATGGCGCTGTTTTGAAGCCACCGTGCAGCCTTTTTGGTATTCCTCATCCGTCGTAAAAAAATAAATAATATTTTGAAGCTATAGAAATGCATTTATTAATGTCTACATTCATTTTTGACAAGTATATTATATTACAGACACCTTAAAGCTATAATCCTTCATGGTGAAACTGCCACATCCGTTTGCGATATTACAACAACAAAGAAGTATACTGCAAACAAATAACACAGGTTTTTCCCCCGCGGACATCATTGCAGCGTGATAGAACATGTACTGCAATTTAGTTCTGCCATGTTGTGCAACGCTCCTCACCTCCGCTTTGTCAACAAAACAATAACAACAGCCGTGGGGAGGACAGTGACACTGTTTCCCCTACTGCGGATTCCATCTTTAATGCATACTTTTAAAGTGAACTAAACATTTTAAAATGTAAAAAAATATAAAAACATATTCCATGGTCTTTTTGGAGAGTACTAATGTTACAGAGACTACTAATGTTGCAACAAAGAAATACTTAAATAGGTATAATTTTTATCCTTGTAACATTTAGTTGAAATACTGTGGAAATACATTCATTCCTATGGAGGACTGCTCATTTTGGGGAGTGCCAATATTGCACTGGTGGCTTCAAAGCCGCTCATTGGCCATTACATAGCATCAGAAATCCATGGTTTATACACATCATTGAGTGCAACTTGAGCTTCGAGCCACATATAACAACCTGGACTAGAGCTAGCGTAAATGATACCTTTGTAATGTGTAAATGTTTGACAGAACTGCAACTGTCATACCTATAAGTATTTACTTTTATCAGCCTACTTGTTGATGTGCTTTATTTCCCCTAGCCTCACATCTGGAGGAAGTTATAATGAATACTGAGAGCCAGGTAAGCAATGACTTGTCTGTCTTGTTGTAAGCCCATGCAGTGGCCGTCTGTGTAATGAGGCACCATTATTTATTTTTTATCTGAGTAAATCTCTTTATAATGCATATATTGAATCTATTACTATTACCCCAGGTGATCAAGTGCAAGGCAGCAGTAGCGTGGGAGCATGGCAAACCCCTGTCAATTGAGAAGGTGGAGGTTGCCCCACCTAAGGCTCACAAAGTGCGTATAAAGGTAACCACAACTTTCCCCTAAGCTAAACATTTCCCAGACCAATGCTTATGTAAAGCCTAGTACTCACAGAGATATTAACCTAAACATAAACTGTGTGTTGTTTCTATTGATGGAGAGATTGCAGCAAGTGGAATTGTGCCACACTGACTGGGGGTACCTCTATGAGACTGGTGCACGCATGCATCTGCGGCCTTTCCCACTGGTTCTGGGCCAGGAGGGGTCAGGTGTGGTGGAAGGTGTCGGCCCTGGAGTCTCCAAATTCTCACCAGGTAAACCACCAATGTAGATATACAGTATTTCCATAAACATACTGTGTTGTGTTCTTATTCTTCTACTATTGATCTGTTCTGGGCTATTTTGAGACCTTACAGCTAGAATTGTTAGTTGCTACATCCATGTTTTGACTTATAAATGAATTGCATACACATTTATTCTTAAAGAATATAATTCATAAATTCCTCATGAGCTTAGTTCGATTGTCATACCCCATCAGAACCCAAAAATATAAGCTTGTTTTACTTCAATAACGTAAATGTAAACAAACACTGTATAACATGGTTAAAACTATACATTTGATATTATGGATTGTCAGTCCTTACATCCTTTCCTGTGGCAGTCCTCGTGAAAGCCAGTTTTATTTCATAACCCTCTTCAGGTTGAGCCTGGCTCCACATGTGTAGTGTTTGGGTTGGGGGCTGTGGGCCTAGTTACAGTCATGGGCTGCAAAGTTGCCGGGGCTGCCAGAATCATCGCAGTGGATATCAATCCGGGCAAGTTTGACAAGGCTGAGGCGTTTGGGGCCACTGAGTTGGTGAATCCCAAGGACCACAGCAAGCCCATCCAGGAGGTGCTGGTGGAGATGACCGACGGAGGGGTGGACTTGTGTGGTCGCTCACCTTTGTTGTGGTTATCGGCAAGCTATAGTCTGGTGGTATCAGTATACAAAAATGGGAGCTGAGTTATGTCCAATATAGTGCAGTGAAAAAGCATTTGCCCCCTTCCTGATTTTCTCTAGTTTGCATATTTTTGACACTTATCAGATCTTCTACCAAAACCTAATATTAGATCAAGGGAACCTGAGTGAGCAGATAACACAAATGTTGATACTTATTTAATTTATTTAATCAACAAAGTTATATGCAACACCCAATGCCCCTGTGTGAAAAAGTAATTGCCCCCTTACACTCAATAACTGGTTGTGCCACCTTTTAGATGGAATGACTGCAACCAAATACTTCCTGTAATTGTTTATCAGTCAAGTTACTGTGGAGAAAATGTGTCCCACTCTTTTATGCAGAACTGCTTTAACTCAGCGACATTTGTGGGTTTTCGAGCATGAACTGCTCATTTCAGGTCCTGCCAGAACATCTCATTGGGTTTAGGTCTGGATTTTGACTAGGCCATTCCAGAACTTTCAATGTGTTGCTTTTCAGCCATTCAGATGTAGACTTGCTTGTGTGTTTTGGATCATTGTCTTGCTGCATGTCCCAGCTGCGCTTCAGCTTCAACTCATGGATGGATGGCCTGACATTCTTCTTCAGAATTCTCTGATACAGAGAATAATTCATGGTTCCGTCAATGATGGTAAGTCGTCCAGGTCCTGAGGCAGTAAAGCATCCCCAAACCATCACAATACCACCACCATGCTTGACCATTGGTATGAGGTTCTTACTGTTTGCCAGAAAAGCACCTGGAAGTGATCATCAAGACTCCTGGAAGAATGTTCTATGGACAGATGAGTCAAAATGTTTACTTTGGCCTAGTCAAAATCCAGACCTAAAGCCAATGAGATGTTCTGGCAGGACCTGAAGTGAGCAGTTCATGCTCGAAAAGTGGGCCAAAATTCCTCCACAGGGATGTGAGAGACTGATCAACAACTACAGGAAGCGTTTGGTTGCAGTCAATGTAGCTAAAGGTGGCACAACCAGTTATTGAGTGTAAGGGGGCAATTTTTCACACAGGGGCATTGGGTGTTGCATAACTTTGTTTATTAAATAAAGGAATGAAGTATCAATATGTTTATTATTTGTTCACTGAGGTTCCCTTGACTTAATATTACGTTTTGGTTGAAGATCTGATAACATTTAGTGTCCAAAATATGCAAAAATAGAGAAAATCAGAAAGGGGGCAAATACTTTTTCACAGCACTGTACTTAACATTGGATAATTACATCACAGTTTTAGAGTTGGAGTTGTAGAGTAGGATTAGATACAAATAGTTCAAGCTCATATGATGTCTTCGTGTCGTTGTCCCTTAATTGTTAGCTAAAGTATGTGATAGATTGTAAGTGTCTCAAATAAATGCTCTTTCTCCCATCACCCTCTAGCATTTGAACAATAATCAAAATGTGATACTGACTGAACCAGCTGGATGAAGATTAAGTTTATAGGTTGATTATTATCCTCCTGACCACGGACTTCAGATAAGCCATATACTTGTTAAGCGATATACCTTATAAACTACCTTCTACTTCTTTACTAGGTTACTATGGTCCGAAGATTTTAATTACCTTAATTACCTAAATTTAGGAAATGCCCAATACCAACCTCATTATATTTCTATAATTTCACTGTATTAGGACATTTTTTATGCACAACATATTTTTATGTTGCCCTTCATTGAATACATCTACCAGTAGATGGCAGACACACCCCACAAAAGCCTCTGAAACCATCCTCAAGCACAGAATGAATCAAATACTGAGGATATATTAGACCCAACTGCTTAAGCCTCAGTGTTCAGATGTGCAGTATTGTCACTGGTAGGGACTTCATTAATTGTGACAATCAATGTTTTTAATTAATCATGGAAAGTATGAACTATTAATTGAGACTTAATACAATCAAATACCTTCAATATTTGCCCCTATGTAACACTTTAGTAGAGCTTGCTAGCATGTAATGCTATGCTTGTTTGATGGGAGACACAAGACACTTTTCCCCCGAGGGTATTCAATGTGAAAGAAACTAAAGTATTACATACATTTGCATTGAGGAGAAGGCAGAAGAATCAGCAAGAATGTTTTGCGATAGAGAGACAAATGGGACAGTGTCACCAGCGGTTGAGAAATATACGCTTCATGTAGCTGGGGTATAGTTTCGACCTTGGTAATATTATATATTGATTTAATATAGAGCGCTCTGGCGGGCTAAAATAACAGTTCCAGCCTGTCAGGGCCCAAGACAAAAGGTTGCTTGGGGAATGCCTCCCAATGATGAACTGAAATAGCTGTCTCGGAATTTGCTTTATTGAAGTTCCATTCAGATCAAATGAATAGCCTTGGCAGTTTCCCTGATTTTCCATCTTTATTTAAAATGGAAAATGAACCGGTGCCTCCCCTCTCTGCGTTCGGCTCCGGGTTCTGTGTGTAATCAATCAGAGATCCAAAGCTTAAATTTTTTCCTCTCCCTGTCAAAGAAAGTTAGCAAAAAAACAAAGAAGGGAGAGAGAATGGGGTATGGGTACAAGCGAGAGAGAGAGAGAATGAGAGAGACATCAAAAGGCGAGAGAAGAAAGGAGGAGACAAGTTTTGACAGGTGCTTATGTGACTTGGCACTCTCATCAATAAATGTTGGACAAGCCCACCCTTCTAGATGTATAAGGCTTGCTTTGGGGACAAGTGTCTATGTGTCTGTCTCATCTGTGGGAAAATATCCATGTTGAAGTCTAGCAGTCTGTCTTTTATTTTTGAGGGTGTGTTTGAATTTCTCAACCTTTAGGTTGTCACGGTGCTAGGACACTAATACACCAAGTAACTGCTGTTTGAATTACATACACCACTACGTCACTACATGATTGAGAGACTTGGGCCATATCTTGTTCCCTGTTTCATCATGTATCTCACCGTATAATATGCTGCGTCAACCATCTCAACCACTGATCTTCTTCAATCCGTCCATGTTTTTATGTTATGGTGAATTATGAGATCTCTCTGTTTTGTTTCACTATGAGAATGCATAGGCATTTTATTGCAATACAAATCATGCCAAATGTCTCCTTTTTACTACTTGATCAATCTACAATGTCTGCCTGTCTCTGATGTAAATCCATGTCATTAGTATAGTAGAACATTTATTAAAAGTATAAAATATATTTCAAACTTCAATAATATTAAAAACAACAAACTATTTTTTAAGTGAGAAGTAGTCATAGGTCTGAAGCCAAAAAAGAAAGGAAGTTCATGAGCACCAAAATGTAAATATGTATATATACAGTACCAGTCCAAAGTTTGGACACCTACTCATTCCAGGATTTTAATTTTTACTATTTTCTACATTGTAGAATAATAGAGAAGACATCAAAACTATGAAACAACACATGGAATCATTTAGTAACCAAAACAGTGTTAGTAACCAAAACAAATCAAAATATATTTTATATTTGAGATTCTTCAAAGTAGCCACCCTTTGCATTGATGACAGCTTTGCACGCTCTTGGCATTCTCTCAACCAGCTTCATGAGGAAATCTTTTCCAACAGTCTTTAAGGAGTTCCCACATATGCTGAGCACTTGTTGGCTGCTTTTCCTTCATTCGGCGGTCCAACTCATCCCAAACCATCTCAATTGGGTTGAGGTCGGATGATTGTGGAGGCCAGGTCATCTGATGCAGCACTCCGTCACTCTCCTTCTTGGTCAAATAGCCCATACACATCCTGGAGGTGTGTTGGGTCATTGTCCTGTTGAAAAACAAATTATTGTCCCACTAAGCGCAAACCAGATGGGATGGTGTATCGCTGCAGAATGCTGTGGTAGCCATGCTAGTTAAGTGTGCCTTGAATTCTAAATAAATCACAGATAGTGTCACCAGCAAAGCACCCCCACACCATCACACCTCCTCTTCCATGCTTCACGGTGGGAACCACACATGCGGAGATCATCCATTCACCTACTCTGCGTCTCACAAAGACACAGCGGTTGGAACTAAAAATCTCAAATTTGTACTAATCAATAAGACAGATTTCCACCGGTCTAATGTCAATTGCTCGTGTTTCTTGGCCCAAGCAAGTCTCTTCTTCTTATTGGTGTCCTTTAGTAGTGGTTTATTTGTAGCAATTCGACCATGAAGGCCTGATTCACGTCTCATCTGAACAGTTGATGTTGAGATGTGTCTGTTGAACTCTGTGAAACATTTATTTGGGCTGCAATCTGAGGTGCAGTTAACTCTAATGAACTTATCCTCTGCAGCAGAGGTAACTCAAGGTCTTCCTTTCCTGTGGCGGTTGTCATGAGAGCCAGTTTCATCGTAGCGCTTGATGGTTTTTGCGACTGACTGCATTTGAAGAAACTTTGAAAGTTCTTGAAATGTTCCACATTGACTGACCTTCATGTCTTAAAGTAATGATGGACTGTCATTTCGCTTTGCTTATTTGAGATGTTCTTGCCATAATGTGGACTTTGTCTTTTACCAAATAGGCCTATCTTCTGTGTACCACCCCCCACCTTGTCACAACACAACTGATTGGCTCAAAAGCATTAAGAAGGAAAGAAATTGCACAAATTAACTTTTAACATTGTAACCTGTTAATTGAAATGCATTCCAGATGACTACCTCAGGAAGCTGGTTGAGATAATGCCAAGAGTTTGCAAAGCTGTCATCAAGGCAAAGGGTGGCTACTTTGAAGAATCTCAAATACAAAATATATTTTGCTTTGTTTAACACTTTTTTGGTTACTACATTATTCCATATGTGTTATTTCATAGATTTGATTTATTCACGATTATTCTACAATGTAGAAAATAGTAAAAATAATGAATGAGTAGGTGTGTCCAAACTTTTGACTGGTACTGTATATGTATGTGTATGATATGTGTATATATATACACACATATATACACCGGTATACATCATTTTAATAGCAGGATACTGTAACATCCATTTGAATCCTAAGCAACCTGCCTACACATAGTTTGAAAGATACAATACCAACATAGCCACTGTAGTAGGTCAAAGCTGTGTGATGGAAAACCTTGGTAGGGCATGGGTGGAATAGGCATTGTGGTTCTCATGAATTTCCTTTATTTTTTGGCTTCAGACCAATGCCTACTTCTACTTTTCTACACCGGTAGGTGATTATGCAAAATTATTGTACAACATTATAATACAGCATAACACAGCAATACAAGTTAAGTAAAAGTAAACAATAATGAGAAATGGCAACATAAATAATGTAGTTGTTAGTATTTAAAATTAACAACTGATTTTCCAGAGGGGAGCGCAAAACCAAAAACACATTTAAGCAAATATGGAAAATACACAAATGATCAACATGTACCCATTAGCATGAACATGTACCTTAAAGTTGACTGAAAAAAGGCCTAGTACCACATTGGCTGTAAACAAAAGTGAGTTATCACTAAATTTAAAGTGCACAGCCAAATTCATCAGATATAGTAAACTTAGTAAATACAATTCAGGGATGGCCATAATTGCTCTTGACAAGCTACACGTTTATGCAGGCTTTTCTACCACACCTGATTCTACTATTCATGGTGAACAGCTGAGGTCTTGATGAACAGCTGAGTAGTAGAACCAGGCGTGGTAGCACTGGGCTTGAATAAATAAAAACATGCATAACCCTGTGGCTCGTAAGAGCAATTTTGGTAACTTCTGAAACAAACACTGCTGAGAAACACCGGTAAAATATAACATTAGAGAAGTGCAAAACACTCTTAAGAAAAATTATATACACATTTACAAATCTGACATTGGATATGTGCTCTAAATCCTTTAGCTACAAGTGTTCTTAGTAATTCTGCACACAGCTGTCCAACTCCAGTAAAAGAGCATACATTCCCACAATTGTAAATGGCTGTATAAATATGAAAACAGATGGGAGTACTCACAGATTTAGAACAGAACAAATGTTTTATTGGTAGTGTTCAAAGTACCATGTGTAGGCTTTGAATTGGCATACACTGTAAGTCGTTTGTCAGCGCCACAAGGGGCAGCTTGCATTTCTCTGTGACAGGCGCATGCCCACGATCCGCCACTCTGCCATAAAGTCCTGGGCAGTACCTTTAGGGATGGCGTGCATCTCAAAGATGAGGGCAACGATCTCTTCCTTGAGAGTCTGAGAGCTGGTCTCACCTCTGTTCTAGCAAGACACACGTAGTAGTACATACCACCACACTCACTGCCACTTGCCTGCCACTCCACAAACCCAAAAGCTCTTTTAAGAGCCACCTAATTAGTGAAAATAAGTGTGTGTGTGTCCGGGAGGGGGCTGTCAAAACTATAAACAAAATAATTGTCAATAAGTATCCTCCAGGAAGCAAACCCACAATCTTCAGATCAACAGTCGGTAACTCTAAACATTACACTACGAACCCTGTTCTTAAAACATTGTTTTTGAAAGACAATTTAAATGGACGGTCTAGAAGCGTTTGTTCCAAAATAATGTTGTTCATTCACTCAGTACTGATTGAACGTTTATTATTTTTGCTTGGTTCAAATACAATAGTCTAAAATAGTTGATTTCATCAACACAGACTTTTTTAATCACGTAGCTAGCCAGGTTAGCAATCATGTCATTTTCTTTGGACTGCGCACAGCATGGCACACAATTTAACCTCTACGGGATCGGTGTCCCCCCCGCTGGACGGTTCAGCTAACGTAGGCTAATGTGATTAGCATGAGGTTGTAAGTAACAAGAACATTTCCCAGGACGTATACATATCTGAGATGGGAAGAAAGCTTAAATTCTTGTTAGTCTAACTGCACTGTCCAAATTACAGTAGCTATTACAGGGAAAGAATACCATGCTATTGTTTGAGGAGAGTGAACAGTTATGAACTTGAAAATGTATTAATAAACCAATTAGGCACAATTGGGCAGTCTTGATACAACATTTTGAACCGAAATACAATGGTTTATTGAATCTGTCTAAATATACACTGCTGCCATCTAGTGGCCAAAATCCAAATTGTGCATAACCTGCAATATTACATTATGGCCTTTCTCTTGTATTTCAAAGATGATGGACAAAAAAACAAACAAAAAAACGCAGGTTTTTGTCTTTGTATTATCTTTTACCAGATCTAATGTGTTATATTCTCCTACATTAATTTTACATTTCCACAAACTTCAAAGTGTTTTCTTTCAAATGGTATCAAGAATATGATTATCCTTGCTTCAGGACCTAAACTACAGGCAGTTAGATTTGGGTATGTCATTTTAGGCGAACATGGAATGAAAGGCTCCGATCTCAAGCAGATAGAGGGTTCGATTAATCTGGCCCAGGGTACACCGGGCTATGGCCTGTCAAATCATCAGGGAGTGAAGGCAGATAAAGCGTTTTTATCAAAAGCAATCACTTTTGCATGTGAAAACACAAATCCTACATGTGCTTAATTACGTCACTTGTTTTTAGTCGACTTTGCCGTCGGACAGAGCAGGGCACCTCGCTCACACCCGAAGTCAACCCAGTTCCAAATCGAATGCGATCAACTGTCAGCCGGTGCAAAAAGGACCAACACGGGCGCCCGGGCGAGATTAATCGAACCCCCTTAATGATTCTGATGTTGTTTATCTGGGTGCACCGTTTGCAGCACCCGCACCCCTGACTACTTTTTACTTGTGGATGGATTTTCTCCCCGAAAACTGTGCTAATCAGTCATCTCAAATGTGGATTATAATAATGACAAGAAGGCAGGAGAGGAGAGTATGCCTGAGCTAGATTATTTGAAACGGTGATGCTGTCAGTCGAGTCTGGAAAATTGTCTGATGCTAGCATGCATTTGCAGTTTGGGGTTCAACCATTGACTATATGCGGTTCATAACTAACTTACTGTTTCTTTAACAAAGCAATTTCTCGGCTATGGTTTGTGTTGTGGTCTTGGTTGTTCTTAGTCGAGGAAATGTAGTGTAGCTAACTGCAGTGTTTGTCCTGTCTGAAATCTGGCTACCTTGTCATACCGTAGCTTGGACTATGGAGTAGCCTACCTAGCTAGTTTTGGAATGCCCATTGCAAACATTGTAAGGGATCTAGCTAACAGTGTGACAGTTTCCCAAAGTTTGGCGTTGGGTTTGATCTTGCTTTGAACCTATTTAGCTAGCTATATTTTGTGGAAGAATGTATGATATATTGTGGTGCATGAACTCGTCATAAGCATTAGCTAACGTTACCTAGAGAACATTAACTGGCTATCATAGCAGTCAAGAACGTTCGCTAGCTTATTTGTGCATATCTGTGTTTAGGTTAGTTTACACATGATGACTTCAGAATTATATGAAAAACCTTGGCAAAATATAGCTAGCTTTCCTTGCTTGTTGATTAGCTACCTAGCCAACATTAGCTCTCATCTGACTGGTGTAATGTTATGTTAGGTAGCTTGCTTGCAAGCTACCTACCTAACTAATAAAAACAAAGCAACATTCATTGGCTAGCTACCTTTCTCTGCCCGTTTCTTAGCAAGCTAGCTTTCAGCTGAATGTTGTTATCGAGCTACAGAAACTAGCTACTGGACTTTGGACAAGCAACCTAACATTTGCTAATCAAAATATAGGTTAGCATTTATTGATTAACCTCAGCTTGAATACCACCATATATTTATATCATCAGAAGCCTAGGTTTGTTCCCATACACTTCTTATGACTGGCAGCCTGGTGCAAGCAGCTGTGTTGCTGTCGAGCAAAAGACCCGGTGTTAGAAGATGTTAGCGTTGTCAGAAATGCTACAAAAAGGTAGCACATTGTTGGTTCTTAATGGACAGAAATGAGCACGTGAGAGCGATAAATTATACATTTAATCAAACCAGTTGCCCCTACAAACTTATTCAGTCCAAAAGGTGGCGAGTCTAATGTTCACTGTATGGACGCTGTAGTCTCGTTCTTATCCGACACCTAGATATTGAGCTAGTTCTGGGCAAGAAACATTATGACGACCCTAATGCTAACAACCCTGTTAAAAATCTGGAATGTGGTTCTCGGTAACGAACGGGTGGCTCATGACGAGAGGTCGGGAGTGTCTTGTCTGTGTACCTCCAAGTTGATTTGTACATTTTCAGATTGGTGACATATTGGCTTAGATATGATGGTAGGGAAATTTCAATTCAACATTGAGCTTCAATCATTGCCTGTATATTGTGGGGGCTATTTCCCCTACATTAATTTCCACATGAGAGGTGATACTATTAATAAAGGTACCATTTGGACTCAAGTCATTTTTTTGTTGTTGTAATGATCTTTTCTGTTTTCCCAGCAAATATCAAGCTTTACCCTGCGGCCAAGGTGTTGTCAGTGTTTGCATTCCGACAGGCATGAGAGACTCATAAAGAAAATTGACAAACAACAGAAATGCCAGCGTGGGTAAATACTGGTGAACAAACAGAGCCTCGAAGGAAAAAATGTCAAAGGGCTGTCTTGTCTTCCACAATATTTAGATTGGGATCAAGAGATTTCCTCCTTAATTATTAAATTATTGTATATACGACACAGACAGATGGTAGCACAAACAAAACATGTTCTAAAACTAAAACATGAGGTAAAAAAGCACTTTATGAAATGTGAATTGACGATGTGAATTGACAATTGAGCACTGTGCATTTATCGCCTTCTCATTGTGGGTTAGTCAGTGCATGAAACTTTGGTGATACCAGAAGATCTCAATGATTGTGTGTGTGAAACTCCATAGGACCCATTTACTATGCTATTCTACCTTCATAACTCCTTCTCTTTTAAAGACGAGACATGGGCAATTTGATGCCACATTCTATAGAAACTGCGTCTTTTTAATTAATGGGTAAATTATGACTGATCAGACAGTGGTAATTGTAAAGCTGGCACTGAAGTATGGCAATGAATTCAAGAGCATCTGTTGCGTAGCATAACCGAGATAAATTATTGTAAGCAGCTAGATGACACACCTTCATGACATCTTTGGTGATGAATGTATTTGTCTATTTTCTACTATTATATAAGTTGGAGGTAAAGTCAGTCATTCACATGGTTGTGGCCGTATGTTATCAACAAAATTGCCATGAAAATTCAGACATGGGTACAAAAGAAAATTTATTGTTCAGTCCTCAAATTGGATTGGATTAGAAATCCACAGTGGTAAAAAAAGAACACATTTTGTGTTGAGATGATGGCCTGTTTGCTATTTGCTAAGCTTTATGTGGGTTGAATTTGCTTAAACCCACAAAATAAACCAACTAATGTGCCATGTTTAATGAACACGGCGAAGAGCATACTTACTGAGCTCTCACTTAAACGTCATAAAGGAGGAAAGACAGTATGTGTGTTTGTGAGAGTCTGTTAAAGAAAGAGAGAGGAAAGTGAGAGAGATTTTGGGATGGATACAAAGCTCCGACTGCTATGGAAGGACGCGCCGCTTAAGTCACTAAAGACTAGCAGTGGAGGCCCCTGTTTTATCAGCAAATCCTTGCCATTATACTGCTAATGCCAGGCATAGCCTGTGACATCCCCAGCCTTGCTCTGACACCGCTAAAAGGCTTTAGCTTCTGTGTCACTGGCACACTCTGAATCAGTGGAGGAAACCCTAGGCCTGAGGATAGGAATATAATTATAGAATATAATCTTGGATCCTAGAATATAATTCTAATTACAGTATATGGACCCAAGCCTCTCTCTGTAATGAGAGGTGAAACAGTTGGATTGTTTTGAAGATGTGGACATTGGACAAGTGTATTTCTTGCTGTGGAGGCTGCGGAGGGGAGGACAGCTCATAATAAAGGCTGGAAAGGAGCTACTGGAATGGTATGAAACACATGGAAACCATGTGTCTGATGTATTTGATACCATTCCACAAATTTTGCTTCAACCATTACCACAAGCCTGTCCTCTCCAATTAAGGTGCTAGCAACCTGTGATTTCTTGTCATAGCCTATATGTTTATTATTTTAAATCTGAATATAGCTTTAGCCTATTGTGCACGGATCCCACATCTTAAAACACCTACTGTGTTTCAGACTGTCAGTTTTTCATTATGAGTCAGCAAAGGATAGACAGCAAAGGCCTTAAACAGGATTATAGCAACCCACACTTTGTTCACAATGCATATCTCTCTCCACACACACACACATTTTCTGCGTGACAGGCTAAGCTGTTGTTTTGTCTGTCAACAATAGTAAGGTAGTAATTGTGAGATTACTACTGTATGTCCCTGCCACTCCTCTGTCTGGTTTCATCCCCATCCCTCGCTGTAACTGACATGTGTGGGACATAGTAAATAATGACACACCTAAAGACATTGTGGCTTGTTGTCAATATGATCTGTGATACTCACCTTTTTTGTTACACTGTAAAATAAAAATATTTTTCAAAACATTCAATACAGTTAATGTTATTTTTAAAGTTAAATTAAAATATTAATATTTACTTTCTTTTGCCGTTTTAAAAACAAAAGTTCAGGTATTTTTTTTATTACAGACACTATAATGAAAACAGATGCGAATGGAAATTAGAGATTTTTTTTTAAACTAAATTTACAGTAGATGCTAAGCGGGTTCTTTGGGACATCCTTACCTTAACCCCACACTGCTCTTCTATCCCTCGTGCAATGATGTCCAAGAGAAAAAAACAAGTGTTCGTTGTTTGAAGTAGCGTCTTTGATGTTTTAATAGTTTAAATGGACAGTGGTAGAAAAAGTACCCATTTGTCATACTCGAGTAAAAGTATAGATACCTTAATAGATTACTCAAATAAAAGTGAAAGTCACCCAGTAAAATACTACTTGAGTAAAAGTCTAAAAGTATTTGGTTTTAATATCATTATAGTATAATAATTTCAAATTCATTTTATAAAGCAAACCAGATGGCATAATTTTCTTGTTTTTTAAATGTACGGATAGCCAGGGGCATGCTCCAACACTCAGACATAATTTACAAACTAGGCATGTGTTTAGTGAGTCTGCCAGATCAGGGGCAGTAGGGGTGACCATGGATGTTCTCTTGATAAGTGTGAATTAGGCAATTTCCCTGTACTGCTAAGCATTCAAAATGTAATGAGTACTTTTGGGTGTCAGGGAAAAAATATGGAGAAAAAAGTACATTACATTCCTTAAGAAAAGTAGTGAAGTAAAAGTTGTCAGAAATATAAATAGTAAGGTAAAGTACAGATACCCCCCAAAAATACTTAAGTAGTGCTTTAAGCTATTTTTACTTAAGTACCTTACACCACTGCAAATGGACATGGCAGTTTCACCGCTACAGATTCCAGCTTTAACTGTTTCAAATGTCAACTTCAATGGGGTGACTTCAGAGTTGCATATCCCAAGGAACACACTTAGACTTTTCCGTAAATTTACGGCACACAGGAAGTATGTCTGCTCAAACCATGGGTTCAGTCTGGCACAGAATGTTTAAATTATTTCAATAGAAAAGTACAGACATTTAATGACTAAATAAAGATAATATCCTTCCTTCTTTCAAATCACATCATCAAATATATTAATTCATGTTCATCACACATTTGTTAAAGCGGATATATTCTTTCTGGTTTCTGACACCCAAAGTCAGTAAACTACTTGCTAGGTGAAATACCCCTTCCATGGAGATTTTCGTATTGGTATAGAACAAGAGGAAAACAGCAATGCCTCGCCTAAGGGCCTTAAATATCTTCTAAGACACCTGTATTTCTTTGATTTTACCATAAAGAGCTTATGGCCATTCTTCTGAAAAAGTGTTGAAAATGAATCAGAATCATTTGTATCATTTAAAATGAGGACCAGAACATATGATAAAAATAATCAAGGACTTGGGACTATAAGGTTCTATCTGCAAAATGTATAGTTGTGAGATTAGAACTGTTTTGTGATGTCTTCCTCTTTCATGACTCAATAAGTATTTCACCCTGCATAAAATTATTTTAAATGACAACCCAGCATTGTGTGATTGGATTGCAGATAGAACCTTATAGCACCAAGTTAAAAGGTGTTTGCACAGATAGAACTTCCTAATTTTTCCTTTCTTTCATCGTAAATGTACTTATTTTTATTATCTGACATGTAAAGGACCACATAGAACAACTCTATGTGTATAACTATACATTTAAAAAAATAATAATGTAAAATAGAACGTGATAGTCCCAAGGTCACGAAATGTCACTAAATAATTTACAATTAGTGCAATTCTGCATTATCACTAATATCGCTAGCAAGCAATGCTAGACGGACACTCAAAGTTGAAAGGGATTTTGGCCTAAAGGTTGTGCAATGGAGGAACCAAGAAGAAAGCTGTTTGAGAAAGTGTTTTAGCTTGCTGAGTGAGGTAAGTAAATACATTATTTGACACATTTTCTACCTGGTTTGGTGGTTACACCAAACAGCTTTATCTGTATGGCTACGCTAACCTAAGGCAGTAAGACAATATTGTTGCTAGCCACTATAGCCACAAATGTACCTTTTTTTATTTACCTTTGATTTAATAAAAAATTCAAAATATAGTTCAACTCTACTCTCTTTTGATAGAAACCTGTATGGAGTTGAAGTCCCTTAGAGCTGTTTGAAAGTTTCTAAGATCATGCCTAGTGTTCTAAAAATACTCTGAAAACCTGAGAAAGACACTTTTGAAGAGCATTATCCCCAAACCCCATCCTAAACATTCTGGGAGCCAAAATCGCTGTCTTCTCATTTGTGTAATATTCACCTGAAAGGCTAGAAGGTGAGATAGGGAGTCTCTGATGATGGCCTATAGGCTTACTCAGTAAACCCCTCTTCTCAACTGTTCACTCAACAGCATAATTTCATGTGTTTGGAAGATGGAGTGGGATAAGATAGCTTTTTCAGTTTTCTGTGTTTACCCCCTAATCCTTTATATCCCCAAACCGGGCATCCCCCCTTTTTAATGGAGACCATGACATTTGGTTAATTCCTGGGATGGTTTGTTAGGAACATTAGTGTGAATGTGAGTGTATTTAACTGTTGTGTGTTTGTGTGCGTGTGTGTGCACGCGCAAGTATTACAGTTGCCTTTTTGACAGGTCAAATATGCTTTGCGCTTGAGACACTCAAATTGATAGCATTCATCACAAATGAAATGCAAGGTTTTGGTAAGACAAAACAAATCATGAAATACTTGGTTGCGGTTGTGTCCTCTTTGACAGCTCAGTGTAGTCCAAAGATGAGGTTCCCGAAAAACTATTCCTAGGCATTTTGCCAGTCCACAAAATGGATTTGTGCCCATCCCAAAATACAGTTGCAACTAAATACGGTGAAAATGTTACTTTACTTTGGCTCTTAGTCATGGTAAAAAAATAAAAACCAAACAAATGATAAGCTACACGGGGCTGTGGCCGTTACTCACTCACTGTCTGCCTCCCACAGTTTTCAATTATACACAGCCCAGACAGGACTAAACAGAACAATTACATAATTTACACCATCAATACGCTGTTCAATTGAGCTTGTCCTCAGGCTAAAGGTCGGCCTATACACCGGTTGTATGTCTCTGTTGTTGTTTTGCTGTTATCGTTTGCATGGCATTTCTTTTCAGGAATTAGTCTTACATTATAGCCTGGCCTACTTAGATTATTATAATTTTCTTTTTTTTTTGAAAACAGCAGGAAGATTGAATGACTTTTGGAAGATGGTTTGTTTCAGGCAAATCCTGAAAGGGATGGTCACCTTGGGTTATTTTAAAACACAAACACATTTAACCTTAAAATAAGGATTTATCCTTCGATGTGAAATTCGGGCAGGGGACTTTAGAATGTGGAGAGTATTACTACCACACACAGTGAAAACCAACAACCCACCCAGCCTCCACCTGATCTACATTGTTTCAGCGAAAGTGGGTCCACTCCTTGAGTGAGCTGCAACCTCTTTTTTTCATGTTTGCGTATACTTTTAGAATCCATTGGAGCAAACATAAGCATTTGCCGATTTGCTTAATATCATCCTGGTCACAAGATACACAGTCTCGGCGTACAGATTCATAATCAAAAAGTCAAACATGCAGTATGTCGGAGGAACCACATGGGCTAGAAGTTACAGAATATGTGTGAAAACAAACACACATGCAACCGACCCTTCCTCCCCTCATCCCCCTTTCCCTTCACCAACACAACTCCATCTTTCCTGGCTGGATTAGTTAGCGTGAAAGCCTCTCATATTAAATAAACATCCATGTAGATTTCACAAGTACAAGAGGAAAGGGCGAGGACAGATTGTAGGGAGGAGCAATGTTGGACTGAAGACAGCGGAGCAGAATGACTCAAGATAAAAACTTTAAAAAAAATCTTACTAAATAAACTCAGCATTTCTGTTAGTCTTTCAAAGATAATTCGTGAAATCCAAATAACTTCAAAGATCTTCATTGTAAAGGGTTTAAACACTGTTTCCCATGCTTGTTCAATGAACCATAAACAATTAATGAAGATGCACCTGTGGAACGGCCGTTAAGACACTAACAGCTTACAGACGGTAGGCAATTAAGGTCACAGTTATGAAAACTTAAGACACTAAAGAGGCCTTTCTACTGAAAAACACCAAAAGAAAGATGCCCTGGGTCCCTACTCATCTGCGTGAATGTGCCTTAGGCATGCTGCAAGGAGGCATGAGGACTGCAGATGTGGCCAGGGCAATAAATTGAAATGTCCATACTGTGAGAAGCCTAAAATAGCGCTACGGGGAGACAGGACGGACAGCTGATCGTCCTCGCAGTGGCAGACCACGTGTAACACCACCTGCACAGGATCGGTACATCCGAACATCACACCTGCGGGCCAGGTACAGGATGGCAACAACAACTGCCTGAGTTACACCAGGAACGCACAATCCCTCCATCAGTGCTCAGACTGTCCGCAATAGGTTGAGAGAGGCTGGACTGAGGGTTTGTAGGCCTGTTGTAAGGCAGGTCCTCACCAAACATCACCGGCAACAACATCGCCTATAGGCACAAACCCACCGTCGCTGGACCAGACAGGACTGGAAAAAAGTGTTCTTCACTGATGAGTCACGGTTTTGTGTTTCGTGTTTATCGTCTAAGGAATGAGCGTTACTCTGAGGCCTGTACTCTGGAGCGGGATCGATTTGGAGGTGGAGGGTCCGTCATGGTCTGGGGCGGTCTGTCACAGCATCATCGGACTGAGCTTGTTGTCATTGCAGGCAATCTCCCTCATGTGGTACCCTTCCTGCAGGCTCATCCTGACATGACCCTCCAGCATGACAATGCCACCACCCATACTGCTCGTTCTGTGTGTGATTTCCTGCAAGACAGGAATGTCAGTGTTCTGCCATGGCCAGTGAAGAGCCCGGATCTCAAACCCATTGAGCATGTCTGGGACCTGTTGGATCGGAGAGTGAGGACTAGGGCCATTCCCCCCAGAAATGTCTGGGAACTTGCAGGTGCCTTGGTGGAAGAGTGGGGTAACATCTCACAGCAAGAACCGGCAAATCTGGTGCAGTCCATGAGGAGGAGATGCACTGCAGTACTTAATGCAGCTGGTGGCCACACCAGATACTGACTGTTACTTTTGATTTTGACCCCCCCTTTGTTCAGGGACACATGATTCCATTTCTGTTAGTCACATGTTTGTGGAACTTGTTCAGTTTAAGTCTCAGTTGTTGAATCTTGTTATGTTCATACAAATATTCACACATGTTAAGTTTGCTGAATATAAACGCAGTTTATTATACTACAAATACACTGTACCATTAAAGATATGGAACATTGTAAAATAATTAGTATTCCACTTTCTATTTATAGTATTTATAATTAGATGAAAGACAGAAGAAGAAGAAAGGACAATTATTGAAATAATACATCTTCAAATATAAGGAATAGCCTTCAATCTGGATAACAGCACAAAACAAATTACAAGGCTAGAGAAATGTATCGACCAATATTACCAATACAGTCAACACCAAAGCATGTTGGAGTGTAAGCATGGAGAACCAATTCCCAAAAGAAAACAAGGCACAGACGATATATGCTTTTCACCACCTGGAACGCAACGGTAAGGGTAGAAACCGACTTACTAAAGTCAAAAATGATAAACTGGGCAAACTTGAACTAGTCAGTAGATACTATAAAGGAGTTGAAGGCAAGCATCGAGATGAGTGACGAAAAAGCCACGACAATGGAGAAAGAAACAAACAAGCTAAAATGTACATTCAATACTATTGAAACGGACGTTAAACAACTTAAAAAAGAGAACATGTTTCTGAGAGAAGCCTTACTCGAAATACAGACTAGATCTATGCAAGAAAGTCTGGTACTTTTTATCGGTATTAAAGACAATGAGGGTGAAGATCCAGAATGTAGGGAAATATTTCCTGGGCAAAAGACTCTCTGGCACAAAAATAGGCATGAATGATCAGTTCACAAAGGAAATTGCAGAACGGCGCTAAGTTCTGTATCCACTCTTCAAGATGAATAGATGAAAAGGGAAACGTGTAGCTCTCATAGTCAATAAACTGTGCATTGATAACCGACTGTTCCGAGACACCAAGACTACTCCATGGCTATTCTAAATATTACAAAGTTCCCATAAAGGAGTCGAATAATGGAACACCCAATACTAACCACGGTAGGGATTGTAATAAAAACAGGAAAACAAACAAATACAACAATTAATAAATAAATATACTACAAATACACTGTACCATTCAAGATATGGAACATTGTAAAAATAATTAGTATTCCACTTTCTATTTATAGTATTTATAATTAGATGAAAGACAAGAAGAAGAAAGGACAATTATTGAAATAATACATCTTCAAATATAAGGAACTGGAACACAAAAGTACTCAAAAGCTCGTAATAATGTAGGAATCAACATTACCTGACAAGGTAAAAATCTGTCGTTCTGCCCCTGAACAAGGCAGTTAACCCACTGTTCCTAGGCCGTCATTGAAAATAAGAATTTGTTCTTAACTGACTTGCCTAGTTAAAGGTAAAATAAAATAGGTCTGCATGATGCTAACATGCATAAAGCAAGCTCAGCCCTGTGAGTTCTATTGTCTATCAGTAGTTGTCTATGTGTCTGGAAAGAGGAAATCCCCCTCCTATTCTTGTCTAAATATAATTTATATGAACAAATATAAGGTAGCTGAAGTTTGACAGGGTTTTCACCCCCCCCAGGGCCAGGAGTTTTTTTCAGGATTAGGAAAAACTGGTCCCATCAAAGCTCATAAAACCTTTTTACCACTGATTAATCACTGTCGTACCTTATAGGGTCCAGAGTTTGCCGAGTTAGGTTAACATATCATGGAAAACTCCAGGCCCCAGGGGGTAAAAATTTCCCCTTCGCTCTGGGTCCTATGGTGGCACCAGTCTGCTTGCAGTTGTCAGGTATGTGGATGATCAGGGCTTTATTCAGGAATGTTTCTTGGGCTACTTTGATGTGTCAAGTGGGCGAGATGTGCAGTCTGTGTTTGACTTTATGAATTTTGAGATGTCTTGAGTTTAAGTTCATAGAGAAACTCATTGTCCAAACCTACGATGGCGCACTCACAGTGCTTGGAGGGGAAACATTCACTGTGCCAATGGATGAGTGGGCACATGAGACGTGGCTTCAGTTCATGTCAGGAGATAATGGAATGTACAGTATCTGCTATTTGTATTTACAGCTAAGTCCCCTCCTGTTCCTGGATTAAGAGGTGATGATTACTCCACTCCACTACCTTTGTCAACTTTCTCCTGACATGAACTGAAGCCACGTCTCATGTGCCCACTCATCCATTGGCACATTGAATGTTTCCCCTCCAGGCACTGTGAGTACCCCTATACATTTTCTCTCATTCCTGTATGTATAGTCAATCACATACACAATCACATTATTACACATGAATGATTTTACTCCTTGCTTGGACTAACTCATTCTTAGCTCTTTTGTCTGACTGTGTAGTGTTATTGTTTTTTGTCTTCCCAGTCAAATCCTGTCATACACCTCAACTCATGCCTCATTCAATCACTGCTGTGATCCCTTTCCCACACCGTGTAAGTAGCCCTCTCATTCACATTCCCCATAATATTGTACTATAAATGTAATTATTAAATGCTTTAGGTTAAAATAATTTGTCTTTGACAATTTTTGAAACACAGTTTGTCGTCTTTTTAAAGGATGGGTCCCAGTCTTTCCAACGCTCTAGGATCCAGGTGAACAGGGGTGGTCTGCCAGTCACTGGGACGACAACCCAACTTGGGATGGGGGGAGGTGGGTGGAATAGTGGAGAACAAGTGGAGGTTTAATCAGTATCAATGCAAATATCATGGTACAGCTATATTGACACCACAGGAGGTTGGTGGCACCTTAGTTGGGGAGAATGGGCTCGGGGTAATAAGAATAAGAAGAAAAGACAATCAGTATTTACCTGGCCAAAAGAGAAGGAATATAATATTTATTGTTTACAGGAAACTCATTCAATAATTTTAGATTAAGTTGTGTGGAAAAAGGATTGTGGGGGAGATATATTTTTCCCATGGGCAAAGAAACTCAAAAGGGGTGATGGAATTAATTAACAATAATTTTGATCCGAAAGTGCAAATTGTCCAAACAGATGCGCAAGGTAGATGGATTCTATTAAATGTTATTAGACCATAAACAGATTTGGCTCATTAATCTATACGGTCCAAATAATGATGATCCACGCTTCTTTGAAAATATATATAATAATTGATCAAGGAGATTATATTACGGTTTTAAATGTCATTCTCGCTGGCACCAAAAGTTTAAAAAAAGTGTTGATAGGGGACAGAATGCAGACGGACCATCAAATAATTGGCATATACTTTACTCTTACAGAATGTCCACGTGGGTGAGGATATTGGAAATTATCATCAAAGCCAATTGAATGACATTGTTTTTAACCAGGACAGAATCATTTATAACTGACTTTTTCCAACATATCATAGGTACAGCAGATCCCCTTATTGTATGGGACACTTTGAAATGTGCCTTTAGAGGCCATGCAATTCAGTGTCAAAAAGAGTTCATATTAACAAAGGAAAATAGAGGGACTAACAGTACGGATAAATAGCAAATAGAGGCACCGAATAAGTTAGAGGAAAAACAAAAAGAACTGGAGGAACTTATTCAAGAAAGACAAAGTGTAATATATTATAAAAAATAAAGCGAACTGGATGGAATAATGGGAAAAAATGCAACATTCTTTTAAAATTTTCAACATAAAAATGCAACAATCTTTTTTTTACTGAAAATTTATAAAAATGACGGAGTCACCCATTATTGACCAATTAATACTTTATATATATATATATATATACACATACACACACACATACACATACAGTTCAAGTCGGAAGTTTACATACACCTTAGGTAAAATTACATGAGCTGGCGCACACCCAGAACAAAGATTGTGTGGAGGTGCTGACTAACGGCGAATAAACTATACACTATCAAAAAAAAGAAAGTCGCACACTACATATATACTCTCCCAAAAGTTTAAAGGGTATTTACCAACGTTTCGGCATCACTGTGCCTTCCTCAGGGTGAGGAGTCCGCACCAGGAGTCCGGCACAGTGATGCCGAAACATTGGTAAATACCCATTAAACTGTTGGAAGAGTATATATGTAGTGTGTGACTTTCTTTATTTTGATAGTGTATACATACACCTTAGGCAAATACATTTAAATGCAGTTTTTCACAATTCCTGACATTTAATCCTAGTAAAAATTCCCTGTCTTAGGTCAGTTAGGATCACCACTTTATATTTAAATGTGAAATGGCAGAATAATAGTAGAGAGAATGATTTATTTCAGCTTTTATTTATTTCATCACATTCCCAGTGGGTCTGAAGTTTACATACACTAAATTAGTATATGGCAGCATTGCCTTTAAATTGTTTAACTTGGGTCAATTGTTTCGGGAATTCATCCACAAGCTTCCCACAATAAGTTGTGAGATTTTTGGCCCATTCCTCCTGACAGAGCTGGTGTAACTGGTCAGGTTTGTAGGCCTCCTTACTCACACACACTTTTTCAGTTCTGCAAACACTTTTTCAGTTCTGCTTTGTGATGGCCACTCCAATACCTTGACTTTGTTGTCCTTAAGCCATTTTGCCACAACTTTGGAAGTATGCTTGGGGTCATTGTCCATTTGGAAGACCCATTTGCAACCAAGCTTTAACTGCCTGACTGATGTCTTGAGATGTTTCTTCAATATATCCACATAATTTCCCCTCCTCATGATGCCATCTATTTTGTGAAGTGCACCAGTCCCTCCTGCAGCAAAGCACCCCCACAACATGATACTGCCACCCCCGTCCTTCACGGTTGGGATGGTGTTCTTCGGCTTGCAAACCTCCCCCTTTTTCCTCCAAACATAACGATGGTCATTATGGCCAGTTCTATTTTTGTTTCATCAGACCAGAGGACATTTCTCCAAAAAGTACAATATTTGTCCCCGTGTGCAGTTGCAAACCGTAGTCCGGCTTTTTTATGGCAGTTTTGGAGCAGTGGCTTCTTCCTTGCTGAGCGGCCTTTCAGGTTGTCTATATAGGACTAATTTTACTGTGGATATAGATACGTTTGTACCTGTTTCCTCCAGCATCTTCACAAGGTCCTTTTCTGTTGTTCTGGGATTGATTTGCACTTTTCACACCAAAGTACGTTCAGCTCTAGGAGACAGAACGCTTTTCCTTCCTGAGCAGTATGACAGCTGCGTGGTCCCATGGTGTTTATACTTGCGTACTATTGTTTGTACAAATGAACTTGGTACCTTCAGCCATTTGGAAATTGCTCCCAAGGATGAACCAGACTTGTGGAGGTCTAAAAAAAAATTCTGAGGTCTTTGCTGATTTCTTTTGATTTTCTCATTATGTCAAGCAAAGAGGCACTGAGTTTGAAGGTAGGCCTTGAAATACAGCCACAGGTACACTTCCAATTGACACAAATTATGTCAATTAGCCTATCAGAAGCTTCTGAAGCCATGACGTCATTTTCTGGAATATTCCAAGCTGTTTAAAGGCACATTCAACTTAGTGCATGTAAACTTCTGACCCACTGCAATTGTTATACAATGAATTATAAGTGAAATAATCTGTCTGTAAACAATTGTTGGAAAAAATACTTGTGCCATGCACAAAGTAGATGTCCTAACCGACTATAGTTTGTTAACAAGAAATTTGTGGAGTGGTTGAAAACTGAGTTTTGGGTTCTCTATGTTTTAGGTCAGGATGTGACTAGTGGGTATTTCTATGTATGTCTATGTTGGTTTTGAGTTGGTTCCCAATTAGAGGCAGCTGTTAGTCGTTGCCTCTAATTGGGAATCCTATTTAGGTTGTCCTCTCCCCACCTTTGTTGTGGGTTATTGTACTGTGTTTCTGTTAGTGCATGTGTTGTGCTAGACGAATGTGACAGTCTGTTATTTCTTGTTGTTTTTGGATGTTCCATTTTATTCATTAAATATGTGGAACACAATGCACGCTGCGCCTTGATCCGATTATTTGGAAGATCGTGACATAATAACCCATCACACCAGGACCCGCACTCGCCCTGAGGTGCGTGTCGTCAGTCCGGTGGGACCTACGCCGGCTCGACGCACCAGGATGCCAGTGCACCTCCGCAGCCCGGTACGTCCAGTGCCAGCTCCCCGCACTCGCCCTGAGGTGCGTGTCGTCAGTCCGGTGGGACCTACGCCGGCTCCACGCACCAGGATGCCAGTGCACCTCCTCAGCCCGGTGTGTCCGGTGCCAGCTCCCCGCACTTGCCCTGAGGTGCGTGTCATCTGTCTGGTGGGACCTACGCCGGCTCCACGCACCAGGATGCCAGTGCGCCTCCCCAGTCCGGTGGGTCCTGTTCCGGCGCCACGCACCAGGAATCCAGTGCACCTTCTCAGTCTGGTGAATCCTGTTCCGGCTCCACGCACCAGGAGTCCAGTGCGCCTTCTCAGTCCGGTGAATCCTGTTCTGGCTTTACGCACCAGGAGTCCGGTGCGCCTTTCCAGCCCGGTACGTCCCGCGCCGGAGCCGCCACTGACACCATGATGCCCACCCGGACCCCCCATTGAGTTCTGGTTTGTGGCCGGAGTCCGCGCATTTGGGGGGGGGGGTGCTGTCACATCCTGGCCATAGAGAGCCCTCTGAGTTCTCTATGTTTTAGGTCAGGATGTGACTAGTGGGTATTTCTATGTTGGTTTTGAGTTGGTTCCCAATTAGAGGCAGCTGTTAGTCATTGCCTCTAATTGGGAATCCTATTTAGGTTGTCCTCTCCCCACCTGTGTTGTGGGTTATTGTACTGTTTCTGTTAGTGCATGTGTTGTGCTAGACAAATGTCACGTTATTTCTTGTTTTTGGATGTTCCATTATATTCATTAAATATGTGGAACACAATGCACGCTGCGCCTTTGTTTGTTTGGATTATTTGGAAGATCGTGACATATGTAAATTTCAGACTTCAACTGTATACACACATACATACATACATACATACAGTACCAGTCAAAAGTTTGGACACACATACTCATTCAAGGGTTTTTCTTTATTTTCAATATTCTTTACATTGTAGAATAATAGTGAAGACATCAAATCTAAATATATTTTAGATTCTTCAAAGTAGCCACCCTTTTCCTTGATGACAGCTTTGCATTCTCTCAAACAACTTTATGAGGTAGTCACCTGGAATGAACATTAGACTGTGGAAATCTCTCCTTTTGTCAAGATTTTTGGTTCCACCTGCCATGTCTTTTTTACATTTTGTAATCCCACAGTCCCTGCCCACCCCCCCCAAGAAGAAAAATAAATAAATACAAAAAATACAATTAATTCCATTCCCCACCCACAAGAATGCACCAACAACCAAGAAAATGAACTAAAGAGAAAAAAGAAAAAGACAGAAAACAGCAAACAACAATGCAAAAAAAAACTAAGGACAACTAAAATCATAACAGCAATGCCAACTGTGTATGTTTGTGTGCATGTCTGGCACTATTACATGTATATGTGTGTTCTTGTATGCGTTTATTTGAATGAGAGTGTGTGTATATGCATGTGTACAAACACCAGCACGGCATCAGCCTCAGGCAAACCGGCGTTAGCTGTAAAAATACTGCCCCTCAGTGTCATTCAAACATACTTTTTATTATGTTTTATTTTGACTTTATTTTTTACTTTTATCTTTGACTGTCATTCTATCTCCTGCACAGCAACTCCACTCCCACTTGTCTCCAATTCCACATCCCAACCCTCAGCCCATCCCACCTATCTCTGCTGCCCACCCTTTTCAGATTTATACACAACATATCTTTCAACTATACTGTGATGTTTAATGTACAATTTCAATCTATCTAATCGAATAGAATCCACAGATTGCGAGTTGAAGATAAAAACTTTTACTAAGAGTATTATTATATTAGTCATTGACTGACCCAGTCTCTCCAGATCTCCTAACAGTACTATTTCTAGGATCAATTTTAGATCAATGCTATGCATTTTCAGCCATTCCTGAACCTGAGACCAGAAACAGGCTACCTGAGGGCAATACCAAAATAAATGGTCTATTGATTCTGTATCCTCACAACAAAATCTGAAGAGCTTCGATGATTTTATGCCCCAAATATTCAAAAATTTTTTGGTGGCAAGAATTCTATATAATAATTTTAGCTGAAAAGCACGAAGTCTTGAATCTTGCGTCGTTTTATATATCAACTCATACACCTTGTACCGTGGAATTGGTACATCAAAAATCTCTTCCCAACTATTTTGCAATTTGTATGGCACAGTTGTCAACATCCTGGTCCTCAAATGTAACTGGTATACTTTCCTATTTATGCTCTTTTTATTTCTCCGCCAGTTTTGATCCTTTATATTGGGCAGACAGACTAGTTCCCTACCTCCTCCCGCTGCCACCTGCCTCCTCCATTTTTGGGGTAATGCTGTAATCAATTGGTTGTACTCTTGGATTGACCTTCCCGTTCAATTCTTATAACTCCATGAAGGACATACCTCTACCATTCCAATTTACAATATCATTTAAGAACAAAATACCCTTTTCAAACATCTTTCCCATAAACACAGGTATTTCATCAACCAGCACATTTGAGTTCAGCCATAATATTTGTTGTAATATTTGTTCTATCTTTTCAGGGTGATGAAATTGAAATTGTAGCCAGCTCTGCAATGCTTGTTTGAAAAAGAGAGATACTTTGAAAAAAGTATCATTTTTAATTAATCGAAAATGAGACATGGCAATCTACACAAAGGCAAAAATATCCTTTTTAAACAATGGATGAGCTTTTCTTAGTAATCTACTTGATAATCATTTAGGGTTCAAGTAAAACTTTTGAATAAGATAAGCTTTTAGAGAGAGGTTTAGTGCTTTTATAATTAATAATCTCAACCTACCCAATTCTTATTCATTATATAGATAGGTATGCTTTATTTTGTCTGGTTTAGCGTCCCAGATAATTGAAATATTTTTTGCTCATATGATTTGAAAAACGAATCATCAGGAGTAGGCAGCGCCATAAGTAAGTGAGTAAACTGTTTTCCCATAAATAGACAGGTATTTACCTTTCCATGGTTGCAGGATCTTGTCTATTTTTACACGTTTTCTATTGAAATTCATTGTGGAGAGCTTATTTATATATTTTGTGATATGAATACCAAGTATGTCTACTTCACCATCAGCCCATTTTATTGGTAAACTGCAGGGTAATGTAAAAGTTGTATACGTAATATTGTACACCTATCATAATTAGGTTTTAGTCCAGAGAGTACAGAAAAGTTATCTAGATCTTCAATGAGACATTGCAGGGATTTAGCTTGGGGACTTATATAAAACTTGAGTCATCGGCATACATGGACACCTTTGTTTTTAAGCCTTGGATTTCTAATCCTCTAATGTTGTTATTGGATCTGATTTTAATATTTCGATGGCCATAACGAATAGATATGGTGACAGCGGACACCCTTGTTTAACTCCTCTTGACAATTCAAAACTCTCTGAGAAGTAGCCGTTATTTACTACTTTAAGAGAATCACCAAAATTGAAAAAATCCAGGCATTTATAAATAAAATCCAGTCTTACTTTATCAAATTCCTTTTCAAGATCCGCTATAAATACCAGGCCTGGCTTCTTAGATGTTTCATGATGTTCTATTAGTTCTAGTAGTTGTCGTATATTATCTCTAAAACACCTGTCTTATCACGATGAACAATACCTGGTAAAACCCTTTTAATTCTGAGTGCTATGCATTTTGCTAGTATTTTTTGCATCACAACATTGAATTGTAAGGGGCCTCCAGTTTTTTTGATAGACTGGATCTTTACATTTGCCATCTGGGTCTTGTTTTAATAATAGAGAAATCAGACCTTCCTGCTGAGTACCTGACAGACTACCATTTCTATAGGAGTAGTTAAAACAATCTAACAATGGAGCTTTTAGTATATCAAAAAAGGCTTGATATACCTCTACCGGTATGCCATCAAGCCCTGGGGGTTTTCCAGACAGATTGGATTTAATAGCATCAAAAAGTTATTCCTCTGTAATTTGGCCTTCGGACTGATCTTTCTCTACATTTGTTCATTTTAAATTTTTTTATATTATTCGGAAAGAATTCCTTACCGTAATCTTCCTTCAGTGGGAGAGGATGAAACGGAAAAGAGAATATCATTCGGAGAATCATAGATGACTCCATCTTCAGTAACGAGTTTCTGCAAATTCTTTGTGATAGCGTTCCTGTATTGGAGATTCAAGAATTTTGTGCATTTTTCTCCATATTCCATCCAGTTTGCTTTATTTTTGTAATAGTTTACATTAGATCATTCTTGAATAACTTCCTCAAGTTCTTTTTGTTTCTCTAACTTGTTTTGTATATCTGTAGTATGGTTTTTATTGCTACCTACCTGTACTATTACTTCATGAATTTCCTTTGTTAGTCTTGTCTCTTTAGCCAGAAACTGCTTTTTTATTATTGATGAATATTGAATTGAATGACCTCTGAAGGTACATTTAAAGGAATACCAAACAAAAAGGGGATTTGCTGAACCTATATTGTACTGGAAAAATTCAGTTATAAATTATTTTGTCTTAGTTAAAAATAAGTTGTCCTCCAGTAAACTTTGATTACATTTCCAGTATCCCCATCCACGTGGAAATTCTATAAGAGTTATGTGAAGGCCAATTAGATGATGATCCGATCGCATTCTGCCTCTTTTTTAACCTTTGATGCAAGAGAGAAAGAGACAAAGTAGTCAAGACGACTAGCTTGATTAAGTCTCCTCCATGTATATCTCAATAGGTCGGGGATTTTTAGTCTCCAAATATCCACTATTTCTAATGTGTCCATAATGTTTGTGATTTCCTTAAGGGCACGGTGATGATAGTTTGTAGAGTGATTACCTTTACAGTCCTTTGAGGTACTTAACGCTGTAGTTAACACTGTGTTATAGTCTCCTACCTCCTACCAACCGCCGTGTCTTTGTGAGACGCAGAGTAGGTGAACGGATGATCTCCACGTGTGTGGTTCCCACAGTGAAGCATAGAGGAGGAGGTGTGATGGTGTGGGGGTGCTTTGCTGGTGACACTGTCTGTGATTTAGTTAGAATTCAAGGCACACTTAACCAGCATAGCTACCACAGCATTCTGCAGCGATATGCCATCACATCTGGTTTGCGTTTAGTGGGACTATCATTTGTTTTTCGACAGGACAATGACCCAACACACCTCCAGGCTGTTTAGGGGCTATTTGACCAAGAAGGGGAGTGATGGAGTGCTGCATCAGATGACCTGGCCTCCACAATCACCTGACCTCAACCCAATTGAGATGGTTTGGGATGAGAAGGCCCGCGAGTGAAGGAAAAGCAGCCAACAAGTGCTCAGCATATGTGGGAACTTCTTCAAGACTATTGGAAAAGCATTCCTCATGAAGCTGGTTGAGAGAATGCCAAGAGTGTGTAAATCTGTCATCAAGGCAAAGTGTGGCTACTTTGAAGAATCTCAAATATAAAATATATTTTGATTTGTTTAACACGTTTTTTGGTTACTACATGATTCCATATGTATTATTTCATAGTTTTGATGTCTTCACTATTATTCTACAATGTCTGAAAATAGAAAAAATAAACAAAAACCCTTGCGTGAGTAGCTGTGTCCAAACTTTTGACTGGTACTCTATATACTGTATATATATATATTTTTTACATATTTTCCTTTATTATTTCCCGCAAACCCTACCGCCACTCCCCTAATTGGAGTAAACTAATAAACAACAACCCTTAGGCTTCTACTTCCAGCTTATACATACTATTTACATTTTACGGACACAATCTATATTACAATAGTAACATTTTGTTTGTTTTTAGTCCTGGCCTTCCTCTAACCTCCATCTCTAACATCTATTTCTGATGTCCATCCAGTTTGATTTCTGTTTGCCATATATTTTTTACTTAGCTATTTCACAAAAGTTCTTAACCTATATACATTTTACTGACAGTATATTTTACATTTGTTGTCTTGTTGTTATTAGTCCCATCCTTTCATTTAACCCCTCCCATCTATCTCTTAACACCATCCTTATTGGATTTCTATTTGACATATCTTTTTTAACTGTGCTGTGATGCTACACAAACGTTTTGAACATTTCTATTGTCATAGTTTCTACAGATTGTAAATGAACCTCTACAGGATCGGTGGGTCCCCCGCAGGATGGTTGAGCTAACGTAGGCTAATCCAAAATCAAATCCAAAATCAAATCTAGAATCGGCTTTCTATTTCGCAACAAAGCCTCCTTCACTCACGCCGCCAAACTTGCCCTAGTAAAACTGACTATCCTACCGATCCTCGACTTCGGCGATGTCATCTACAAAACAGCTTCCAATACTCTACTGTCGTTTGACCTACGTCAGATAGTGTCACGGTAGGCGAAACAGTGGTTTCGGGGAATATCCACCCACCACTGCGACCTGTATGCTCTAGTCGGCTGGCCCTCGCTACATACTCGTCGCCAGACCCACTGGCTCCAGGTCATCTACAAGTCCCTGCTAGGTAAAGCCCCGCCTTATCTCAGCTCGCTGGTAACCATAGCAGCACCCACACGTAGCACGCGCTCCAGCAAATATATCTCACTGGTCACCCCCAAAGCCAATTCCTCCTTTGGCCGCCTTTCCTTCCAGTTCTCTGCTGCCAATGACTGGAACGAACTACAAAAATCACTGCAACTGGAGACACTTATCTCCCTCACTAGCTTTAAGCACCAGCTGTCAGAGCAGCTCACAGATCACTGCACTTGTACATAGCCCATCTGTTAATAGCCCAACCAACTATCTCATCCCCTACCGTATTCATTTGTTTATATTGCTCCTTTGCACCCCAGTATTTCTACTTTGCACATTCATCTACTGCACATCTACCATTCCAGTGTTAAATTGCTATATTGTAATTACTTTGCCACCATGGCCTATTTATTGCATTACGTTCCTTATCTTACCTCATTTGCACACATTGTATATAGATTTGTTTTTTTTCTACTGTATTATTGACTGTATGTTTGTTTACTCCAATGTGTAACTCTGTGTTGTTGTATGTGTCGAACTGCTTTGCTTTATCTTGGCCAGGTCACAGTTGTAAATGAGAACTTGTTCTCAACTTGCCTACCTGGTTAAATAAAGGTTAAATAAATAAAAAAGATAAAAAATATAATGTGTTATATTCTCCTACATTCATTTCCCATTTCCACAAACTTCAAATTGTTTCCTTTCAAATGGTATCAAGAATATGCATATCCTTGCTTCAGGTCCTGAGCTACAGGCAGTTAGATTTGGGTATGTCATTTTAGGTGAAAATTGAAAAATAGGGGCGGATCCTTAAGACATTTTAAAGATACATTTTTTTGCTTAAAAGTATTCTTAAATTATTGATCGTTTTGACTATGACTTTTCAAATCACCCAGTATTGCTATCTGCAGAGTTAACTTAAGGTAAATCTTGCAATTCTTCAGCCATTCCTGGACCTGTGACCAAAAACGAGCTACATATGGACAGTACCAAAGTAAATGACCAAATGGCTCTGCGTCCTCACAGCAAAATCTGCAGAGCTGGGAAGGTTGTATCCCCCACATACAGTGAGGGAAAAAAGTATTTGATCCCCTGCTGATTTTGTACGTTTTCCCACTGACAAAGAAATGATCAGTCTATATTTTTAATGGTAGGTTTATTTGAACAGTGAGAGACAGAATAACAACAAAAAATCCAGAAAAACGCATGTGAAAAATTTTATACATTGATTTGCATTTTAATGAGGGAAATAAGTATTTGACCCCCTCTTAATCAGAAAGATTTCTGGCTCCCAGGTGTCTTTTATACAGGTAATGAGCTGAGATTAGGAGCACACTCTTAAAGGGAGTGCTCTTAATCTCAGCTTGTTACCTGTATAAAAGACACCTGTCCACAGAAGCAATCAATCAATCAGATTCCAAACTCTCCACCATGGCCAAGACCAAAGAGCTCTCCAAGGATGTCAGGGACAAGATTGTAGACCTACACAAGGCTGGAATGGGCTACAAGACCATTGCCAAGCAGCTTGGTGAGAAGGTGACAACAGCTGGTGCGATTATTCGCAAATGGAAGAAACACAAAAGAACTGTCAATCTCCCTCGGCCTGGGGCTCCATGCAAGATCTCACCTNTATTTGACCCCCTCTCAATCAGAAAGATTTCTGGCTCCCAGGTGTCTTTTATACAGGTAATGAGCTGAGATTAGGAGCACACTCTTAAAGGGAGTGCTCTTAATCTCAGCTTGTTACCTGTATAAAAGACACCTGTCCACAGAAGCAATCAATCAATCAGATTCCAAACTCTCCACCATGGCCAAGACCAAAGAGCTCTCCAAGGATGTCAGGGACAAGATTGTAGACCTACACAAGGCTGGAATGGGCTACAAGACCATTGCCAAGCAGCTTGGTGAGAAGGTGACAACAGCTGGTGCGATTATTCGCAAATGGAAGAAACACAAAAGAACTGTCAATCTCCCTCGGCTTGGAGCTCCATGCAAGATCTCACCTCGTGGAGTTGCAATGATCATGAGAACGGTGAGGAATCAGCCCAGAACTACACGGGAGGATCTTGTCAATGATCTCAAGGCAGCTGGAACCACAGTCACCAAGAAAACAATTGATAACACACGACGCCGTGAAGGACTGAATTCCTGCAGTGCCCGCAAGGTCCCCCTGCTCAAGAAAGCACATATACATGCCCGTCTGAAGTTTGCCAATGAACATCTGAATGATTCAGAGGACAACCTAGTGGCCAACTACAAGAAACGTCTGACCTCTGTGATTGCCAACAAGGGTTTTGCCACCAAGTACTTTTTGTTGTTATTCTGTCTCTCACTGTTCAAGTAAACCTACCATTAAAATTATTACCTGATCATTTCTTTGTCAGTGGCCAAACGTACAAAATCAGCAGGGGATCAAATGCTTCTTTCCCTCACTGTATATAACATTCTATTGGTTGCAAGAATTTTGTATAATTATTTAAATAGAAACATTTTTTTGAATCTGGCGTTGTTTTGCTTGTCAATTCATTAACCATGTGCTATGGAATCGATACATCGAAAATCTCTTCCCAACTATTTTGCAATCTACAGTATGTGGTACAGCTGTCAATTTTCTTGTCCTTAAATTAAAATTTTCTTTAACCAATTTTGGTCTTTAATGCAAGGCCGACAGACAAGTTCCTTACTTTTTCCCCCTTCCCTTTGCCTCTTCAATTTTTGCGGTAATGCTGCAATTAGTGCTTGTAATTTAAATTTAAATTTGCTTGAGAACCAGTTCGGATTGAAGTATAACTTTTGTATGACTGACGCCTTTAGTGAGAGGTCTAATGCTTTAATATTTTATAATGTCTGCCCGCCAAATTCATATTAATTATATAAATAAGCCCTTTTAATTTTGTCTGGCTCCCATTCCAAATAAAATTGAATATTTTTTTGCTCATATAATTTTGAAAAACTGGTTGCTAGGTGTAGGCAAAACCATAAGCAAATATGTAAACTGGGATATGACTAAAGACTTAATCAGGGTGATTTTTTTCGGGATATGTATACTGATTATGTCCACATCCCCGCCAGACCATTTTATTAGTAAACTATACAGTAATGTAAAAATTGTATTTTTTAGAGATCCAATATGCAATATAGTACACTTATCATACTTTGGTTTTCTTCCAGAGAGGTTAGAAAAAGTATCTAGATCCTCTATGAGGCTGTGGAGGGATTCTAATTGTGGATTTAAAATGATTCATCAGAATACAATGTCACCTTTGTTTTTAAGCCCTGGATTTCTAATCCCTTAATATTATTGTTGAATCTGATTTTAACAGCTAACATTTTGATGGCAATAATAAATAAATATGCCGATAGTGGACAACCTTGTTTAACTCCTCTTGACAGTTTAAAACTTTCTGAGATGTAGCCATTATTTATTATTTTACACCTAGGGTTACTATACATAACTTTGAAATATCCCATTTACATATAAACTCCAGTCATACTTTATCTAAGCCCTTTTCAATGTCAGCTATGAATACCAGGCCTGGTTACCCAGATATTTCATTGTGTTCTATTGTTTCCAGTACTTTCTTATGTATCGAATGTATCGTCCATGTAAAAAACCTGTCTGATTAGGATGAATAATATCTGACAATACCTTTTTAATTCTATGCGCTAAGCATTTTGATATAATTTTTTGCATCACAACACTGAAGTGTAAGAGGCCTCCAATTTTTTAAATGGACTGGATCTTTATATTTACCACTTGGATCCTGTTTCAGTAATAATGAAATCAGACCTTCTTGTTGAGTATCTGATAATCTGCCATTAGACCTCTCACTAAAGGCTTCAGTCATACAAAACCTATACATAAATCCTAAATGGTACTCAAGCAGATTAGTAAGAATGGCTCAACCAGTGTTCAAGAATGTATTTTTTCCCTTTATTCAGATTACAACCTCTCACTTTCGGTTATTTGAAAATGAAATAATCTCCAAAGTATCGCTATTTTTAAAGCAAGCCATAGAAAGGTTGATTGCAATTTCAGTTTAATCCACCGGAAAGACAAAACATATATTACAACAAATGTTACGTTTAACTCAAATATACTAATTGATAAAAAAAAAAAACTGTATAATCTTTGGAATTGATATTATAAATAGGACTGATGGAGTAACGAGTTATGTCACACATGCAGTCGGAAGTTTACATCCACTTAGGTTGGAGTCATAAAACTCGTTTTTCAAATACTCCACACATTTCTTGTTAACAAACTATAGATTTGGCAAGTCGGTTAGGACATCAACTTTGTGCCTGACACAAGTCATTTTTCAAAAAAAAATGTACAGACAGATTATTTCATTTATAATTCACTGTATCACAATTCCATTGGGTCAGAAGTTTACATACACTAAGTTGACTGTGCCTTTAAACAGCTTGGAAAATTCCAGAAAATTATGTCATGGCTTTAGAAGCTTCTGGTAAGCTAAATGACACCATTTGAGTCAATTGGAGGTGTACCTGTGGATGTATTTCAAGGCCTACCTTCAAACTCAGTGCCTCTTTGCTTGACGTCATGGGAAAATCCAAAGAAATCAGCCCAGACCTCAGAAAGAAAACTTTAGACCTCCACAAGTCTGGTTCATCCTTGGGAGCAATTTCCAAATGCCTGAAGGTACCACGTTCATCTGTACAAACAATAGTACGCAAGTATAAACACCATGGGACCACACAGCTGTCATACCACTCAGGAAGGAGACGCGTTCTGTCTCCTAGAGATGAACGTACTTTGGTGAGAAAAGTGCAAATCAATCCCAGAACAACAGCAAAGGACCTTGTGAAGATGCTGGAGGAAACAGGTACAAAAGTATCTATATCCACAGTAAAACGAGTCTTAGATCGACATAACCTGAAAGGCCACTCAGCAAGGAAGAAGCCACTGCTCCAAAACCGCCATAAAAAAGCAAGACTACGGTTTGCAACTGCACATGGGGACCAAGATCGTACTTTTTGGAGAAATGTCCTCTGGTCTGATGAAACAAAAACAGAACTGTTTGGCCATAATAACCATCGTTATGTTTGGAGGAAAAAGGGGGAGGCTTGCAAGCCGAAGAACACCATCCCAACCGTGAAGCACGGGGGTGTCACGTCCAGGCCTGAGTTTACAGGCTGGCGTGTTTAGTTTTGTTTTTGGTGTAGGGGTTTTGGTTCTAGGTGTGCTGTTTCTATGTTGGGTTAATGGTTCCCAATTAGAGGCAGCTGAGTGTCGTTACCTCTAATTGGGAACCATATGTTTGTGGTTTTGCACTAGGTTTTTGTGGGTTATTGTTTGTGTCATAGCTTAAGTGTTTATTCTAGGTTATGTGCCTTTGTTACGATCTTCGTTCGTTTATTGTTTTTTCCCAGTTACGTTACGTAAATAAAGTATGTATACTGGATACCTCGCTGCGCCTTGGTCCGTCACTACAGAAGCTCGTGACAGGGGGTGGTAACATCATGATGTGGGGGTGCACTTCACAATATAGATGGCATCATGAGGTAGGAAACTTATGTGGATATATTGAAGCAACATCTCAAGACATCAGTCAGGATGTTAATGCTTGGTCGCAAATGGGTCTTCCAAATGGACAATGACCCCAAGCATACTTCAAAAGTTGTGGCAAAATGGCTTAAGGACAACAGTCAAGGTATTGGAGTGGCCATCACAAAGCCCTGACCTCCATCCCATAGAACATTTTGGGCAGAACTGAAAAGGTGTGTGTGAGCAAGGAGGCCTACTAACCTGATTCAGTTACACCAGCTCTGTCAGGATGAATGGACCAAAATTCACCCAAATTATTGTGGGAAGCTTGTGGAAGGCTACCCGAAACATTTGACCCAAGTTAAACAATTTAAAGGCAATGCTACCAAATACTAATTGATTGTATGTAAACTTCTGACCCACTGGGAATGTGATGAAAGGAATAAAAGCTGAAATAAATCATTCTCTCTACCATTATTCTGACATTTCACATTCTTAAAATAAAGTGGTGATCCTAACTGACCTAAAACAGGACATTTTTACAAGGATTAAATTTAATTTCAGGAATTGTGACAAACTGAGCTTAAATGTATTTTTCTTACTAGGCAAGTCAGTTAAGAAATAATTCTTATTGACTGCCAATTAACAGTGGGTTAACTTCCTGTTCAGAATGACAGATTTGTACCTTGTCAGCTCAGGGAATTGAACATGCAACCTTTCAGTTACTTGTCCAACACTCTAACCACTAGGCTACCCTGCCGCCTCAATTTGGTGAATGTAACCTTCCGAGCTTGGCACACCTGTATTTGGGGAGTTTCTCCCATTCTTGTTTGCAGATCCTCTCAAGCTCTGTCAGGTTGGATGGGGAGCATTACTGCACAGCTATTTTCAGGTCTCTCCAGAGATGTTCGATCGGGTTCAAGTCCGGGCTCTGGCTCGGCCACTCAAGGACATTCAGAGAATTGTCCTGAAGCCACTCCTGCGTCTTGGCTGTGTAGTTAGGGTCATTGTGCTTTTACACCTGCATTGCTTGCTGTTTGGGGTTTTAGGCTGGGTTTCTGTACAGCACTCTGTGACATCAGCTGATGTAAGGGGGGCTTTATAAATAAATTTGATTTGATTTGATTGTCCTGTTGGAAGGTGAACCTTCGCCCTAGTCTGAGGTCCTAAGTGCTCTAGAGCAGGTGTTCATAAAGGATCTCTCTGCACTTTACTCTGTTCATCTTTGTGTTCAATCTTGGTTTCATCAGACCAGAGAGTCTTGTTTATCATGGTCTGAGAGTCTTTAGGTGACTTTTGGCAAACTTCAAGCAGGCGGTCAAGCAGGCGGAGGAGTGGCTTCCGTCTTGCCACTCTTCCATAAAGGCCTGATTGGTGGAGTGCTGCAGAGATGGTTGTCCTTCTGGAAGGTTCTCCCATCTCCACAGAGGACCTCTGTCAGAGTGAGGGTCAGGTGCTTGGTCACTTCTCTGACCATGGCCCTTCTCCCCCGATTGCTCAGTTTGGCCAGGCCGGCCAGCTTCTAGGAAGAGTCCTCGTGGTTCCAAATATATTCCATTTAAGAATATTGGAGGCCACTGTGTTCTTGGGGACCTTCAATGCTGCAGAACAGTTTTGGTACCCTTCCCCAGATCTGTTTCTCGACACAACCTGTCTTGGAGCTCTAAATCAAAACAAATCAAATGTTATTGGTCACATACACATGGTTAGCAGATGTTAATGCGAGTGTAGCGAAAAGCTTGTGCTTCTAGTTCCGACCATGCAGTAATATCTAACAAGTAATCTAACAATTTCAAAACAACTACCTTATACACACAAGTGTAAAGGAATGATTAAGAATAGGTACATATAAATATCTGGATGAGCGATGGCCGAACGGCATAGGCAAGATGCATTTGATGGTATAGAGTACAGTATATATATATGAGATGAGTAATGTAGGGTATGTAAACATTATATAAAGTGGCATTGTTTAAAGTGACTAGTGATACATTTATTACATCCAAGTTTTATTATTAAAGTGGCTAGATATTTGAGTCAGTATGTTGGCAGCAGCCACTCAATGTTAGTGATGGCTGTTTATCAGTCTGATGGCCATGAGATAGAAGATGTTTTTCAGTCTCTCTGTCCCAGCTTTGATGCACCTGTACTGACCTCGCCTTTTGGATGATAGCGGGATGAACAGGCAGTGGCTCGGGTGGTTGTTGTCCTTGATGATATTTTTGGCCTTCCTGTGACATCGAGTGGTGTAGATGTCTTGGCTTGTCACCAAAAACACTTACAAACTTCTACAGATGCACAATCGAGAGCATCCTGTCGGGCTGTATCACCGCCTGGTACGGCAAATGCTCCGCCCACAACCAGCTGTGGGCGTTTTAATAGTCGCTGTGGGTACAACATCACGATGCACTTGTTAATAAACTCGCTCACCGAATCAGCGTATACATCAATGCTATTGTCCGACGTTATCCGGAACATATCCCAGTCCACGTGTTCGAAGCAATCTTGAAGCGTGGAATCAGTTTGGTCGGACCAGCGTTGAACAGACCTGAGCACGGGCGTTTCCTGTTTTAGTTTCTGTCTATAGGCTGGGAGCAACAAAATGGAGTCGTGGTCAGATTTGCCGAAAGGGGGGCGGGGGCGGGCTTTGTATGCGTCGCAGAAGAGCGAGTAACAATGATCCAACATTTTTCCAGCCCGGGTCGTACATTCGATATGCTGATAAAATTTAGGGAGCCTTGTTTTCAGATTAGTCTTGTTAAAATCCCCAGCTACAATAAATGCAGCCTCAGGATATGTGGTTTCCAGTTTACATAGAGTCCAAGGAAGTTCTTTCTGGGCTGTCGAGGTGTCTGATTGGGGAGGGATATATACGTCTGTGATTATAATCGAAGAGAATTCTCTTGGTAGATAATGCGGTCGGCATTTGATTGTAAGGAATTTTAGGTCAGGTGAACAAAAGGGTTCCTGTATGTTGTTATGATCACACCACGACTCGTTAATCATAAGGCATACACCCCCGCCCTTCTTCTTGTCGGTGCAAAGGTGGCTGTACCGACCCTGATAACGTATTCCGAGTGAGCCATGTTTACATGAAACAGAGAATGTTACAATCTCTGATGTCTCTCTGGAAGGCAACCCTTGCTCGGATTTCGTCTACCTTGTTGTCAAGAGACTGGACATTGGCGAGTAGTATACTCCGGAGTGGTGTGCGATGTGCCCGTCTACATAGCCTGACCAGCAGACCGCTCCTTTTTCCCCTTTTGCGGCGCCGCTGTTTTGGGTCGCCTGCTGGGATCCGATCAATTGTCCTGGGTGGTGGACCAAACAGAGGATCCAAACAATCGTATTCCTGGTCGTAATGTTGGTAAGTTGACGTTGCTCTTATATCCAATAGTTCCTCCCGGCTGTATGTTATAAAACTTAAGATTTCCTTTGGTGCAGTGTAAGAAATAATACATAAAAAAACAAAATACTGCATAGTTTCCTAAGAATGCGAAGTGAGGCGGCCATCTCTGTCGGCGCCGGAATAATTCGGACAATTCCTTCAACTTCATGGCTTGGCTTTTGCTCTGACATGCGCTGTCAACTGTGTATGTCTTTCAAAATCAAGTCCAATCAATTTGATTGGTTGATTTTCATCACCTGTGTTATTTCCTCCCCTATATCTGTCTGTTCCCCATCTCTGTTCCCAGCTTCTGCATTCATTGTTATATGTTGTTGTGTTACCCGGTTCTGACGCTGTTCCTGTCCTGTTCCAAGTCTGTCCAAGTCAAAATTAAATGTTCACTATCCGTACCTGCTTCTCTACTCCAGCGTCGGTTCTCACAGAATACAGAAGCCACCAAATGAAGCATCGGGGAGCGCTGGCTTTTCGGTTGGTGGTGACGTTGGGTCTAGGGGCCACCACCGATGGAACCGGGGGTGCCTTAGCTGGCTCGTCGGGCTTCCACATCCTAGCTGGCTCGAGAGGTTTCCTTGCCTCGGTTGGCTCGGCAGGCGCCCATCCCACGTCAGGCCTCAACCAGATCGTCAGGCGTCCACACCTCAGCCAGCTCATCGGGCTCCCACACCTCAGCGGGACCGACAGGCTTTCACGCCTCCGATTGATCGCCAAGCTCCCACGCCTCTGCCGGTTCGTCGGGATGTTACGCCCAGCCGGCTTGTCCAGCGCCCGTGCCTCGGCCGGCCCGTCAGGCTCGCCCAGGTGGGATGCCGGGTGGCGCCCCTAGAGGGGGGGGGGGGTGTACTATCACACCTGCTCCTGCTCTTCCTCCCTGCTGGCGCTCGAGGGCCAGACTGCCCAGCAATACGCACTCCTGTCACCATTATTACGCACACCTGCTTCCCTTGTCACGCGCATCAGCGATTCACCTGGACTCATCACCTGTGTTATTTCCTCCCCTACAGTGCCTTGCAAAAGTATTCATCCCCCTTGGTGTTTTTAGTCCAAATTGGTGAAGTGAAATTAAAAGTGGTGCATGCAAATGCGTAAAAGTGGTGCATGCACATGTATTCACCCCCCTTGCTATGAAGCCCCTATATAAGATCTGGTGCAACCAATTACTAAGTGTCACATGATTTGTCACATGATCTCAGTATATATACACCTGTTCTGAGAGTCTGCAACACCAGTAAGCAAGGGGCACCACCAAGCAAGCGGCACCATGAAGACCAAGGAGCTCTCCAAACAGGTCAGGGACAAAGTTGTGGAGAAGTACAGATCAGTGTTGGGTTATAAAAAAATATCAGAAACTTTGAATATCCCATGGAGCACCGTTAAATCCATTACACTAAAACTGAAAGAATATGGCACCACAACAAACCTGCCAAGAGAAGGCCGCCCACCAAAACTCACGGACCAGGCAAGGAGGGAATTAGTCAGAGAGGCAACAAAGAGACCAAAGATAACCCTGAAGGAGCTGCAAAGCTCCACAGCGGAGATTGGAGTATCTGTCCATAGGACCACTTTAAGCCGTACACTCCACAGAGCTGGGCTTTATACGGAAGAGTGGCCAGAAAAAAGCAATTGCTTAAAGTAAAAAACAAGCAAACACGTTTGGTGTTTGCCAAAAGGCATGTGGGAGACTCCCCAAACATATGGAAGAAGGTACTCTGGTCAGATGAGACTAAAATTTAGCTTTTTGGCCATCAAGGAGAACGCTATGTCTGGCGCAAACCCAACACCTCTCATCACCCCGAAAACACCATCCCCACAGTGAAGCATGGTGGTGGCAGCATCATGCTGTGGGGATGTTTTTCATTGGCAGGGACTGGGGAACTGGTCAGGATTGAAGGAATGATGGATGGCGCTAAATACAGGGAAATTCTTGAGGAAAACCTCTTTCAGTCTTCCAGAGATTTGAGACTGGGACAGAGGTTCACCTTCCAGCAGGATAATGACCCTAAGCATACTGCTAAAGCAACACTTGAGTGGTTTAAGGGGAAACATTTAAATGTCTTGGAATGGCCTAGTCAAAGCCCTCAATCCAATTGAGAATCTGTGGTATGACTTAAAGATTACTGTACACCAGCAGAACCCATCCAACTTGAAGGAGCTGGAACAGTTTTGCCTTGAAGAATGGGCAAAAATACCAGTGGCTAGACGTGCAAGGCTTATAGAGACATACCCCAAGAGTCTTGGAGCTGTAATGGCTGCAAAAGGTGGCTCTACAAAGTATTGACTTTGTGTGGGGTGAATAGTTATGCATGCTCACGTTTTCAGTTTTTTTGTCTTATTTCTTGTTTGTTTCAAAATAAAAAATATTTTGCATCTTTAAAGTGGTAGGCATGTTGTGTAAATCAAATGATACAAACCCCCCAAAAATATATTTTAATTCCAGGTTGTAAGACAACAAAATAGGAAAATTGCCAAGGGGGTGAATACTTTCGCAAGCCACTGTATATCTGTCTGTTTCCCAGCTCTGTTCCTGACTTCTGAATTAATTGTCATATGTCGTTGTGTTACCCGGTTCTGACACTGTTCCTATCCTGTTCCATGTCTGTGCAAAATGAAATGTTCACTTTCCGTACCTGCTTCTCTACTCCAGCGTCGGTTCTTACAGTTCTGGGGTATTGCATGTAGATTGCTGATATATACAATACCATTCAAAAGTTTGGTGTCACTTAGAAATGTCCCTGTTTTTTTAAGAAAAGCAAATTTCTTGTCCATTAAAATAACACAAAATTAATCAGAAATACAGTGTAGACATTGTTAATGTTGTAAATTACTATTGTAGCTGGAAACGGCAGATTTCTTATGGAATATCTACATAGGCGTACAGAGGCCCATTATGAGCAACCATCACTCCTGTGTTCCAGTGGCACGTTGTGTTAGCTAATCAAAGTTAATCATTTTAAAAGGCTAATTGGTCATTAGAAAACCCTTTTGCAATTATGTTAGCACAGCTGAAAACTGTTGTCCTGATTAAAGAAGCAATAAAACTGGCCTTCTTTAGACTAGTTGAGTATCTGGAGCATCAGCATTTGTGGGTTCGATTACAGGCTCAAAACGGTTGTTCGGAGAAATGAAGGCTATTTCATGCGAGAAATTGCCAAGAAACTGAAGATCTCATACAACGCTGTGTACTACTCCCTTCACAGAACAGCGCAAACTGGCTCTAACCAGAATAGAAAGAGGAGTGGGAGGCCCCGGTGCACAACTGAGCAAGAGGACAAGTACATTAGAGTGTCTAATTTGAGAAACAGACGCCTCACAAGTCCATCAACTGGCAGCTTTATTAAATAGTACCCACAAAACACCAGTCTCAACGTCAACAGTAAAGAGGCGACTCCGGATGCTGGCCTTCTAGATCTTCAGAGATCGATGGGAGGGTAGCTGAAGGATGGGACTAAAAACAAACAAAAGATAACTATTGTAAAATAGATTGTGTCCGTAATTTTTTTATAGTATGTATAAACTGGAAGTAGAAGCCTAAGTGTTGTTGTTTATTGGTTTACTCCAATTAGGGGAGCGGTGGTAGGGTTAGCCGAAAATAATAAAGAAAAAAATATATATATTGGGGATTGGAATTGGTGCAGACAATTACGTTGATATAAGCCACAATCCATTTTCAATATTAAAGCTGATGCGGACGGCATAGCCAATGAGCCCCCTGAAAAGGAAGGAAGCTCCTCAGATGGACGCTAAAGCTAATATGGAGGCCAATCACTAATCTTTTAAACAAACTCACTATGTGGCCCTCTCTCGCGTCATAAATAATGTATGTTTTACCAGCCCCCCAATGTCTTGCCAGCCCCCCAACACATCTCTTTTTCACCCCCCCCGCCCCCGCCCCTGTTTCTCGATCCTATTGGTTTACTTTAATTAGTGATATTAAAGGGGGGCTGGCAAGGGTGGTTTGGGAGGTGGGCATATTCAGAAAACAAACACTGCCTTGAATGGTAGGATGCCGGCGGATGCAGCCTGTGCCATTGCACAGACGAGAACACACACACACACGGTGTAAGTCAACACTACTAATTGCATTAGATCCCCTTGGCACATGGGGTAATTCTGCCTCTGTCCCATGGTACAGTAGGACAGATCTTTTTTTTACCCAAAGCAGTGTCTTTTGAATGATTTTAATAATCTATTCGTACTGGAGATACGGTGCACCACTATCTAGGAACTGTATTGGGTGAATATGTGTGTGTGGCTGCTACATGGATGCAGCGTGTGTGTGTCTGCGTATGCACAGGAGGTGTTGAGTGTGTGTGCGCGCGTCATGCACATCCTGTTAAACAGTTGTTCTGTTTGATATTTCAGTCCCCAGCCCACATGTCTGGGGAGTTAAGTGCAAACACATTTGGTTGAGAGGATGTTCCTCGAGCAAACATCGATAAAATCTGGCCTTCATATGAATGTCAGACTCTCTCATTGACAATTGGGAGGGTATGAATATTTTACTCCATATTTTATTGAAATATCTAACACATAGGTCCATTGTAACATGAGGAAAGCACTTTTATAGCTTTTGCATTACATTACTTCCATCCGATTTGGACCTTTTTGTCATATTTCGGTAAAAGTCGTCTGGATTGAAACAGGCTATACCTGTAGGGACTGTAGCACCCACTAGAGGGCAATACTATATCTAGAAGCCTATAGCTTACTATTGCATTGTATTAGCCTACCACTATTTCCCATGTTGACAAATTTCTTGCATTTATAAAGACTGTTCTGTGAGTGACAGACACAAGTCGAGACACCACAACTAACATTATCCAAAGAGATGGCCCAAGGCAATCTTGCAGATCTCTAGTGGCATACCCTATTGATAGCCTAAGCCGGGGCATGAAAGGGCTTTAATTTTGTGTGGTCCCAGAGTTAGTGTCATAAAAAACAAACAGGACTCCCCTCCTTTAAGTGATTAGGACTTATTAAGTCAGAAAAAGTAAAAAGAGCAGATTGTGTTTATTTTTGCAGGAAGAACCCAAATGCCAGTAATATATTTAATAATAACAATATAAAGAGCTAATAATAACAATGCCACCAACGGAACCTCAAACCAATTATCATTTTTTGTTTGTTATTATTACATTTTTTATATTTACAGTGTAGATTAATCATTTTATTGAAAGATCACACAAACACAGACACAAACAAACACAAAAAAACGAACCCTACCCCACTGAAACAAACAAACAACCAAGAGAGAAAGACAAAAAGCAATGCAGCAAGAACACCCATGCTGATTGCTGATGCTTTTAAGTCAAATCCCTTAATTCGACCACCAACACACCACCGTCATTCCTCTTTCTAACCTGCCCTGCTCCTCTCCTCACTGTATCCCTTGAAATCAACCCAGCCCACAGACAGATAGACATACAGGCCCATCCTGTCAAAGAGCCTATCTTAATCCCCTACCCCTGGGGCATCCATCCCAGCCATTCCCACCCCAGAGCTCTCCTCTCCTGCCCTAACAGGTTACACACCATCCGGCCAAGGGGGAAACACCTACAGTCACCGCCATCTGAAAAGGTTACCTGCTCCTCCAAACAACCCCCATGAAGCACTTCAAAACCTGGACGCCGCAATTCACTCATTATGTTGTGGGGGAGGTGGGGTGGGACTACGGTTGTGGGGAGTCTGTGGGTGGCAAGGTGGCCAACTCTGGGCTTGGCCTGCGGTAAAGGCCTAGATCCATCTATTCCATTAAGAGATCCTGCAGCTTTTGTACTTGTCTCACCCTGCCATTCTGCCATGCAAAGAGGCTGCTATATAGTAATCTCTCGGCTCATTAACAAAGGAGGTTTACTGTCTGCAGAACCAAGGGCTGAGGGATCAAAGCTCCCACCGCTAATTGAGGTATTTGAAAAAGAGGGATAGAACTGAAAAAGTTTCTTAATGACAGGTTTTTATGTTGCGTAGTCTTTGAAGGGAAAAAATAAAAATACTCCAAACAAGGTGTACTGAATTGTTTTATTTAAACTTTATGACAGACATAAATGGCAGCTTTTACTCATAATGTCAGGCTGGCTGGTGTATAATAGAAGTTAAATTCATAAATATTTATAAAAATGTCCAATGCCAAGGCTGGCAAGACTGATTAACAGACTGGTGATAGTAGTAATAGTACAATTAGAAGTAATACTGTAGAAGTGTATTTTTTACTGTGATTTTATTTGACCATTAGCGGGGGAAGAATAACTACTAAAAACTGCAATTAATTAAATGCAGGTTGGATTGTGTTGAGTCTCAGCATCTGGCTCAATGCTAATTTAATACCACTGGAGGGAGCACTGACGCACCAAATCGCACCGGCCATTACACTGGTGTTGTATAAATGGCTGTGACAGACTAATAAAGTTGAATATGTAGCCTACTTCGGTACTGCATTTTTGTAGCAGTTAAAAAGTGTTTATGCTAGGGCAGGTTTAATTGAATTTCATGATTGGTTCAGTAAGAGACATTACCACTAAGCATTAGGCTCATTCTATTTTATTTTTTTTTCTTTAATTTATCAGGGAGTCTTACTGAGACCAAGGTCTCTTTTACAGATACACATCAAGTATGAAATGCAACAGAAACAAAACACGGTAATCATAAACAAACACATTCATCAGTAATAAGGTCCTCATTCAGCAGTCTGAATTGCCCTAGAGGCACCATGAGTATGAGGTTCAATACAGGCATATAAGGCCTGCATAAACATCATGGAGTGTATAAATATTCAGAGATAAATTGTAATAGTTCTATATACTTTATGGCACTGTGATGTAGCATATGTATAACAACTCAGTAGCAGTAATAGCATAATGTTAAAAGGTTTACTTCCACTCAGAGTCCCCTCCTAATTCAGAAGTGAAGCTGTAAAACTAGAGACCTACACCAGACAGTTGGCTCTCTCACTCTTATCAGTAGACTCCATAAGCATTAATCTTAGGCCATGGTCAAGCCTTTAAGTATTATCCGAACCTCGTGCTTCCCCATTTGTTTTAATAACACGGAAAAAACAAGATATCAAATTTAAATTACCACAACATTAAATGTGAGGCCATTACATTTTGCCACAGTAGAGAATATACCATTTGTCATGATTAGGACAAGAAACTTAAGAACCCTGCTCCAAATGCTTTCTCTCTGGTGGTCTTTTTGTGTACGTCCATCATAACGTGCTGAGATAAGGAGCTAGTCGAGGTGGACACACTAAAGAACAAACTGTAATTTCCCCCTGTTGTTTGAGCGCCAAGAGTCGTGAACAGATACTTAACGGTGGACTGCAATGGCTGATGTTTAGTAACTATTGTTGTTATGAACCTATAGATGAAATTGCATACTGTGGAGGAAGAATAAATCTGTGACTCACTCATACTCTAGGTCTAACTGAACATTTGCAAGCCCCTGAAAACTCCCAAACCAGAACCAAATAGTCAAGACAGGCCACGATGGAAGTGCCGTTATATTTCACAAGGAGCAGGTTCAGATTATGCTTTGACATGCTGCCTCAATAAGTTACGACCAGAAGTGAGTTATATCTCTGTGGTCTGGTAAAGATGTGCTTAAAAAATATTCACCCTGGAAAACATATCATAACATTTTATGACATCAAGGCGTGGGTGCAATGAAAGCATAGTAAATCTGTGATCTCCTCCACCTATGCAGGCCCATTCCTTGACCATATGACTCCATTGTCAGTCTAAGATGTTCTCAATAAAGCTGTCAGATCTCACAGTGGTGTGAGGATACCTCACTGTGCTCCCTCAGCTGGAGATGGGGATGTGGGGTCCAGGATTTCTCTTCCCTCCCTGGACCCGTATTCGCAAAGCATCTCAGAGCAGGAGTGCTGATCTAGGATCAGGTCCCCACTGTCTATTATATTATCTCATTCATTATCATCTTATAAGGCGAAGGTGATCCTAGATCAGCACTCCTACTCTGAGACGGTTCTTCTTACCTGCGAATATGTTTGCTGGTGGGGCCTTACAAACAGTGATACTGATCTAAATCAATCAAATGTATACATTTAATATATCCGGTTTTACATCAGGAGCAGTAACAAAGTGCTTTACAGTGCTCGGCCTCGGCCCAAAAAAGCAAGCAGATACAGAAGTATAGCGGCCAGGAGAAACTACCTATACAGCAGAAATCTAGAGGACTAAGTAAGTGGGGACCTTTAACATTTTGGTGAACCTTGGTGATGCAAAGTAACCCCAGAAAAGGGGTTTTCCTGTGACATCATAGGGAAGCGTGTAGTAACCTGGAGTTGAGGCTAAACGTTCAAAGGGTTCTGTCAATGGTAATGTATAATTAGGGATATCTGCGGGCTTATGGGTAAAAATCAACACTATTTGTCTACTGTACTTAGAGTGTGGTTACTGTTTAGTTTTCTGTCAACAGACAACAATGAAGTATGCCTGTGTAATCAAGGGATTCTTTACTTTAACTCAAAAGTACAGAATGATCAAGAGCAGAGAGAAAGATGCTCAGGGAATCCCAAACCACCCCCTCGCCCATACCAACTCGCTTGGAGGGCCCTTCGTTGTCAAGTGTTGCTGACGAAACTCAAATGGTGACATCCAGAGAGTGGCTAGGGGATAAATAAATCCATCATCTTCGGCACACATTCATGACTTGAGTGATGCAATTCATGTTCCACTTAAAAAAAAAAAAGAACAAATCCCCCATGTCGTTTTACAAGATATAAATGTCAGTAACAGTTAAACATTTCATTTGGGAGGTATTAAATCGGTTACATGTGTCAAGTCTCGAAATCAGACAAAAACAAAAACACGTGACATATAATTCCGCACACATTCTTTTGTATTAAACTCCAAACATATTGCTGTGCGTGTCAGATAGCTCTTCACTCTGAAGCCTGCGTCCTTCCTGGCTTGGCCGAAGTGGCTATGGAGGGTCTAATTTGCTCCAACACCCTCAATCATTTTCACTCCCTCAGCTTTGGGACACTTGTGCATATGGCGGAGGCACTCATGAATGCACAAATGGAGGGCCGGGGGGAAGGGGAAGGGAAAAGGAAAGGGAGTGATTTGTGATTCAGCCGCGGCAGTCCAAAAATTATTCAAAGAAGAAGACGTAAAAAATGCGAGAATGTGTTTATTTTGCAAGTCCACACAGATTTTAGTTGTAACCAATAAACAGCCAAATATCTGCCTCAAAACATCATTCTGTCACATTTTTGATTTTTTGGGGTGTCAAACAATTGATGTTTATGTCAACTGACCATGCTCCCATTGGGAAAAGATGCACTTACACCAATTGACGCTTATCTTTTCAATGGGAAAATAGGAGTGTCACAGGGTTGACGGTTATGTCAATACATTTGCAGGCATTGGGAAAAGATGAGTGTCAACCTATTGATGCCTATGTCAATACATTGCATTCAATGGGAAAAGATCACTGTCAACCAATTAATTCTTATGCCAATACATTGCATTCAATGGTAAAAGACGAGTGTCAAAGGGTTAATGCTTATGTAAATATATGGCAGTCAATGGGAAAAGATGACTGTCACAGGATTGACACTTATATAAATACATTACATTCAATGGGAAAAGAACAGTGAGACAAGATTGATGCTTATGTCAATTTTTTGCAGACTAATGTGTCAACCAAATGACGTTAATGTCAATACATTGCATTCAATGGGAAAAGATGAGTGTCACAGGGTTGATGCTTATGTCATGCTTACTAACCCCATGAAATGTTAGATTTTTTAAAACCATTTTCCTGCAATTCTACGCTGCTTCTTAACAGGGGAATTCATATTTATGAACAGAACAACAATTTTCCATAGTTATCGATTGACAGGTCTGAAACCCTACCAGTTCTGTAACTCTCACAAATATCCTACTCCTCCCCTGACAATCCCACTCACATTGATCGATTGACAGGCCAAACTGTTAAGAATGTGGCCAGAATAATGCATGACAAGTAGGAAATTAAATTGAAAATGGAAGAATAATATTGTTTTACCCAATAAGAATGATAAAGTTGTAGTTGGTAGGTTAAGAAAGAGCATTGTTAAATTGAACATTAAGTTTTCATTTTCTTACGTTCACAAAACATATCACAATAATTTAGTACAATTACAAATGTGAATTTTTTATTTAACTTTTAACAAGTTTCTTTCTCAATATGGCAGTGTTATCTGGTAGGGAATTGAACAAGAACTGTCAACTTGAAAATGCAAACTGGTGTTTTGGTGCTTAAAACCACAAATCTTAAACATAAATGATTCTACTGTAGCCTACCTTGAGAATCTTGCCTTTTTAAAATGAGAAAATAAAAAGGTTTTACATTAGAACAAATCTGTAGCCTGCAGTTACAGTACCAGGCTACTAACTGCCTGTAGCTCAGGACTTGAAGCAAGGATATGCATATTCTTGATACCATTTCAAAGGAAACACTTTGAATGAGAAAAACTCATTTTGTTTGGCTGGTCCTGGCTCCCAAGTGGGTGGGCCTATGCCCTCCCAGGCCCACCCATGGCTGCTCCCCTCCCCAGTCATGTGAAATCAATAGATTAGGGCCTAAGGAATTTATTTCAATCGACTGATTTCCTTCTATGAACTGTAACTCAGTAAAATCATTGAAATTATTGCATGTTGCATTTATATTTTTGTTCACTATACTGTAGCTATTCATTGTAATCTATAGACTCGAGTTTTCTCCTTTCAATTAACTTGTGACCTTATAGCGATAACCAGTGTTGAAGTTCGGCTTACTGGGTTAATTAATTCTCGACATGGTACTTCACTATCTTCCTGCAGTTACACAAAAACTCTGTATTCTATCCCCTGTTGAACGGTCAATTCTTAATGTAAAGACTTGAAACTCAAGGAATTGTTAAGGAGTGTCCCGAGGACAATTGGGGGTCTTAGGGGCGTTTTTGAAAGGTTAAAAAGGTTGAATCTTCCCAAATTTGACATATTTGTGACAGGGGACACTATAGAGGTGGGTGAGAGAGTGGAGGGGGGAAGGAGAGAGAGAGAGAGAGAGAGAGAGTGTCAACAGACAGACAGAGGTGGGAGAAAGGAGGGAGGGGAGAGAGAGTCAACAGACAGACAGAGGTGGGAGAAAGGAGGGAGGGGAGAGAAAGATAGAAGAAAGAGAGCATGGGAGGGAGAGAGGGGGGGGTGAAAGAGGGGGGAAGTGGGAATAAAGAGGAGATAGAGAGAAAGAGGCACAGGGAGGCATAGAGAAGTAGAGAGAGGGAGGGAGAGAGAAGAGAGAGACGGGGATAGGGGGGGTTAGAGAAGCGAGAGAGACATGTCTGTGAGTCTCATCTTTTCATCTTGCCTGCCTGCCTGTCTGCCTGTCTGCCTGCATCGGTCTGTCTGTCCGCCTGCTTGCCTGCCTGCTTGCCTGCCTGCTTGCCTGTCTGTCTGTCTGAGTCTTTCACCAATTTACCCATTGCAGCTGTGTCACCAACGTTTTTGCCTTAAATGGTATGTATTGACTTACGCGTCAATGCCCTTGATGCATATTTATGTGTCAATATTCTGTTTATAGAGGTGGGTGAGAGGAGGGAAAGAAGGAGGAAGAGCGAGTGGAGGAGGAAAGTGAGGCAGGGGGAGAGAGAAAGGATAAAGGAGGGAGAGAGAGGAGGGAGGGAGGGGAGAGAGAGTCAACAGACAGAGAGGTGGGAGAAAAGAGGGAGAGAGAGAGATAGGAGGGAGTCTCAGTTGGAGTCTCAGTTGGTAAAGCATGATACTCATATTTTCCCATTGAATGCAATTTATTGACATAATATTAAATCCTATGACAACGTTCTTTTTCCATTGAATGCAAGGTATTGACCAAAGTGTCAATTGATTGACACTTATCTTTTTCCATTGATTGTGATGTATGGACAAAAGCATCAACTTTGGGACACACATCTTTTACTATTGAATGCAATGTATTGACATAAGCTTCAATTGTTTGACACTCATCTTTTCCCATTGACTTTGATGTATTGACATAAGCGTCAAGTGATTGACAATCATCTCTTCCCATTGACACCACAAAGCCTGCTAGGTGCATGGCCAATTGACATATAGCGTCAATTAGTTGAAGCGTAACTTTGTGAATAAACGTTGAAATAACACTATAGTAAAGTTGACCAGAACTGAATGAAGCAACATGAGCAGTAGTTTCAGTGTGAGAGACTTCAATTTGACATGGCCTAATAAAGACATGCAGCCATCACCCTTGGCCTATCCAACCATTTCGGCCATTTTGTTTTGTTCCCCACTCTCCCCGTACACTTTTCGGCACAGTGAGCACACAGCACCGCCAAACAGCTCAACAGTCAGTCAGTCACTCACTTACTCACTTACTCACTCACTCACTCACTCACTCACTCACTCACTCACTCACTCACTCACTCACTCACTCACTCACACTGCAATCAGAGGGTGCTCAGTATTACATTCTGTTGGCCATGTGAAGATATACAACAGGTTTGTGCTAAGGTCAGGGCTATATAGCCACAGTCTGGGAATAGCCAGCCTCAGGCCCCTGTTGTTTATTGAAGGATAGTGAGTGTAATGAGATGTTATTGCCAAACCTCAAGGTGTGGAGATGGAGATAAATAGCTCTGGAGCTCTGGCCCTCCTCCGCATTTCTGCGGAGGGGGAGTCAGTGTGTGTGTGTGTGTGTGTGTGTATACGCGTGTGTGTACATTTAGCAAAACCGCCTCGACGACAGGTAAAAGACACAGCTGACACAACCTGTCACCCAACCCATCCAATCCCAGAGTGCACTTTGGCTAGAGATTTGCACTTGGAGAAATTGGCACCAACTTCTATTCCGTCCTCCGGTCTAATAGTGGGGGGTAGTGGATCATCAAAGTCCCCCAGCAATGCTGGGAAGGGGAGTATATATGGTGGTAATGAAGCCTTAATGAGGCTGACACTCTTTACACTGTTAGGACATTAATATGCTTATGGAGTACGTGCTCTGTCGTCAGGCTAGTCCATGCCAAGGGGTCTCATATGGCCATGGTGCTGATCCATGGGAGCTGACATATCAATGCACTTCACAGCTTATAACGGCTTAGACAAACAATAGTATAATGTCACCATTTTTTTCTTTCAATAGTGCAGAATCTGCAAGTATTGCACAGAAAGCGATCCTTTTTTGAACATATCCAATGCTTTCTTGTTAATGTCACGGCACAAATAACCATATATTACCCTATATATTGTGATACGGACATAATGCCACATAACCATAATGCTATATACAGTGGCGAAAAAAAGTATTTAGTCAGCCACCAATTGTGCAAGTTCTCTCACTTAAAAAGATGAGAGAGGCCTCTAATTTTCATCATAGGTACACTTCAACTATGACAGACAAAATGAAGAAAAAAAATCCAGAAAATCACATTATAGGATTTTTAATGAATTTATTTGCAAATTATGGTGGAAAATAAGTATTTGGTCACATACAAACAAGCAAGATTTCTGGCTCTCACAGACCTGTAACTTCTTCTTTAAGAGGCTCCTCTGTCCTCCACTCGTTACCTGTATTAATGGCACCTGTTTGAACTTGTTATCAGTATAAAAGACACCTGTCCACAACCTCAAACAGTCACACTCCAAACTCCACTATGGCCAAGACCAAAGAGCTGTCAAAGGACACCAGAAACAAAATTGTAGACCTGCACCAGGTTGGGAAGACTGAATCTGCAATAGGTAAGCAGCTTGGTTTGAAGAAATCAACTGTGGGAGCAATTATTAGGAAATGGAAGACATACAAGACCACTGATAATCTTCCTCGATCTGGGGCTCCACGCAAGATCTCACCCCGTGGGGTCAAAATGATCACAAGAACGGTGAGCAAAAATCCCAGAACCACACGGGGGGACCTAGTGAATGACCTGCAGAGAGCTGGGACCAAAGTAACAAAGCCTACCATCAGTAACACACTACGCCGCCAGGGACTCAAATCCTGCAGTGNTGACCAAATACTTATTTTCCACCATAATTTGCAAATAAATTCATTAAAAATCCTACAATGTGATTTTCTGGATTTTTTTTCCTCATTTTGTCTGTCATAGTTGAAGTGTACCTATGATGAAAATTACAGGCCTCTCTCATCTTTTTAAGTGAGAGAACTTGCACAATTGGTGGCTGACTAAATACTTTTTTTCCCCACTGTATGTCTTATGCTGTAGGTATACAGAGCCATATATATCCATATATTGCCCTGACCAATCATCGCATGAATGCTACACAATCATAATATTCCATCTTGGCATCTGCTGCTACTTCTCAGTGGGAGGGAATTCATTCATTCAACAATACATTCCACCTGTAGAGAATAATAGCATTGCTCCGCTAGCTATGCTGCCGGTGGGACTGATGTACCACTGATGAGCTCCTACGTGACCCTGGCAGCGTGGCCGTGCCAGGCCCGGAGATAATATGACATGATGAATTTGGTGGAGTCACTAAAGCCAACGGCCCCTGTCGGCCTCAGTTGCCGCCTGTCGTCCACAGATCTGGTTCCATAATGTGTCTGGGCGCGCCACAAAGGTTCCCCCATGTCTTTTGCTTTGATGCTCAGGGGGAGATGCTGAGAGCAGGGAGGAAGAGAGGGAGGGTTACTGAAAAAGGGAGGGAAAGAGAAAGAGGGAGAGAGAGAGTTGATGTCCACGTTATAATACATGTACAGTGAAGTAGGAAGTTTACATACACCTTAGCCAAATACATTTAAACTCAGTTTTCACAATTCCTGTCTTAGGTCAGTTAGGATCACAACTTTATTTTAAGAATGTGAAATGTCAGAATAATAGTAGAGAGAATGATTTATTTAAGCTTTTATTTCTTTCTTTAAATTGTTTAACTTGGGTCAAACGTTTCGGGTAGCCTTCCACAAGCTTCCCACAATAAGTTGGGTGAATTTTGGCCCATTCCTCCTGACAGAGCTGGTGTAACTGAACCATGTTTGTAGGCCTCCTTGCTCGCACATGCTTTTTCAGTTCTGCCCACAAATGTTCTATGGGATGGAGGTCAGGGCTTTTTGATGGCCACTCCAATACCTTGACTTTGTTGTCCTTAAGCCATTTTGCCACAACTTTGGATGTTTGCTTGGGGTCATTGTCCATTTGGAAGACCCATTTGCGACCAAGCTTTAACTTCCTGACTGATATCTTGAGATGTCGCTTAAATATATCCACACAATTTCCCTTCCTCATAATGCCATCTATTTTGTGTAGTGCACCAGTCCCTCTTACATCAAAGCACCCCCACAACATGATGCTGCCAACCCCGTGCTTCACGGTTGGGATGATGTTCTTCGGCTTGCAAGCCTCCCCATTTTTCCTCCAAACATAACGATGGTCATTATGGCCAAACAGTTCTATTTTTGTTTCATCAGACCAGAGGACATTTCTCCAAAAGTACGATCTTTGTCCCCATGTACAGTTGCAAACCGAAGTCTGGCTTTTTTTATGGCGGTTTTGGAGCAGTGGCTTCTTCCTTGCTGAGTGGCCTTTCAGGTTATGTCGATATAGGACTCGTTTTACTGTGGATATAGATACTTTTGTACCTGTTTCCTAAAGCATCTTCACAAGGTCCTTTGCTGTTGTTCTGGGATTGATTCGCACCAAAGTACATTCATCTCTAGGAGACAGAGACAGTGTCTCCTTCCTGGGCAGTATGACGGCTGCGTGGTCCCATGGTGTTTATACTTGCGTACTATTGTTTGTACAGATGAACATGGTACCTTCAGGCATTTGGAAATTGCTCCCAAGGATGAACCAGACTTGTGGAGGTCTACAATCTTTTTTCTGAGGTCTGGGCTGATTTCTTTTGATTTTCCCATGATGTCAAGCAAAGAGGCACTGAGTTTGAAGGTAGGCCTTGAAATGCATCCATAGGTACACCTCCAATTGACTCAAATGATGTCAATTAGCCTATCAGAAGCTTCTAAAGCCATGACATAATTTTCTGGAATTTTCCAAGCTGTTTAAAGGCACAGTCAACTTAGTGTATGTAAACTTCTGACCCACTGGAATTGTGATACTGTGAATTATAAGTGAAATAATCTGTCTGTAAACAATTGTTGGAAAAATGATTTGTGTCATGCACAAAGTAGATGTCCTAACCGACTTGCCAAAACTATCGTTTGTTAACAAGACATTTGTGGAGTGGTTGAAAAATGAGTTTTAATGACTCCAACCTAAGTGTATGTAAACAACTGAAATTAATAGACATTATAAATACATATACATGTTTAATGCTTCTGCTATACAGTGGTGCAGAATGCAATACAAAAAACATTTCAAGAAAAGGGAAAGGAGAAACAATTATAGAAATGCATTATTCATTATTTAAATAAACACAAAGGTAGAGTGTGTAGAAGTCTTATCCAAATACAGACAACTTTGTAGTCCACAACAATATGTAACGCTTTGTGAAGGCATTTCATTTAATTGGAATAAACCTGGCTTTAGCTGTGGTAACAGTTAGCACTCTCAGATTAAAACTCTGCAATACCTGATCCAAGGTTAATCTTTTGCAAATAACCGTGAAATTGCTTGGCACAAAGTCCTCCTCACACTCAATAAGCTTAAAATGAGATGTCAAGTGTGTGAGCTATTCGGTTGTACCGAACGAAGCTGGCTAAATTTATACCAGGATTCCTGAGAGTTCTGCCAGTTGGAAACTAAAAACATGCTTGAGATGGATTAAAGGAGCCCTCTCACCCCAGAACGCATGCTCACCTTGCGTACACACACACACATCCACCCACACACACACACGCATGCACCCGCACCCACACACACACAGGCACACGCACCCACACACACACAGTCATATTTACAATGTGTGATTTAGGTGAGAGGATGTATCTCCAGGACATTATTATGTCAATCTGAAAAGTAGACAGCCATATTATTAAATGATAGGGAATGGGGCATTGTTTTTCCATACTTTCAGATACAGGACTGAAACAGATGCACCTAAATAACTCACATAAAATAGCCAGGCCTATACCTATTTCAGACTATGGGAATACAACAGTTTACACTAGATTAGATTGCTGTGTATGAACTCTTTGGAGTCTATATTTCTATATCCACATTGGGTTGTCTGTTAACTGGATCGGGTTAACAAAGAGGCGGGTGTTGAGAACTCATGCCTCTAGTGCTTTCCCAAATCACCAGTGAATATCGTAGAGGGGTCTTCCAGTGAAGGGTCTCTCAAGCATCTTGTTTTAATACATTTCATTCAAGAGTGACAGCATGTGTGATAACTTTGCAGCAGTTATTATTGGGAAAGTCCGAATGAAAAGCAATCATTTGCGTGATTGAACAATCCTGCATCTGAAATTTAAGTATCTTTATATTGCCAATATCCCACCATTTGGATCTGGTTGACTTATATATTTCAATGCAGAATTTCATGTTGTGTGAATTCCTTTTAAAATTGTATATCTGGTCTACTTTAAAATAAAGACCTAAATGTGTAATGCATATGTTAATCAAAGGGCATAAAGGATACATTTTCGGGAAATCAAAATATCTGACATTTCAGTGACGAACATTGGTTATTTCTCATTGAAACAAAATGGCTACTCCTCTCCCACTCTCCAATGAATGCTGAAAGAAATCTCAAAACAAAACAGTCAAGAGGATAATCATTGATCCACATCTAAGCCGTGTTCAATCACACTTAAATGGGGTGGCTCTTCCTACCAGAGTAACCGGCAAAAACCTTTAAGTCGGCAGCTAATGCCCGGTTTAGTCCTCAAAACTCTGCCGCGCTACAACTTAATACCAGACGAGCTCACGCTGGGAGGCCAAGTCGGAATCAAGGCCCGAGTCCAGATGCTGATTGCCGCTTTTGGTTCCCCATTTTGTTGCCCCCATTCTCTGTCCCGTGCTCAAACCCTGGGACAAAGCCCCCTGTCCTCCCCCGCCCATCGGCCTTATGGAGCCAAGCCTAATACAACCACCACCACACACAGGCCAACTGAAAGATGACATTTCCTCACCCCCCCTCTCCCCCTGCCCTCGCCCGCCCACTCCACTTCTCATAATCCAATCAGCAAGGCCTTAGCTTTTCTAATATAGTGGTGGTCTCACTCTAACTTTATCCCCGCAGCTGTGCCGGACTGCTCATTGGCAAGATTAGGGGCTCCTGCAACTCCTATGATCATGCATTTCAATATGAATGGGACCAATAAGGGGGTAGATTACGCCTTGGTTACTTTGGAAATCCCACGCCGTCCTTTGATGCCCCCGGGTTTGAACAGCGAGGTTGGAGCCCGCCTGGTCACATGGTGCGGCGGCACCGCCACCTGGCAACGCGCTGTTTGCTCATATGTGCTCATTAAACACGCCACACTGGCACCAGGGCCAATAGTGGGCCGCCGTCGGGACCAGATGGCACAGCCGTCATCGCCGCGCTTCGCCAGGTGGGGCCGTCGCTGCAAGAGAGCGGCTTGCTGGGCTGGAGTCCCACTGCGAATGGCCAGGCATGGGCAGGAGGGTGGGCAGAATATGGTGCCAAGCCAGGGAGTAAAGCAAACAATGCCACATTCCAGTCCTCTCTGGTCTCTCTCTCACACACACACACACAGTGTGTGTGTGTGTGTGTGTGTGTGTGTGTGTCACACACACACACACACACACACACACACACACACACACACACACACACACACACACACACAAACAGACATGCGTGTGAATAAGTTTGCGCCAGTTTACACAGAAATATAGACTCACACACATCCATAGACCACCTTATTCACCAGCCACAAGGACACACACACATGCGTGCATTCTCGTCAACACACACATACTGTACATATTCAGAAGTGCAAACATATGCACACCACACACAAAACAGTCGTCCTTAGGTCTATAGTTTTTCATTAGTCCCTGGGACCTGTGTCGTCTGCTCCACTGGCCTTCCTGACAACTCCAGGGGCCCATTTTGTGTGAAGTACTAGAGGTGATTAATATTTGCTTTTCCTCCTCTGTGGGAGAGGAAGACCCAGCTGATCCACTGTGACCCCTTTAATCCCTACTGGGTCGACGCAGTCTCTTTCTCTCCCTCTCTTGTTTTACCCTAGGGTAGGCTATGCTACCCCGTGGTGCGTCTGGTTGTACTGCAGTTGGTGGGGACTGAGGACCAGAGCCATTTGCGGTCACTAAGTTAGAGCTTATGGCCCCGATGACAGCTTTCTTTATGAGGGTCAATGCTTTTAATCGGCCTATAGCTCTTCCGTGAAATGACACTTGTTAATAATGTTGTTAAAATGTATGCTGTATTTTAAGCATATCGCATAGCCTGACGTTCTGTACCTTGATGTTAACGTAGAAAACAAGCCAAAATAGATCAATTTACCTATGCTTGCATTTGTGAACTTTGTGAAATGTCACTTCTCCAATGAAAATGGCATGCGGCAGAGTTAAAAATGATCATTCCTTTTTGTTTAATTAAATATTTAAAAGCAAATGCCACAGTGTGAGCAACAGATTTTTATTGGCAAACATTTTTTAAACAGCCACTGAATCTGTCCTGAACATCACAACACATCCGGACTGTGCTCCTTCAATGTTTTGATGGTTTTGACAAGTGAAGGAAAACGTCTTCCTTTGTGTTCCTTCAGGGAACATCCCATTTGAATTGACTAAGATGGCCAGGTTGAGAGGTTGTGCAAGGGGTGGCACAGTGTGTTTGGAGGATTGACGGGCTTGCAGGATCTATCGAGGGCTTGGTCCTGTTGACAGATGGAATGCTCTCTTTGTGACCACACGGCTGTGATGGAAATGGCAGGTGCAGTATGTGCAGCCGGCATGAAAAAAATCTTTCCAGCGTAGTATTTCAGTGATTGTAAAAACACAGCTGTTTTGGGCTTTGTTAACTTGCTGCGGCGCTTGGTTTCAAATTCTCTCCAGCTCCTTGTTGCCTTGTTGGCGTAGTCTCTAAACTCGCAAACATGGTCTTATGGACTTAGCTCTTGATATCAACCTTTGGTTGGAAAAAATGTCCAGGTCACTATTAACGCTCAACACTGTTGGGTGAAAGTTCTTAGCAACTGGTTCAAACCTCTTTCAAGGGTAACTGATAGCAATGGGAAACTGCTAGCTCGTTTAACGCAGACACCTATAAACACAAGATACCAGCTGGAGAATATCACTATCAAAGCTTAACCTGATGAGGGTCTTAGTGTGAGAATGTTGTAATTGAGGAGTCCCTTCGAAACGGACAATACACAATTGTAATTAAGATAAATAAATAAATAAAGGACAATTCTGTGTGCAGAAAGTGTACAAATCTCAAGTAGGGTTTACATTTTCATGCAAAATGATTAATTGATCATACTTGATTCAAGCCAGTTTAATGGGTGATAGGTAAAACACTTTTTTCACATTTAATACATAAGTTGATCATGTGATCATTGATGAGCCAATCAGAGGGTAAAATGCTTGAGAGGAGGAATGTATTGCATTTGCAAAAAGTGTAGATTCGTCCTCAAGCAAAGCACAGATTATGGTGGTAAGGTTTTCAACCCGTTGTGTGTGTGTACAGAAGGAGCAGGCAGGGGTGCGGTGCCTGACACGGACCAGTCAGGTTTGCGTGGGAGGACGGGAGCTTTTAGCCCTCCATAAAGTTGTCTAATGAACGGCGCCACCCATCATAACGCCTCCACAAATTACCTTCCTCTCCAGCCAAACCCTGATTTCATTTTAGTGCCACTTTTCCTCTTCCCTGTCAACACTGGCGGCACAATCTTTTTGGACTATCACTATACTATTTTATTATGGTACATACAGCACGTTTTTTCATAATCAACTGTCTTTACTGCATGATGGAGAAATGTGCACTGTACTCGCATAACCCTGTGGTTTATATGCTTTTGTATCAGATGTGCCAACACTGAAACTATTAGCCCCTAAAGACAAAATGAGCGTTTAGTTACTTTCTTGAAGCTTCTAAATGAAATACAGGCAGCAAGTGTTCAGTGTTTTTTTTTTCTCTCAGCATTTTGGTTATGTTTTTGTAAGCAAATCTCACAGCAAATTCGACATGCAGACACACCTGTACCACTATTCAACCAGCTCAACATAACATACATTTCTATGTAAAAGAAGTGAGCTATACATCTATGACACATGGAAACCTGTCAATGTGACTGGTGGCTGTGTAAATAAACAGTAGGTTGAGGACTGAGCCCTGATCTGAACAGTCAGTTTCTTTCACTGAAACATCCATACCTGTTCAATGGTCTGGGTTTCAACCTGATGAATGACACCATAGCCTGCGGCGGCTCAGCACTGGACCATTTGTGAGGAGATAAGAGAGACTTCCTGGATTAGGGAGGTAGCTGAGGTACATCTCCAGAGAGCCTGTTTGTTTGGGTAAGGCAGCTCGTTCATTACTGCGAAAACTGTGGGAGGCTGGGAAGCCAAGCTGTCTCCCAGATAGTGCGGGAGCCATGCCAACATGTACTTAACCTGTCTGCAAATGTACCCACTTCCTATTGACGCCTCTGATGCATTATTGTGAGTTGTGCATGCGACATAATGCATTGGATTTAACAGCATTTGGGAACTGCGTAAGATCTAGGGCTGGTGCCTGCAATTGCATTCAGCCGTGGGTCAATTTATTCTTGAACGGCTGGTCGGGGGACCAGAAGATAGTTTGTACACTGCAAATTGACCGCAAGAATCCCAAACAGATAGTATTTGACAAAAACAGAATAATTTCAGACCTTGATTACATTGAGATGCGATCACATATGCCTCTCTATTTATGTGTGGGAATACTTGGGAGCAGATTTCCTAAATTAAAATCATGTTGGGCTGATTTCCTGGTGATTTTATATTATTTTTGTTATTATTATTATTGTGGGTTGCTCTGAGGTCAGAAACCTGCAGCCAGACATGCTTATCACAACACAAGATACTACACATGAGACAGCTCACGCAGAGGCCTAACTTAAACAAAAACACATCAATGGTTAGGATCCCATGAACATTTTGAAATCATATTTCAGTAGAAAAAGGAAACATAATGGAAACAATCTGACCCAGCAACAACATGTAGAGTATTTTAACAAAGGCACATCATAGCGACAATAGAGTTACTGAAACGTCATTATACGTATGCAGATGTGAAGGTAACTGCCAAAATGAAGGAAACACCAACATAAAGTGTCTCAATAGGGCATTGGGTCACCACAACCCAGAACAGCTTCAATACACCTTGGCATAGATTCTACAAGAGTCTGGAACTCTATTGGAGGGATGCAACACCTTTCTTCCACAATACATTCCATAATTTGGTGTTTTGTTGATGGTGGTGGAAAACGCTGTCTTAGGCGCCGCTCCAGAATCTCCCATAAGTGTTCAATTGGGTTAAGATCTGGTGACTGAGACGGCCATGGCATTCACAAAATAATGGCCAAAATATTGGCATGCCCAGCATTTTTATACATGATCCTAAGAATGATGGAATGTTAATTGCTTAATTAACTCAGGAACCACATGTGTGGAAGCACCTGCTTTCAATACACTTTGTATACCTCATTTACTTAAATGCATTGAAATATCAATACTTATACAGATCCATAAACTGGTAGACTGATCAATAACTTGTATTAGAAGGCACTCTTCCAGACACAGTGAATGCTGGTCTGCTGTTGTGTTCTGCTGTGTAGGGCTTGCCCAGTGGCTGTGAAGGGGGGAATTAGATGTAGTGTTTTTTGAGTCTCTGTTAATCCTCGACTGATTAATGGAATTCTCTCATCACTGCTCCGTGGGGGAGAGAGAAAGGGAGAGAGAGAGAGGGAGGCAAAGAGAAAGAGAGAAACAGATATGCAGACAGAAATACAGACAGAGCCCCCCACCCTGTCTACTCAAGATACCAGCCAGTCGCTCCCCCCTCCGGCCAATGAGAGCCCAGCCCTGATGTCACCTGCCTCACCAGACTAATCCTAAATCTGCCTTGTAGATTAGCACTTTCCCATTCACAGCCACTTCAGCCCAAACCTGGTAAATCCTGAGGTAAATGTTGGAGCTTCCGGTAAGTGGGAGAGCACAGCGTTGTGGAGTGGTTTAAGGAGAATGGGATAAGGGTGAGGACAAACAATAATAGCTGTATTTAGCTTTTTTCCCACCAAGGCCCAATGGCCGAGGCCCTGATCTGTTTGGCCTCTTGAAGTCTGTCATATCTTGCCCAAATTAATCGTTGAATATGTGTCATTCTGAGTCCATCAGTATTCATGTATTTTGATTTTGGTATAATCAATTGATCACACTTCCTAATTGATTAGGTATATACTGTATAATCAAATTATTACTTTTTTGTATAAAAAAGAATACAATCAACTCTAATTCCATAGATCTTTTTTTTAAATATATATCTGAGACCTGATTTCAAAATAATGCATTGAATTTGTGTGGCTCTGAAAAGGATGTCACGATTATACAAATTCAACCTCCATCTGAAGAGTTAGGTTTCCAAGTTGTAGAAAACACCATTAGCTAACACTTTAGTAAAACTGTAATAACTCGATCTTGCTTTTTAGAGATGGGTCATCATGACTGAGTACCGTATGGCTCTCTCAACCCCTCATTTCCTGTAACACAGTGTTGGAGAGAGGCAGCCTCTCTACTGTAGATGGCACTGTTAACCTTGACTTGTTCTGACTGGCCACCAATTGAGAGGAAGTGGAAGAGGGAGCAAGAATCTGGGCCTCATTACCGCATCCAGCCCTAGAGGGAGAAATAAATTAAAGTAATAAAGAATAATAATAATAATAACAAAGATTATCTGCGTCATCACAGTTATGCTAACAGCACTAATAGAATTTGGAGGGGGCTAACGGCCGAAATAAATACCCGTCGGCTTCAATCACACAGACCCCTATAGATAGGCGTTTTTTTAAAGTGGGGAGATTTTTTTCACTTTTTCTTCCCCCATTTTTCACAGAAGTGGAAGGGAGTCGGGGAATAGGGGTGGGTTGGGGGTTAGGGACGGAGCGAAAAGCAAGTATGTTATTGTAACAGAGTTCATAGGGGAGTCAAGCGGAGGGCAGTGGGCCGATCGCACGCTACGCTGTGATTCACAGAGGAGGCCTGAACACGAACCCTGGTCCCCTCTTTTCAGAAAAAAACGTTAGTCAGCTTAGAGCTGGAGGATAATGGGAAGGAAAACTAAAAGGAAGTGAGTCACCTCATGGAGTGTGGGTGATTCCATCCTCACACACTCATGCACACACACACACACAAACACACACACCAGCATGACCACATTAAACAGTACATTTGTTTACCTCCATGACGTATGACATGCACTAAATGTCTGGTTACTCTATGTAAATTCTCTTAACCTTTGTTGTTAGTTCTCCAAACCTGCAATGTAAATTCTCCTAACCTTTGTTGTTAGTTGTTCTAATCTCCAACGTAAATTCTCCTAACCTTTGTGGTTACGGTGCACAAAGCAGGAAGTATGATACGTTATGTAATCCAATTTGAAAGATACATCCGTAATAAAATTTGTATGATATGTCTTACCCGTTCGTACAATATCATACAAATTTTATTACGGATGTATCATTCAAATTGGATTACATAACGTATAAATAAAATTTGTATGATATTGTACGACCGGGTAAGACATATCATACTATCTGTTCTCCAATTCGTATTATATTGTATGACTGCTATTCCATTTGTAACGTAACATATCATAAAAAGAAATTATGCTCCAAATCATACCAATTGCCCTGAGACCACGTTGCACACACCTGCACACACACAGTGTCAAAGCAGACACAACATTTTACCTCAGAGACTACTAAACCTGGTGAGCATAGCACAAGTGATGAGGAGACTATTTATTATGATTGTGTTGCGTTGTCCAAACGTAGCCGAAACAGACACTGACCAATACTCATTATATCACTGTGATAATTTTGGGGGGATTGCAAATGACGTGGGCATGGTTGGGCACATATTAAAACAATTACCTCTTAATTGCTTCATATTTATCGTATGGTATGAGTATGTACCGTAGTATGTACACTAGCCCCACCTGTATACCAGAGAAAACCTGACTGACTGATGAACCAGGCCTTCTTATGTCTCGTGACCTAGGTGAACCTTAATGAAACCTCTTTTTATGTTGCATGCAAACGGGGTGATGACTTCATACTCTTCTGGGACATTGCTTTACCTCCTAGAAGAGCCAGTTCTCCTGGGCCCTCAGTGTCAGCTCATGAATGACTCAGGCTTGGAGTCGTCACTGCATTCTTCTCCATATACTGAGGGTCAATGAGATGACTGGCCACCCCACCCTAATAAAAGACAGGTGTGAGAGAGATGGGAGGGAGGAAAGGAGCGAAAGAGAGAGAGAGTAACAAAAAAGGAGTATGGTCATTAGAATGACTTTACAATAAAGAGATGACTATCTGGCTCCTTTTTCATGACTGGATTATGCAATTAAGTATGATTAAGTATGTTTGAATAAAATATTTGAAAATGAAAACAGCACACAAGCTGGCAACAATGGGGGAAATCCATAATACTAAAACACCTACATCATGTTCTTATATATACTGAACAAAAATATAAACACAAAATGGAACAATTTCTTAGATTTTACTGAGTTAAAGTTCATATAAGGAAATCATTCAATTGAAATTAATTATTTAGGCCCTAATCTACGTATTACACATGACTGGTCAGGGTAGCCAGGCCCAGCCAATCAGAATGAGTTTTTCCCCACAAAATGGCTTTATTACAGACAGAAATACTCCTCAGCACCCTGCCCACCAACACCCCTCAGACGATCCTGAAGGTGAAGAAGCCGGATGTGGAGGTCCTGGGCTGGTGTGGTTACACGTGGTCTGCGGTTGTGAGGCATGTTGGACGTACTGCCAAATTCTCTAAAACAACATTGGAGGCAGCTTATGGTAGAGAAATGAACCTTCAATTCTCAGTCAGCATGCTAATTGAAAGCTCCCTCAACACTTGAGACATCTGTGGCATTGTGTTGTGTGATAAAACTGCACATTTTAAATTGGCCTTTTATTGTCCCCAGCACAAGCTGCACCTGTGTAACAATCATGCTGTTTAATCATCTTTTTGATATGTTAAACCTGTCAGGTGGATGGATTATCTTGACAAAGGAGAAATGCTCAGTAACAGGGATATAAACAAATGTGTGCACAATTTGAGAGAAAAAACTTTTTGTGCGTATGGAAAATATCCGTGATTTTTTATTTCAGCTCATGAAACATGGGACCAACACTTCACATGTTGCGTTTATATTTGTGTTCAGTGTAATTCACTATCCAATTAGGTTTCAACACATAGCACATCATAAAACATGATGAAGTTAACTTTTTTTGCTCATTAGCTATTTCCCTGAACTCAGCTGTAGGCCTAATATTGTCTGTCCAGCATTTGTTTTGGTCTGAAATACTAATCAAGTCCATACACCCTGTGTTTGATGAAAATGTTACCTATTCCCTAAGCATTTTCTCCATCACAAAATTCAAAAAATAAAAGGAGAAGAGAGTGAATGGGCGAAGCACAGATGAGTCAGAGAGACATCTTGTCTATTTTTTTTTCTTTTCTCAATCTGATAACATCCCCAGCTTTTTGGAGGGTTTTCCGTCCATATAACAAATCCCTGCCCTGAGCAAGTCTTTTGTTTTCTTCTCAGGGAAGTAAAGACTGTAACTCAATGCGTTTGAAGGAGTGGGAATGAGTGGGCGTCCGTCGGGAGGGAAAGACAACGTGTTGCCCCCTCTGCGGTAGTATGATGTGTTTTTCCAGCAAACCTAATCCCGATTGGGAGAATAACATTGGGAAACATAACCTAACCTTAGCAGCAGACAGACAGCGTAGGCATACTGTAGGACACCGAAGGAGCCTGGACCAGCAGAGTATGTACATAGCAATTATATCTCTTACCGCGCAGCAGTCTACATAGCTAAAACACACTCATAGGGTCACAGCCCATAGGGACGAGGTTTGCCCATTAAAACATAATCAGACAGCGCCGTTTATTTAAGAAGATATAGGATTCTCGCCGCTACTGTTGACTCTTCCTGTCACTGGAGAGCAAAGATAATAATTCAGAACCAAAGAGAAAAAGAAAACAATAACCTCTGAAGAGTCAAATTATCAGAGCAGGTCAAGAGTTGTGTGTATGGACATACCTTTATTTGTTTGCTGAGGAAATTGGGATGTGAAACGAACGGGCCCATCATGTTCAGTTCACTCTTGGCCCTTTTGAATGGAACTAAATGAACCCGAGGTCATACCACAGGAGGCTGCTGAGGGGAGAACGGCTCATTATAATGGCCCGAATGGAGCGAATGGAATACACCGTGTGTTCGATGTATTTGATGCCATTCCACTAATTCCGCTCCAGCTAAGATGATTAAAACAATAAGTAATAAAACATTTAAAATCAAGAAAAGTTGATGTGGTTGCAGATCCTAGACAAACAAAAACCCTTTTTCCAAACTCTCATTTAGCTTTAACCTAACACGATTTTATTTTGACGAGAACCGTTTCTACTCAAACAGTCAGGAGACAGGCTTGTTTCTTTCTAACACCTACTCTCTGATAAATAAATCAACAGGAAAGCCAAGCTCTGTAGAAGAGGGAGAGCCAGTGGTACAAACCTTAGGACAGTCAATCACCGTGTACCGCATGCCCTCCTTATCTAGAATAATTCAGATAGCTGATTTGCTTACTCTAATTGCCCTGTCAGTAAATCTGTGGCCGTCGATTTAGTCAACTGAGTCATTCACAAATCCAGGAATTAGTAAACATTTTTGTAAAATAATGGATACATTGATAATATCTTTATTTGCATGACAATATTTGTTTAGTAAAAATCTGACTGACTCTATACAAAGTCTCTAATATACTAACTTTAGTCCTCCCGGCTGTCTCGTCATTGGTCAAAAGGTTGATTAGAGACCGCTATCCATCTACCTAAGAATCCCCGCCCCTCCCCCCACACAACATCAATCAGGTGGACATTTTTCTACCTCTACCCAGTGACCCCCGCTGACCTCTGGAGCCCTCTCTGTCACACTGTGTGATTGGACACAGGAGGGAAGCAAGAAGCTGTGTGTGTGAGCATACACGCGCTGCAGACACACATACAGGCAGGCACACACACACACACACACACACACACACACACACACACACACACACACACACACACACACACACACACACACACACACACACACACACACACACACACACACACACACACACACACACACACACACACAGTCTCATCATTCAAAGCATGCTTGGAGGAGGAAATAAAGCTGCAAAAGTTTAATCCTTTTGAGACGTTCATTATTTTCACTAGCCATGAGAAGTCAAGACATCCATATGTTTAAAGAGTATTTATGCATAATAATAAAGGCCTACAGTATAATATACGGTACCTCATTACTCTCAAATGGATCTTTTGACTGACTGTCAGCTGTCTTCATCAAGCTGGATCCGATTAGATTAGCATCTTTGACATGATGAAGCCAAAGACAAAACCGTGCTCAGAATAGCTCTCAGATTGTGTTTCTTACCGCTGTGTAATATATTGTTTTTGAAGTGAAGTATTTAAATTGAGCAGTGTACTTTTTTGATGATTATTATTTATTTCCTTGTATACGGTTTGTGCATACTGAACTCAATTAATTTGATTAAATAAACCAGAACCTAGTCATATTCAAGCAGAGATATTACCGTTGTTTTTCACTGTTCTATCACTTGGCCAAGGGAATGGGGGCATTAAATGGTAGTTCATTTCTTTAATGGTTTATTATTCCAAGCACAAAACTGGCTCATTGCTAAATCTGAGAGCAAATTTTCTATGGCAATGCATATTCATATGTTTAACGTACAGACATGCATTTTTAATGATCCAGGATTGGAAAGAATGCAATCAGCTCATTAATACTGCGTGCCATGCCTGTCTCCACCAGACACCACCATGAGACTTTTAATGAAGCACATTCAATTACCCCACAAAGAAGGATTCAATGTGTGAGTGGAAGTGAGAGATGCAATAGTATTGCTGAATTTACTAGTTCCCTAATAATTTCAAGGGTGTAATTTTCCATTTGATATTTGGCAAAAATCTTAAGGTTGAGGTGGGGGTGGGGGTGGTGGCCCTCCCCTAGAAATATAGCAGTAAAATATTACAGTAATTCAACACAATTATTTGTGGATATTTCTATTTTCAAAGTGCTAGCCTTCTATTTTTAATGTTTGAAGATATCCAATGTACTGTCATAAAAGCTGTCTGGGATTTCTTCTTCTGCCCATTTGGGATCCATGAGGCACAGGGGAAAGCTGTGCTAGTCTTTACAACCAGAAAGGCACATAAGATTGATTTATAGTGAGTTTGTAGGGATGAAGTACTGCACAGTGCCATCGACTGTCTCCACCTCTAAGTATTCACGGCCATTGTCACAATTGACAATAAATTTTCCTCCAGAGAGGGTTAGAGAGTAAGAGACAGAGAGAGACAGAGAGAGACAGAGAGAAACCTAGCAAACATAGATGAAATGACACCCCATTTGTGGTATAGCGCAATGGTAAAGCTCATAAAAGTGAAGTGTATCTTAATTGATCCCGCTTTGTTGCCATCTAGTTTATACAGACATGCATAATTTGACCTTGTACAAAGTACCCAAGTATACACCATTTGCTCTAAAGCATAATAGAAGTCCAATTAAACTTGAGGAGGGTGAAAGGATGAAACTTAGCAGAGCTCCACACAGAAGCTATGAGCTGCTAGAAGAGGGAGAGATTTACAACAGTCCAAAACATAGCAGTGCTTGACACAATTAATGGACTGTATCATAAACATCTGGATACATTTACTGTCCAAGCTAGCTTCATAAAATACACTTAAGCCATTTTTAGTGCTGTACTAAAAGCTCATTTTAAGATGATAATGCATACCAAAATCAGTCAAAATTTTACACTGACAAACACCAGTCCCAGTATGCTGTCATAACTGACACGTTTCTAAGATACATATGTCATCTAATCAGAAACAGGACAGGAGCTTGACGTGGGATAAAAATACACATATGTCGAATTTCTTTCGACATATGTGCTTTTTCAAGACTTAACATTAGCCTTGTTCTTATCTTCACGAGATTCCTATCACTTAGGTTGAATAAATAACATTAACCAGGTTTGAAAGCCAGTTTAGAGGCAGAAGACACATGTCTAAATACAGACCCGGCAGCATTCAAGAGCAGGCAACGGGTAATGGTTGAGGGGTTGTTTATAAACTATTAATGATTTTCCCCCCCTGTCATTTTGGACAGGGCGTTAGATGAGGGGGTGCCTTCTCTCATGTTTGCGTGGCAGCAGTTCTAGCTCCTCAAACAGATTGCAATTTATTCCTCTGCAGTTTGTCCGTCAAGGATCGCTCTGACAACATAATCCCAAACTAATCCGCCGTGTTCAGTTTTTCTTGTTGGCTCTCATGCAGAGCGCTCCGCCAAATCCCGCTACCTGTCAAACGGGCCTCGCGCGGGGAGCCCAGATGAGCTGCCAGGCAGGCCCACTGCAGTGACTCCCGAGGGGGGAAAAAGGGAGGGAGGGAGAAAGAAAGAGAGGAAGGCATGGTGCCTGGGTAGACTTAACCCCTGCCTCTCTCGCGGTAATCCACTGTAAACAGGCAGAGCCTTAGCAGGGCTAACTGCCCTAATCAAGCGCAGAGCGCGCCCAATCGCTATCATACACAGCACCAGAACCAAAGATTTGAGCAGCCGTCCCAGTGTGTGTGTGTCTGTGAGAGAGAACGAAGTGTGTGTTGGGGAGGTAGTTGGAAGGGATGGGGAGAGGGCCGCATTGACAGGTCCTAATCCCCAAGAAGAGCAAGAGGTGGCAGGAGAAAGCAGAACTGGGTGTCCATACACCTGCCAACTGCTGCTGGAACAACTAGGGAAGGCCCTCCTTGAGTGATTTTAGGTGCTTAAGGTATCAATAATGGGGGTGAAAAGGACAACATTGCAGGTGATTAAACTACCCAGTAAAAACATATTTGTTGACAATTTAACAGGGAAAAGGGATTTCCTAAATATAATTAATTACACAATCATCTGAGATGTTGTCATCAGAGATTTTATTTTTTATTATTATTACTATTATTATTATTATTTCCCAGATTATGTTATATGTTTAAAATATTTCACATATTTCCATTTTCACATTGATATCGTGCCAAAGAAATAAATAAATAATGCAAGTACTCACTCGTCATCCACATGCATCGATTAAGGTGGAGGTATGCCTCGACAATTAGCGTAAAATTCCAACGAAGCACAGCACATCCCAAATGAGAAACCTGCAGTCAATACACTAACCAGCCGCTGAGATCTAGCTAGCTCCATTTAAATTTCCCTCACATCCTCCAAGAACATAAAAGGCCTGCCAATAGCCAAAGGCAGAGGAACTAGAACTAAGCCAACCCCCCCAACTCTAAAAAACTTTTGAGAAACTTCTGAGTGGCCGTGTCATGACACAAGCAATAAAACTGATCTCCAGGGTAGGTGTTTTTTTCCTTATTTTTTTACCCTTCTAAGTTGCAGTGAACTGGTTAGGTAGGGTGTTGGAGGGTAAGGACGGATTGAAGGAGAAAAAGTCCAACACACAGTCCCTTTTACTGATAAAGATGTCATTTATTTTGAAGTGATGTGGTTGGTTGATCACTAGATAGCAAGGTAGCAAAGGGGGGCAGGGACATTGATTAGTTCTCGTCAGTGGATGTCAGAGAGTCAGGTTGAGTGGACAACATAATTTTCCGTGTCAAATATACAGTCGTTATGCAGTCATTGCATAACGACTGTGTCTAAACCATAGAATTAAGAATGAGAATACTATAGTACTATTTATGGTCTTAACCTTAGTTACTAGAGATAGTGCTCTCAACATCGCATGATATGGTATTCAGTATGAGCTTCTTATTTCTCCTTCTCAATTTGGTTGTTTGTTATTTTAACTTGCATTGGCATAATTCATCCCTTTCAGAACACCTTTTATCTGTAGAGAGTTCTAATTGACTTAGGACACTGATGTGGTATATGGGTGCATGTCTTTTCACAGCAAGTGCAACTCTGGGGTGGGGTGTGTGTGTGGGGAGCATGAGGTGGCACATGAAGGTTGGGTGTAGAGGTCCAGGTCTGGCTTCTGTGACTCGTCAGTCTGTTCTTGGAGGGCTACTCTCTCTCGTTCCATCTCCCCCTTCTCCAGGACTGTGGGAAAGCTCTGGGCAAATATTTTTGCCACGTCAAAGCCTGAGATAACATCGACTCACAGGGGCGGAGCTCCCAAGAGTGTAGAGATGGACGGGAAGGGTGGTGGAACCGCAGGGAAACACAAACATGACATGTCGCTGATAAGGGTCCTCCAGTGGGTTAACACCAGAGCTTGTACCGAGTATTGCACTGAGAAGCCCTCTTAGGAAGCCCTGGCATCTCCCCGATAGCAAAAGACTCAGCGCTCACACACACCACTATTGCACACGACAGGATGGGAGGGTGCTATGGGGTGGTATCAGAGGCACAAAGAAATATGGACACTCACAATGGGCACACAACTTGTACTGCAGTGACTCAGATGACAGATGATTGGTTAAAATGGATAACAAGATGGTAGTTGGAGTTGTATTGTTAGATTGTTCAGTGCAGCCTTTGATGTTATTGAGCATAAATTGTTATTTATGGCTTTACATCCCCTGCCATCTCATGGCAGGTATTTATGCAGTTGAACCCAGAAAGTGTTCTTCAATGGAAGCTTCGCTAACATCAGATATTTACAGTGAGGTGGCCCTCAGGCCAGTTGCCTTGGGCCGTTAATCTTCTCTATTTTTACAAATGATTTGCCACTGGTCTTACACAAAGCTAGAAAGACTACAGTTGATGTCGGAAGTATACATACACTTAGGTTGGAGTCATTAAAACTCGTTTTCAACCACTCCACACATTTCTTGTTAACAAACTATAGTTTTGGCAAGTCGGTTAGGACATATACTTTGTGCATGACTCAAGTATTTTTCCCAAAAATTGTTTACAGACAGATTATTTCACTTATAATTCACTGTATCACAATTCCAGTGTGTCAGAAGTTTGCATACGCTAAGTTGACTGTGCCTTTAAACAGCTTAGAAAATTCCAGAAAATGATGGCATGGCTTCAGAAGCTTCTGATAGGCTAATTGACATAGTTTGAGTCAATTGGAGGTGTACCTGTGGATGTATTTCAAGGCCTACCTTCAAACTCAGTGCCTCTTTGCTTGATATCATGGGAAAGAGACCTCAGAAAAAAGATTGTAGACCTCCACAAGTCTGGTTCATCCTTGGGAGCAATTTCCAAATGCCTGAAGGTACCACGTTCATATGTACAAACAATAGTACGCAAGTATAAACACCATGGGACCAAGCAGCCGTCATACCGCTCAGGAAGGAGACGTGTTCTGTCTCCTAGAGATGAACGTACTTTGGTCCGAAAAGTGCAAATCAATCCCAGAACAACAGCAAAGAACCTTGTGAAGATGGTGGGGGAAACAGGTACAAAAGTATCTATATCCACAGTTAAACTAGTCCTATATCGATATAATCTGAATGGCCGCTGAGCAAGGAAGAAGCCACTGCTCCAAAACCGCCATAAAAAAGCCAGACTACGGTTTGCAATTGCACATGGGGATGAAGATCATACTTTTTGTCCTCTGGTCTGATGAAACAAAAATAACTGTTTGGCCATAATGACCGTCATTCTGTTTGGAGGAAAAAGGGGGAGGCTTGCAAGCCGAAGAACACCATCCCAACCGAGAAGCACGTTGGTGGCAGCATCATGTTGTGGGGGTGCTTTGCTGCAGATGGGACTGGTGCACTTCACAAAATAGATGGCATTATGAGGAGGGAAATTATGTGGATATATTGAAGGAACATCTTGTCCTTAAGCAAAATGGCTTAAAGACAACAAAGTCAAGGTATTGGAGTGGCCATCACAAAACCCTGACCTCAATCCTATAGAAAATGTGTGGGTAGAACTGAAAAAGCGTTTGCGAGCAAGGAGGCCTACATACCTGACTCAGTTACACCAGCTCTGTCAGGAGGAATGGGCCGCAATTCACGCAACATATTGTGGGAAGCTTGTGGAAGGCTACCTGAAACGTTTGACCCAAGTTAAACAATTTAAAGGCAATGCTACCAAATACTAATTGAGTGTATGTAAACTTCTGACCCACTGGGAATGTGATGAAAGAAATAAAAGCTGAAATAAATCATTCTCTCTGCTATTATTCTGACATTTCACATTCTTAAAATAAAGTGGTGATCCTAACTGACCTTAAACAAGGAATTTTTACTGGGATTAAATGTCTGGAATTGTGAAAAACTGAGTTTAAATGTATTTGGCTAAGGTGTATGTAAACTTCTGACTTCAACTGTATATATGAGGATGATTCCACACTCTTAAATTCTAAATAAGGAGTTACAGTCAGTTTTAGAATGGGTGATTATTAATAAACTGGTATTTAAAACTAAAAGCATTGTATTTGGTTCAAAACATTCTCTAAGACCTAAACCTCAACTGGAGTTGTGCATAAAGGGTGTGACCATTGAGTTGTTGTGATGATGGGGAGGGGTATGTCTGTTATTAAAAGAGGTTCTGCGTATTTTGTCCCATCTTGCGTACTGTCTGGCAATATGGTCAAGTGCATCAAAGACCTAGCAAAGCTGAAGCTGGCTCAAAACAGAGCAGCATGCCTTGCCCTTAACTGGACATACAGAACTAACAACTATGCAACATGCATGCTAGTCTTTCCTGGTTAAGGGTTGACGAGAGATTACATACCCCACAAGACATGCCACCAGGGTTCTCTTCACAGTCCCCAAGTCCAAAATGAGTTCACGACAACGCACTGTATTATAAAGAGCCATGATAGCATTGAACTCACTTTCATCCCAATTACTCAAGCAAACAGCAAAATGACTTCAATAAAAAGATTTAACAACATCGGCAGGGACTGTGAGGGGACTCACACACAAACAAACACATTCACACACAGACACACTAACACATACTGTACATACTTTTTGTTGTTGTATTGTTTGTGATATTATTTGTATTATGTTTTTTTGTTGTTGTATTGTTTGTATATTGTTGTATTTAAAATGTGTGTGACTGTCCTTGTCTATTTGTTTTGTTATTTGCCATGTTTTGTGTTTTTTGTGGACCAAAACCTCTTTCTCAGAGCAATTGTATTAGTATAAAATAATAGAATTTCCCATTTTTTTACATGCAATATAGCTCAGTATGCATTATTTATTTTATACAGTCTTTTTTGCTCGTCTTTATCAAGGGTGCCGATCATTTTGGACCTGACTGTAGGTAGTCAATGACATTTGAGGAATTAAGAATAAATATGGACATTTATTTTGTTATTTCCAAATTCTATGGTAAATTCTATGTTGATTTTACACAATAATACCAGATAACCTCTACAGTATGATCTGGCTTACACTACATCTAATCTTCAATGGATCTGTGACACTCTGGGTTCCTGAAGCGATACTGGCGAATATTGAATACACTTGAATGGAAAAGAAAATACAAGCCAATATTAACCCTTGACACTAGCTTTCATTGCCTATATCTGCAGATTTGCTGCAATTTTATTCCATTTCTCATATTCCAAGCCCAGCACCCCACAAAACACAAAACAAATGCCACAGGATCCGAAAGACTTGAGCAAAGCAATAAAAAGTGATTGATGGCCATTGATATTTCAGCCTGAAGAAAACCACCTGTCGGGCCTTTTGGCGGCTTTACGTAAATAGGGTAATAAATAGATCGATCACACATTGCAAGGGAGATTTATGTCACATTAAAGCGACGGGACGTTGAGCACCGGGGCCCGCGTCATCTCATTACTCAGAGGCCACCCCCTCGGGGGAACGTGGCGTTGTCAGCAGCAAAGAGGACACAGAGTCTGGGGAGATATCACATGTGGCAGGGGCCAAAGCAGACGCAGCGATCCAAATATCCCAGACACTGCCTGACTGGGCTCAGAGAGACTGGATACTGAGACATCCATCAACTTGAACTACAAATTGGACTCATCTGAATGCGACAGGGATATGAATATCGATCAGATGTGTGAACCCAAGGGCAAAAAAGTACACAAACTCACACCACCCAAGTGCCAGGGGTAGATTGCAGAGGATGTACAGTAGTTTTCTCCTAGTATAGTGTAGCACTGTTTTTATACATTTAAATGTAAAAAAAAGAAAATAAAGACAGGTCAATTAAAGCCTCATGATGCCAGTTTTAATGAGGAGCTTGTACACGTCTGAGTTATTATTTCCTCGTAGTTATTAATGCATTCTGTTTATCTCTTCAGTTTATTTGCTTTTTTTCCCGCAAAATGCTAATGAATAAGAGATAGATCCGCACTCCATTCCTCAGCTAAGAGATTTCAGCCAGTGCTGGATTTAGGATTTACTGGGGTTTATTCTTTTTTGCACCTCATAATCATTAAAGCCAATTGGCTTTCAATTATTTAAACTCTGTCAAGGCTTTGCTTGTGAAAGGAGCCTGGTGCATGGTGCTTTGTTCGCCTGCATCCCATGTAACAAAAAGTCCAGTGGCTTTTTGCCAAGCCTCTGACCTTCTTATGGGTTAATTCTATTTCCAGTGGTATACTCCAGTCTTCAGGATTCCCCTACTATGCCTTGGAGAGTGGCAAGGCCCAGGGCCTCGAGGTATGGACAGGAGACTTGATTTATAGGGAGTTGGGGGGACATTGGTGTCAGCGTTGGGATTCTGCCATAAGCCGGCAATGGAGGTGGACAGTGGCCTGTGAGAAAGAGAGAGTTTACAGTTCTGGGAAATGACCTGGCCCTGGTGAGGTGGTAAAGGTTGTGCTTGCAGGTGACGTGTTTTCAACCCGTCTCACTTAGACCCGTTTGTGCTCTGTTTGTGAACTAGGCGTCCGAGCTAGCATTAGCAGGTTGTCATTCGGCTACCTATTGCCTCGTACATCAAATTCTCCAATAACCTAAGAGTTGCTGCATAGTTGCTTGGCATGAGATCCTGAGATAAGCAAGACGCTTTAGGTTAAGGGCGTTTAATTTTGGGCTGTAGTCAAAAATGATACAACGTGGAATATTGCACTGTACATCACAGTTTTTCCATTCCATTTTGAAAGTCACCAAATAGTCTATAAATGGGATCCTAAATGTGGATGTCAAAGAACAAACAGTCATGATAGATAGGGTGTAGTGGTATGCTGGCTATTTCAATGATTAAAAAAATGAAAGTGACCAAATGGCACAATGAGAGGAGAGGGCATGGGGAATAGCGTCCAGTTTTAGACCTCTGGTGGCTTCTTATAAACAGCTGTTATAAAATACAAATTCGTCAGATAATCCTCCCAAAGCCCCAGCAGTCAAACTGAAGCATTCTGTGTCTCGGCTGCGCTCATAAATGAAATACCACCTGCAACCACAATGTCAAAGCCACGCTGGAGCAAAAGTTATATTTAGGTAAGAACATGAAAGCGCCTGATCCCTTAACAAAATAAAAGCTCCATGCGCTAATCTCGCCTGCAGAAGTCAATATTGTTGAAGTCCTGTGATGGTGATTTATGATGGGGTGCTGTGACAAGCGCTCCGGCTAAGAAGAGCTGCTGTCAGTCTTATTTTTCAAACCAGTGTCAGGTGGATCATTCCGTACGCGATTATGACTAGACCCCTTGACAGGGGCACCATTTCAGCGTCTTTGTCTCTCCATCTCACTTGTCTTTTATGAATGATAGAGATGGGCCTACAGAGGTATTTCAGAGTCAGGCTATGTCCATGTTGAGGCTTGTGTCGAATGCCATCATTTTCAATTGACAGGATTCATTGCTGAATTATGACATGGGTGACCTCCCCTTTATTGACTATGCTGCTCGTTCAATTCCAACAACAATGACTGTTGCGTTATGGAGAGTGAGCAGATCTCAGTCACATTGGCCGTGGCCTTGGGAAGCCAAAGCAATTGACTCTGCCTGAAATGTGGCACTCTCTGGAATATTGTAATGCACTAGTATTACCGAGGGCTCTAAAGACTACCGGGACACGGCATCTCCTCTATTTTCATCTACTGCTTACGGTCAAGTACAGTCAACTCACTTAGCTCCCACACATACAGCTGTGTGTGGGTGTGTGTGTGAATCTACTACTCTACAAAACCGGTTGCCTCCCCCGCTGACCGAAGTGGAGAGAAAAAACCAAGCACACACTCACATACTCCCCGCTCTCTGCAGTTTCTCAAATATGACCTTCATGATGACTTTGACCAGATTCCTCCATACTTTAAACAAGACTCCCATTACGCCTCTTGAGTACAGTAACATGTTTGCTTGGGGGATGAGGTGGATGTTTGTGTGTGTGTGTGTGTGTGTCTTTGTGCGTGTGTGTGTGTGTGTCTTTGTGCGTGTGTGTGTACGTGTGTCTGTGTGTGTGTGTGTGTGTGTGTGTGTGTACATGTATGAGTGTGTGTATATGGGAAAGTAAAGTGAGTGCATGTGCCTACCCCACTGTATAAATCACTTGACCCAGACTTACTGTTGACCACGGATTTACACCAGCGCAAGAGGTTCCCGATGACAATGTCTCTGCCCTTTCTGTAATGGATGGTACACAGAGCGCACTGTCATTCGGCAAATATGCTCCCTGAATGGATCTCGAGTGGTAGGGTGGTGGGGCTCGGTTCATCAGCGATGCTACATGGGAGACAGGGTAATGGATGGTGCTTTCCCCAGGGTGGAGCAGACAGCCTCCGGGCCTCAGGCCTCTCCCACGCGCCTTCTTGAAACAAATCCGATGCTTGAATTAGATCCACCATCACAGTGGTTGAGAGTCAGGCAGCAAACCGTAGATGCCCACGGTGCTAGTATGAGTTGAAGCAGCCTGGGAATTCAAGACGCAGTGTTGTTGAAGTGAAAATTAAATGAGCAATGTTGACACACTTCCATGTGTACTATTGCCATATAAAATTTCAACACATTTACGTTTTTCTCTAAACTAATGATAAACCAATCTAACTTATGAAGAGTCATTTAGGCTGATTTAAGGTAAATATTCTACAAAGCCATATATGATTGAATATTATTGAAGTATGCTAAAAATGCATGAGATGATTTCATTATTAGGACATTGAACAAGGGAAAACAACAGTGCTAAGTTAGAAAGGGGATCCAATTGAAACCACATGCTCCTAGAACCTGATACACTGTAAGGGGTTCCAACTGCTTGAAAAGACACATTTATAATTCAGCCAGACTATCACAAAGCATAACATCTTCCAGACAAAATGGGGTTGGATCCTAAATGGTACCCTATTCCCTACATAGTGCACTACTTTTGACCAGGACCAATAGGGTTCTTGTTAAAAGTAGTGTACTATATAGGGAACAGTGTGCCATTTGGGATGTAGTCCCATACCCTATGGGTCCTGGTCAAAAGTAGTGCACTACATAGGGAATAGGGTGCCATTTGAGACGCAGCCTGGTACTATCAGTGGGGGAGATAGCTGAGGCCTTCACAAACCATAGTGATGAAGTGTCCTATTTCCACTTTGTCTCCCAAATCTCGGGCCCCCACTCTCCACTTCACTTACTAGACAGCCCAGAAACACAGAAGACAAGGCATTTTATCTGTGTGTGTGTGTCTGGTTTGTGTTTTATAGGAATACTATTTTCTATTTGTTTATGGGTGATACGATTATTAGTGAAATGTCCCTATTAGTGGGATGCCAAGCATAACCATTTCAAATTGCACACTTTTAACACAAAATTGTTAGAATTGTTGAATATGCTCCAATGTTGGAAAGATTTACATTTGAATGGTTGAAGTAATTAAATCATTATTAGTACATACCTTCCTGAGCTTTTGTATTTTAGTGTCACTTGTTGACTAGGCACATTTGTTTGTGCTTCTTGTTGAGTTTAAACAGCTCATGACATACTTTGACAAGTCAAGTCTCCATCTCAAAGTTTCAACATGAACTCAAAGAAAACATGTGGATGTGAGGAAGTTGCTAGCTGTAACAGGAGTCAACTGTAAGACTGGGGAGCAAGACAAAGTGGTCCAAGTTCTTTATTGTTATACTAACAACAGGAATTCACCGCACCAATGAATCTCTGAGGGAATGACATATGATATTTTAAAAGGGGGCATAGATAATGCAGATGTTGAACCGTCTTTGTACATCCAACATAAAATACGTGGTCTTTTTTTCTCCTCTCCTCTTTTTCTTCTCTTTTTTTATGGAAAGGGTTTCTCTCACGATGCAGGCAGGAAGAGGCATTAATCACCACTGTGCCTTGGGAGCCCACCCAATCATAAGAGGTATAATAGATGGTCATTTACACAGGGGTTTCTGGTGTGTATCTGCCTGGGTAGTGGATAGTGGACTATGTGCTGTGGAAATGGGGAGGGCTGGAGTGGTAGGTTGTGGGTATGTTATAAACAGTACAACGGAACTTTATTAGCATATTGCGCCTTGGTCTCGACCATCACTAGTGTAAAGCTAAAAATGTTATTCTTTTTTTCCCTCTGATTCTATTAGACTTTGTGTTTCTACTATAATAACCAATCGGTGAGTGTTTGAATGTATACCAAGTTGTATAGAATAGCAAATCTGAATCCTCTAAAAACAGTTTCAAATTTATTCTACTATGAAATATTTGTGTATCTAGCTTTTTTTGTGAAGGAGTTACAGATTTATTCATTCTTGATCGACAGATACAGAGCAGACAATTACTTTATTCCCAAAGAACATGTTGGTCTTATACAGACCTTAGTGTAACGGACCTTCATCAAGGCCTACAAGGCATGATTTAAGACAAGGTGCACGCTGCACAATCAGTTCAATCATTGTGCTCCACATAAGCTGAAGGTGCTGACACAACCATAAGCTGAGTCTGCTTACTGTGTACATTTACAGCAACATAATGCTATGGTGCATTGGCACTGTGGGGCCAACTAGCGGGCTGTGAGTGATGAGCTGTGTGTGTGTGTGTGTGTGTGTGTGTGTGTGTGTGTGTGTGTGTGTGTGTGTGTGTGTGTGTGTGTGTGTGTGTGTGTGGGTGAGTGTGTGGAATGGATCTCAGTCTGTGTTTAGATCTGCTGTCTCTTGAGGTCCACCAGCTGACCATCTGTATTGAGAGGTGCTGAGAGGTCAGACATGTCTACCCCCTAAAAGCCTTTCTCCAGATATAATGCCGTCTGACACAATGCCTTGTTAGTTGTCTGTTGTGTAGGCCCTCCTGTGTTTGCCCTCAGCCCAAAGGGAAATGTATCTTGGTCTAATGGTCTAAGACATTGGTTGCACCTATGGGAGACCTAGGTTCATAACCCACATGTGACACAGAATTGGAACCTACTAGACAGTATGTGAAATTAACTTCTCATGGTAAAACTTCAATCATTCCATTACATCCACTGTTTCTTTTGTGGTACCTTCAAGTCCTGTTGTCTATTAACAATGATCTATGATGTGGTCAGTATGACAAAAGAGCATGTAATGCTTGACATCAAATTACATTAAGAGTACTCAGCCACTGGCGCCAAGCACGGTGCTTTCTCTGTACTGTAATGAACTGATGCCATACACAGATACTTGGGGAAAAACTGAGTGAAGATGACGATCACTTTTTCTTTGAAACTTGCCTCATGAAGCTCTCATCCAAATGTACATGGTAATGTCTAGCTCACTATCCCACTGTGTGTGGGTCTTTTGGCTTAATCATGCGTCATAGGATTGATGAATTGTCAGTTTGAAGATAAACAGATGGATTGAGTGAGGAGAAGAGTGAAATTTAAAACGAGTGAGAAATGTACCAATGTGGTTGATATGTCCATGGGTAGTCTGATGTCAGTAAGACCCATGTGATGTAATGACAGCTAACTAATGCAAACTAAATCACATAGGCCTATACACTAAAGCCTTATTCACACTGCAGGCCTTAATGCTCAAATCAGTTCTGTTTTTCAAATCCGTTTTGTAATACTGACTGTCCAAACAGGAAGTTACAAGTGACCAAATTGTGTGTGTTCAGACAGCAGTCTACGTTAGTTGTCATAGTAATGATGGGTGTGTGTGCAGTGGTGTAGGCTGATTGCTGGTGGTGCTCATGCTTGAAGTGACTCAAAAATAGGATTTTAGTCACTTCAAACTGCCAATGTGAACAAGGTGTATTAATACTGGTACTTTCAGTTAACTGGTTGGAAGTAAATTTGTTATGTCTTGACAGCCTATTGTCACCATTTCCCCCCATTTCTCTCTCTCTCCATTCGGTCATTGTTTCCAAGACTATAGGAAATAAAAACAAAACAGCAAAAGAGAGACATGATTTTACATTTGAGATAAAAAGCCAAATGAACCAAACATGATATAGTAAAATCCAAGGACCTCACATGACCAATAATACAAATTGTTTCAGCTGAGAGTGGAACAAATTCTCATATTTTTTGTCCTCAACCGCCATAGCTACACCTGTTGTCTTGTACCTCAAACATGAACTGCCAGTCCAGAAAGGCCACACAGTGGAAAGTAACCCACACTTGGTTTGTTAGACATCCTCTGACATATCATCCGCCCTATCCAATTACGGCTCTGATTGCTTTGAGGAAGTGATCAGATTAAGTCTGCATATAAGCCCTGCTCTCTAAGCCCTTCGGCTTTACCCTGGGTTTGTCCAACACTCAGACGCTCCCAGCGCCATGACGACGGACGGCCCCACGGGGTCATGGCCAGCCCGTCGTTTCACCGCGCCAAGAGACAAAGGTTCACACAGAGGTGTTGCTCCCCTTCTTGTGAGGTAACAAACCCTCGGTCCCCCTACCGCGCCTGGGCACTTGCATGTTTACTATAGCGCTAATCCACTAGCGCTAGAATCCCTCTGAGCAACAAGTCAGTGACTTAGTGACTCGACTTGTTTGGAAGAGGGCTTCCAACGTTGCTGCGGTAATTGGCTTCCTCTACCACCGGCCGCCCGTCGGGCCTTTCATTGGCCGGGTCGGCTGAGGAGGAGGAGGTGGGAACAAAGGATTATGGGATGAGAAACAGCACGGGAGAGCGAGGCACAAGGGAAAGCCATGACTTCACAGCTGATGGCAAATCCTGTTGGATTTTACAACAGATAGCGAACTTTTATCTCTCTCTCCCATCTTGATTGCAACAGGCCCCACCTCTCAGCGAGCTTCCAAAACAAAGTCTTCCTTTGTTTCCCTGTGACTTAGGAAAATGTGGTGGATTTGGTAGGACTCTTCTCTGGTTCTCTGTGTTAGGCCCAACCCAAAGATGATTAACTGTACCTAGTGATAATGGGCTGAAACTAACACCCAACCACCTGCCAAATATAGCAACATTTAATCCTATGGGTAACCCTATCAATCATACAAGCCTGTTTCATTACACACAATTTACTGTGTTTGACACTGTAAGTGCACCCAAAGTTAACTAATGGTAATGCTGCAGATGATATGTGTTAGTACAAAACTACTCTACAGAGCTTCCTCAGGGACTTGAAAGGATTTGGCCTGATAAAAATAAAATGATAACACATTATAGGGAAAATCCTCTCAAAAACTATCTTTTAGTATTGTTTTCATAGTTCCACTGTTAATACAGTCCCAAAATGTTTTGCATGTCAGCAATCAAGTTTTCAAGATTTTGGACTTTCAAGTGTCACTGGCAACATCACCATGACACTTTGCTTCTCGAAAGTTCAATATCTTGAAAACCTGACTGCTGACATGGAAAACATTTTGGGACTACATTAAAAGTGGACTAATGAAAACAATACCAACATTTCGTTTTTTCATGGACTTTCCCTTTAAGTATTTGGTTACTATGGTGGGTTAAACTTGGCTGGAGTAGTAAATTATAGCTTCACCATGTACATTTTGAGAAGGGATTTGCATATAATCCATTGAGTGCAGTGATTTAACTCAGGGGTGACAGGGGTGCAAATGTGAGCAATGGGAGTTCATGGAAAATGGGGTATAGCCCAAAACTCTTGCTTGAGTGTGAGAATCTCTGCGGTGCAATGCGAGTATATCCTGGGAAATCTAAGACCTAACCATATCCATAACAAAGTGTGTTTTGGAGGTACCACTTTCCATTCAACATTTCTGGTCTAGAAGGTATATAAAGCACAGCTTTAAATCTGCCAAGCAGAGAAGTGCATACCATGGAATACATGAGGAATAGGGAATGCCTGTCTTGCAACAGAAACCTTTTTTTCACAGGGCTACAGCTTTCTATACTACTGATAAGAGGGCAACATTCCTGCACGGCCCCCAAGCCTGAGGCCCATAGGCCCTACCGGTGACCCCAGCTGACACTGTCCAGTCATGGGGGGCCCTAGCTCCATTGCATGCCCTCCTCTCCCACCCCCCAGCTTCCCCCAAATGCGTACCCACACTGGGGAAGGCAAAGATAAGGGGAAGACAGCATAAGGCCTCTCTGACTGTATTCAACACAGCTACCAGAGATAACTTGTTTCGGAGAGATGCCTGAGTAATAGTGAATACCTTGTTTGAATTAGTTTTTGTGTGAGTAAGGCAAAAGCTGTAAAAATTACAAAAACACCTGATAATTACCTTACATAGGTTGGAAATGATGATATGCAATATAAAGTTAAGTACTGATAGTTCTGATACAATATGTGACATGTATGAACTAATATCCATTTTAGGGAGATAGAAAACAACTCCATAGGCCACATGTGGGACAAAGTCTTTCGCATAATGCTGATGTGAAAAATCGCTCCTAACACAAACACTGACAGTCAATCAGACAGTGTTCCAGATCACTTCTGGGTTAGAAAAAGCCATTGTTGGCTTTCTAATGATCATGATGTTTTTACCTGATTAATGTGAAATACGCATAAAACATTTGCACTCAAACACATAAATATGCACCAATACACATGAAATGACAACAAGTGTTGGTACCCGATGCGTTTGGCCAGTATGCAACATTTCAGGTTAACAAGGAATAAAATAGGCCTTGTTAGTCACTTCATAAACCCCTACTTAGTATGGTCTTATATGGTCTTATACAGCCTGAATAGGTTTAAATGGACTGAGGCAGTGGGCTAAGAGTGACTTAAGACAGGCTTACACTACTTTGCGTGACGCTGAAACTGGATGGGAATTGGCTTTAGGGAACCACAACAGCGGGTACAGGGCTAAGGAGACTGTTTGAGGATGTTCTGGGATCATATATATGTTACTGACATGGAGTAATGGCAATGGGCCAACTGCATAGCTTACGTTTTGGAGTATGGGAATTGAGGATAAATACTCTGGTCCTATATATGTTTGTGCTGTATATCCAACTCCTATAGTCTCCTCGTTGTCATGCCGATTTCCATAGGAGTTGGCAAGACAACGGGGAGGTGTGTGTCTCTTTGTTAACAACAACTGATGTGCGATCTCTAATGTTAAGTCAAGGTTTTGCTCGCCTGAGTTAGAATACCTCATGATAAGCTGCAGATTTTAATGCAGGGACACTGAATTTCGTCTTACCTCACTTTTACAAGCATGTCACCTGTGCAACTAGAGGCAAGAAAACTATGGATCACCTTTACTCCACACACAGAAACACATACAAAGCTCTCCCTCACACTCCATTTGGCAAATCTGACCATAACTCTATCCCCCTGATTCCTGCTTACAAGCAAAAACTCAAACAGGAACTATCAGTGACGTGCTCAATATGGAAGTGGTCCGATGAAGCAGATGCTAAGCTACAGGACTGTTTCGTTAGCACAGACTGGAATATGTTCCCGGGATTCATCCGATAACATTTAGGAGTTTACCACCTCAGTCAACGGCTTCATTAATAAGTGCATCAACAACGTCGTCCCCACAGTGACCACACTCACATATCTCAACCAGAGGCCATGGATTGCAGGCAATATCCGCACTGAGCTAAAGGCTAGAGCTTCCGCTTTCACTAATTCGGACACATAAGAAATCTCGCTATGACCTCCGACGAGCCATCCAAAAGTCAGAACGTCAATACAGGACAAAGATTGAATCCTACTATGCCGACTCTGACACTTGTCGGATGTGGCAGGGCTTGCAAACTATCATGGATTACAAAGGGAAACCCAGCCGGGAGCTGCACAGTGACGCAAGCCTACCAGACAAGCTAAATTCCTTCTATGCTCGCTTCAAGGCAAGCAGCACTGAACCACGCATGAGAGCACCAGCTGTTCCAGATGACTGTGTGATTTCGCTCTCCATAGCCGATGTGAGTAAAACCTTTAACCCTTTAGACCCAAAAAGAATTCTAGAAGGCTGCTGTAGATTACTGTGAATTTTCAAGATAAAGCGAATTCTAACATTACAAACAAATAGACATATCTAAAAAACAAATTAAATTTGCAAGTAATAACTTACTTTTAAAGAGCACAACCTCTTCTTTAATATGACACCACATTCATGTCAATAGGAACTTCACCTGCACAGTAGCCATATGACAAAGTGAATGCACAAGCTGCATTTTGATTGCCATCAGGGACCAGCGCCTGTGGTTTCTGGGAAGGGGGCTTTGCAGGGTCCCCCACACAATGTACGCATTTATGATGACAATGTTTAGCATCCCCCAAAACACATACTTCCACCATTTTCTGCCTGTGCTTCAACATTGTAATTGCTCCTCAGTTGGTCAAGCTGGTCAACCCCTCCCATTTTCTTGTTGTAATCCATTTCAAGCTCTGGAACAGATATACGTTTCTACCACTTTTAAAATCAACTCCAAAATCCCTGCCACTGTCATTTTAGGCCCAGGCTGTGTGGTAAAAGGGTGAATGGTAGGACTTTGGGCAGAAACACTGGGGTGTGCTCTCCCTCTTCCCATCCCTCTTCCTCCTCCTCTCCCTCTGCCTCCTCCTCTCCCTCTCCCTCCTCCTCCTCTCCATGTTACTCTCTCCCTCTACTCTCCCTCCTCTTCACTCTCCTCTTCCTCTTTCCTTCCACTCTTCTCTCGCTCCCTCCTTGGTCCACATCTCTATCCCTCCAATCATCTCTAACTCCTCTTCCTCCCTGACTTTTGCCGCTGAGCCCTGACTCTCCACATCACTTCCCTTACTTTCACTGACCTAGAGGAACAGAGAAACAGGGAGAGGAGAGGAGCAACAAATAGGATACAATTGTAGTCAGGAACATAATGTCTCTCTCGCCCTCTCACACTGTCTCTCTCTTCCTTCCGCTTTCTTTTTCTCAACCAATCACATACTCTCTTCCTAATAAGGGGTTTCCATAATAAATTGTGTGATACAGTTACAAGCCTCCCATTCCACACACACACACTCCACACTCTCTCTCTCGCTCTCTCTCTCGCTCCTCCAATTAACTCTTGCTTTCTTGCCTGACAGACTAACTACAGAGTTCGCCAATGTTAGCTGATTAGTTACGTAGCTGGGACAGTTTCCAAATTAATTGCATCGGTAGAAACAGGACAAAACAAGCAACTTATTAGCTGGCTATGTAAACAAATATCCAACTAATCAAATGAGATCCACAGTGCGGGCATCTACTACCCTAACACGACAGCTAAGCTGTCAAATAATAGGAAAACGAGACAATGTATAGCTTATGAATATCTGCACCTAGCAAACATGAAATAACATAACATGAAAAGCCTTTCATTTCGGTGGCTAGTTAGCTGGTTGTCTGTATGGCTAGCTAGTGAAAGTGACAGCTGAGGTTGGCGCTTTGTGAGTGCAGCCCTATTTACCGCTACACACAACCTTTCTTGCCTGACAGACTAACTAGTTAGCTAGCTATAGCAAGCAGTTTTTTTGAGTAATGAATAAAAAAAAACGTTTTAAAAGTCAAAAGACAGCATACCCTTTTTGGGGTTCTGGTTGATGACAAAAGCCATGTGAATATGATAACAGTTTGTTAGCAAGCTAATTTTGCAATATTGACACAGATATTATTGCTATGGGTTCTAATTAAACAGGTTAACATTCACAAGGCCGTGGGGCCAGACGTATTACCAGAACGAGTCTTCACTGACATTTTCAACTTCTCCCTGACCCAGTCTGTAATACCCAGCTGTTTCAAGCAGACCACCATAGTCGCTGTGCCCAAGGTAGCCAAGGTAACCTGTCTAAATGACTATCGCCCTGTTGCACTCACATCTGTAGTACATCACTAGGGCCGAGTTCCCTGCCATCCAGGACCTCTATACCAGGCAAGTCAGAAGAAGGCCCTAAAAATTGTCAAAGACTCCAGCCATCCAAGTCATAGACTGTTCTCTCTGCTACCATACGGCAAGCGGTACCGATGCACCAAGTCTGAAACCAACAGGACCCTGAACAGCTTCTACCCCCAAGGCATAAGACTGCTAAATAGTTAGAAAAATAGTGAACCAATGGCTGAATTTACCATTTTTACACAAACTATTTTGTCTCACCACATACGGTGCTGCTACTGTTTATTATCTATTGTGTTGCTTAGTCACTTTATCCCTGCCTATATGTAAACTCAGCAAAAAAATTAACAAAACTTTTTCAGGACCCTGTCTTTCAAAGACAATTCATAAAAATCCAAAAAACTTCACAGATCTTCATTGTAAAGGGATTAAACACTGTTTCCCAAGCTTGTTCAATGAATCATTAACAATTAATGAACATGCACCTTTGGAATGGTCGTTAAGACACTAACAGCTTACAGACGGTAGGCAATTAAGGTCACAGTTATGAAAACTTAAGACACTAAAGAGGCCTTTCTACTGACTCTGAAAAACACAAAAATAAAAAACGCCCAGGGTCCCTACTCATCTGCGTGAATGTGCAATGTCCGTACTGTGAGACGCCTAAGACAGCGCTACAGGGAGACAGGACGGACAGCTGATCGTCCTCGCAGTAGCAGACCACATGTAACAACACCTTCACAGGATTGGTACATCCGAACATCACACCTGCGGGACAGGTACAGGATGGCAACAACAACTGCCCGAGTTACACCAGGAACGCAGGATCCATCAGTGCTCAGACTGTCCGCAATAGGTTGAGAGAGGCTGGACTGAGGGCTTGTAGGCCTGTTGTAAGGCAGGTCCTCACCAAACATCACCGGCAACAACGTCGCCTATGGGCACAAACCCACCGTTGCTGGACCAGACAGGACTGGCAAAAAGTGCTCTTCTGTGATGAGTCGCGGTTTTGTCTCACCAGGGGTGATGGTCGGATTCGCGTTTATCGTGGAAGGAATGAGCGTTACACCGAGGCCTATACTCTGGAGTGGGATCGATTTGGAGGTGGAGGGTCCGTCATGGTCTGGGGCGGTGTGTCACAGCATCATATGACTGAGCTTGTTGTCAATGCAGGCAATCTCAACGCTGTGCGTTACAGGGAAGACATCCTCCCTCATGTGGTACCCTTCCTGCAGGCTCATCCTGACATGACCCTCCAGCATGACAATGCCACCAGCCATACCGCTCGTTCTGTGTGTGATTTCCCGCAAGACAGGAATGTCAGTGTTCTGCTATGGCCAGCGAAGAGCCCGGATCTCAATCCCATTGAGCACGTCTGGGACCTGCTGGATCGGAGAGTGAGGGCTAGGGCCATTCCCCCCAGAAATGTCTGGGAACTTGCAGGTGCCTTTGTGGAAAAGTTGGGTAACATCACAGCAATAACTGGCAAATCTGATGCAGTCCATGAGGAGGAGATGCACTGCAGTAATTAATGCAGCTGTTGGCCACACCAGATACTGACTGTTACTTATTTTGACCCCATCTTTGTTCAGGGACACATTATTCGGCGACCGGAAACATGACTGAATACAAACAGTGTAGCTATTCTCTCCGCAAGGCAATCAAACAAGCTAAGAGTCAGTATAGAGACAAAGTAGAGTCACAATTCAACGGCTCAGACACGAGAGGAATGTGGCAGGGTCTACAGTCAATCACGGACTACAAAAAGAAAACCAGCCCCGTCGCGGACCACGATGTCCTGCTCCCAGACAAACTAAACAACTTCTTTGCTCACTTTGAGGACAATACAGTGCCACCGACACGGCTCGCAACCAAAACCTGTGGGCTCACCTTCACCGCAGCCAACGTGAGTAAAACATTTAAGCGTGTTAACCCTCTCAAGGCTGCCGGCCCAGATGGCATCCCTGGCCGTGTCCTCAGAGCAAGCGCAGACCAGCTGGCTGGTGTGTTTACAGACATGTTTAATCAATCCTTATCCCAGTCTGCTGTTCCCACATGCTTCAAGAGGGCCACCATTGTTCCTGTTTCAAAGAAAGCTAAGGTAACTGAGCTAAATGACTATTGCCCCGTAGCACTCACTTCCATCATCATGAAGTGCTTTGAGAGACTAGTCAAGGATCATATCACCTCCATCCTACCAGACAACCTAGACCCACTCCAATTTGCTTACCGTCCCAATATGTCCACAGACAAAGGAATCGCAATCTGTGACGTGTGACGGGATTGGGTAGACCTGTTCTCCTTATGGATACATTCTTACGACAAGTAGCTGATGTCGAGTCGTAAATTGTGGTATCATGGGAGGTTTGAGCAGTAATTCGAGCTCTGGGATCCAGAGCTGGGTCGGGACACGTTGACCCAGGACCTGAAGGACTGCCCGGCCGGGGTCCACCACTCCCATCCAAACAACATCGCCACCCCGCTGATCCTCATCACTGGGGCCCCACAAGGGTGCGTTCTCAGCCCTCTCCTGTACACCCTGTTCACCCATGACTGCGTGGCCAAGCACGCCTCCAACTCAATCATCAAGTTTGCTGACGACACTACAGTAGTAGGCTTGATTACCAACAATGATGAGACGGCCTACACGGAGGAGGTGAGGGCCCTCGGAGTGTGGTGTCAGGAAAGTAACCTCTCACTCAACGTCAACAAAACTAAAGAGATGATCGTGGACTTCAGGAAACAGCAGAGGGAGCACCCCCCTATCCACATTGACGGGACAGTAGTGGAGAAGGTGGAAAGTTCCTCTGCGTACACATCACAGACAAACTGAAATGGTCCACCCACACAGACACCGTGGTGAAGAAGGCGCAACAGCGCCTCTTCAACCTCAGGAGGCTGAAGAAATTCGGCTTGTCACCAAAAACACTCACAAACTTCTACAGATGCACAATCGAGAGCACCTTGTCGGGCTGTATCACCGCCTGGTACGGCAACTGCTCCGCCCACAACCGTAAGGCTCTCCAGAGGGTAGTGAGGACTGCACAACGCATCACCGGGGGTAAACTACCTGCCCTCCAGGACACCTACACCACCCGATGTCACAGGAAGGCCAAAAAGATCATCGAAAACAACCACCCGAGCCACTGCCTGTTCACCCTGCTATCATCCAGAAGGCGAGGTCAGTAACAGGTGCATCAAAGCTGAGACAGAGAGACTGAAAAACAGCTTCTATCTCAAGGCCATCAGACTGTTAAACAGCCACCACTAACATTGAGTGGCTGCTGCCAACATACTGACTTAAATCTCTAGCCACTATAAATAATAGAAAATTGGATGTAACAAACATATCACTAGCCACTTTAAACAATTTTGTATATAATGTTTACATATCCGACATTACTCATGTCAAATGTATACACTGTACTCTATACCATCTACTGAATCTTGCCTATGCCGTTCGGCCATCGACTCAAATCTCTAGCCACTTTAATAATTAACAATTGGATGAAATAAATGTATCACTAGTCACTTTAAAAGATGCCATTTATATAATGTTTACATATCCTACATTACTCATCTCATATGTATATACTGTACTCTATACCATCTACTGCATCTTGCCTATGCCGGTCAGCCATCGCTCATCCATATATTTATATGTACATACTCGTATTCATTCCTTTACACTTGTGTGTATAAGCTTGTTGTTGTGAAATTGTTAGATTACTTGTTAGATACTACTGCATGGTCGGAACTAGAAGCACAAGCATTTCGCTACACTCGCATTAACATCTGCTAACCATGTGTATGTGACAAATACAATTTGATTCGATTTGATTCAATTTCTGTTAGTCACATGTCTGTGGAACTTGTTCAGTTTATGTCTCAGTTGTTGAATCTTGTTCAGTTTATGTCTCAGTTGTTGAATCTTGTTATGTTCATACAAATATTTACACATGTTAAGTTTGCTGAAAATAAACGCAGATGACAGTGAGAGGACATTTATTTTTTTGCTGAGTTTACGTACAATGTCTCCCTCAATTACCTCATACCCCTACACATCGACTCGGTACTGGTACCCAGTGTATTTATTCAAGTTATCATTACCCATTGTGTATTTATTCCTTGTGTTATTATTTTTCTATTATTTAAAAATAATTATCTTCATTGTTGGGAAGGGCCTGTAAGTAAGCATCTCACTGTTAGTCTACACCTGTTGTTTACGAGAGCATGTGACAAATACATTTTGTACAGATTCTATCATTCTGAATGCTTCTCATTCCAGAGGAGAATGCCTAGACAGGGGTCGCGTCCTTTCCCTGACCCGGAGTTGTAAATCACATCGCCCGTTCGTGAGTAAAGCTCTGAGGCTCGTGCCACATAGCCTTGAAACATAAAGGCTATATGGGACTCACAAAACCTGCAATGGTCATTTGGTTGTTGTTGCCTCAGCCTTCCCTATGTCATCTTTATAAGTGTGTTTTCACAGACATGGCTAATGCTAGTGACTGAAATGACCATACAATTACTCAGTCTTCAAAGTCTGTTACACTCAACATGACTCAAGACAATATCCTGGTCAACATGGTCTCATTAGAATATGTCAAATAGTAACGTGTAACCATTATACAGTGGGGCAAAAAAGTATTTAGTCAGCCACCAATTGTGCAAGTTCTCCAACTTAAAAAGATGAGAGAGGCCTGTAATTTTCATCATAGGTACACTTCAACTATGACAGACAAAATGAGAAAAAGAAATCCAGAAAATCACATTGTAGGATTTTTAATTTATTTATTTGCAAATTATGGTGGAAAATAAGTATTTGGTCAATAACAAAAGTTTCTCAATACTTTGTTATATACCCTTTGTTGGCAATGACAGAGGTCAAACGTTTTCTGTAAGTCTTCACAAGGTTTTCACACACTGTTGCTGGTATTTTGGCCCATTCCTCCATGCAGATCTCCTCTAGAGCAGTGATGTTTTGGGGCTGTCGCTGGGCAACACGGACTTTCAACTCCCTCCAAAGATTTTCTATGGGGTTGAGATCTGGAGACTGGCTAGGCCACTCCAGGACCTTGAAATGCTTCTTACGAAGCCACTCCTTCGTTGCCCGGGCGGTGTGTTTGGGATCATTGTCATGCTGAAAGACCCAGCCACGTTTCATCTTCAATGCCCTTGCTGATGGAAGGAGGTTTTCACTCAAAATCTCACGATACATGGCCCCATTCATTCTTTCCTTTACACGGATCAGTCGTCCTGGTCCCTTTGCAGAAAAACAGCCCCAAAGCATGATGTTTCCACCCCCATGCTTCACAGTAGGTATGGTGTTCTTTGGATGCAACTCAGCATTCTTTGTCCTCCAAACACGACGAGTTGAGTTTTTACCAAAAAGTTCTATTTTGGTTTCATCTGACCATATGACATTCTCCCAATCCTCATCTGGATCATCCAAATGCTCTCTAGCAAACTTCAGACGGGCCTGAACATGTACTGGCTTAAGCAGGGGGACACGTCTGGCACTGCAGGATTTGAGTCCCTGGCGGCGTAGTGTGTTACTGATGGTAGGCTTTGTTACTTTGGTCCCAGCTCTCTGCAGGTCATTCACTAGGTCCCCCCGTGTGGTTCTGGGATTTCTGCTCACCGTTCTTGTGATCATTTTGACCCCACGGGGTGAGATCTTGCGTGGAGCCCCAGATCGAGGAAGATTATCAGTGGTCTTGTATGTCTTCCATTTCCTAATAATTGCTCCCACAGTTGATTTCTTCAAACCAAGCTGCTTACCTATTGCAGATTCAGTCTTCCCAACCTGGTGCAGGTCTACAATTTTGTTTCTGGTGTCCTTTGACAGCTCTTTGGTCTTGGCCATAGTGGAGTTTGGAGTGTGACTGTTTGAGGTTGTGGACAGGTGTCTTTTATACTGATAACAAGTTCAAACAGGTGCCATTAATACAGGTAACGAGTGGAGGACAGAGGAGCCTCAAAGAAGAAGTTACAGGTCTGTGAGAGCCAGAAATCTTGCTTGTTTGTATGTGACCAAATACTTATTTTCCACCATAATTTGCAAATAAATTCATTCAAAATCCTACAAAGTGATTTTCTGGATTTTTTTCATAGTTGAAGTGTACCTATGATGAAAATTACAGGCCTCTCATCTTTTTAAGTGAGAGATATTGCACAATTGGTGGCTGACTAAATACTTTTTTTCCCCACTGTAGTTGTTATATCACATAGCAAAATTATTAATGGTGGCTTGTACATGTTGGCTCAATTCATCAACAAGTGAAACAGAGACAACTGCTAATGATTTAGACATTGCAGTCCACTGACTCCACTCGGTGGGACCGTGTCCGAAATGGCATCCATTCTCTATGTAGTGCACTACTTTTGACCAAAACCTTTATTGAATAGGGTGCCAATTTGGACGGAGCCTGGGTCATTTCTAGTCCTAAACAGAATGGTTCCAGCATCTCTCCTCAGAACTAGGAAAAACATAGTCTCCTCGTTACGCCGTTCAGTTTTAATAACGCTCCGAGGGATGGCTGTACCATGAGAGTCTGGGAAAGGTCCTACTTATCATCCCTGCTGAATCTGTTATTTCTGTTAATCTGAGCCCAGGAACCAAATCAAATCGGAGCCGGAGCCAAATGGGCTGTTATTAATTCAGGGCCTTGATAAGCAATGGCCAAAGTTTTTTTTTTTACATTTTAGTACATTCCTGACAGCCACAGACAGCGTAGCCAGCTACAGACAGACGATACTGCCAGTGGTATCGCATTTTTCCTTCTGTCAGACTAGATTGGTTAGGGTCCCTACACTTTCATAGACAGTTATATTTTGCGGCCCTGTCTGGCCTGTAGTGATACGCTATTGAGGCAGCGTGGTGCAACAGTGTCAAACAAGCTGCCTTTGACCTTAGATGACCACTGGCTCAACAAAGAGGGGAAGATAAGATTCTAAAGTCCACGTGTTAATGATGACTAACCTGGCGAGGCATCAATGGGTGTTTGTCACATACAGTAGGCCTATACATGATACTCAGGGTTTATGGTGGCGGCAGTTTATTTTCCCATGGAAATGAACATGCATTGCATTCCTATTACAACTAAGAAGACCTCCATTTTATCATGAACGTGAAAATCAGCTTACGGTAACAGTATTTGTGACAATTGACAAAAGACCATGTGTATTTTAATGTATGGCGTTCATATTTTTGTAATAAGGCCTAAGAGCAATATAAATGATTGTGGTAAAGGTAATTCAGGACCTTTAGGAATGATCAGGCAGATTCTTGTCTCCCACTCCCTGGGAGACAAAAGCATGGGGTGACACACAGACAGAAGACCGATCTGGTTCCAGCCAAGCAAATATCTGGCCTCGGCTACAAAATCCATATGTTATGTGTGTGTGTGTGTGTGTGTGTGTGTGTGTGTGTGTGTGTGTGTGTGTGTGTGTGTGTGTGTGTGTGTGTGCGTGTGTGTGTGTGACGATGACCCCTCTTCTCTTTGGTTCCAGCCAAGCGAAGGAAAACAGTACCCAGGAACAGGCCCCAAAATACATTATGGTTGTGTAGTCTGCTGTGGGCAAAGGGTAACTAAACATACAATGAGGAGGTATTACTTACCAGGGTGTTTTGTGTAAACGTTCCCAAAGAAAGTTATATGCCTAAGGATGAAAGCAAAAGTGAGGAGACGACTATAGGACTCAGAAGAAAGAGTTCCTCAGGGAAGTAAATTCCATTTCACACTCCTGAGATGAAAGGAGGGTATGTTTCTGAACTAAAGTGGACTTAGTTCAGTCCCTAGTGGTCTTGCAAACACATCACAACTGACCACTGGTTAACGAGTGCTGTCTGACTTTGATTCAACTATGAAGAATGATGTTGAACAACAAAAAAATGATTTGGGGAAGAACACTTACACTTCAAATAATATGCACAGTAAATCATTGCTGATACATAATATGATTATTTTTACTCAAAGTGACAAACTATATCTTACAAATGTGCTGCAGTGATGGTGTTTTGGAACCATTAATCTCCATTCCATTGGCTTTCTTTGTGTTGGGTCTTCCCTCTTGTGGTCATTCTTAGTCATTGCAAGAAACAAATGTCTCCAAAATATCTAATTGGAAGTGCACACATTCTTCATATTGTATCAAGCACTGTCAAAGAGACATCTTTCCAGAATGTTTTACAATTACTTTGTATGACTGCCTTCATAACACAGAGAATGATAAATAAGCCCTTATGGCCTTTTGAGAGAGACTTAACCCTAGGCCTCATCAAGGCCTACAACATAGACCTGGCACACGTGATCCCTTCGCTACCTCCCCAAATCCAATACGTAGGCCAGACAGAGTGATTTTAGTCCAAACCCAGCCATATATTGTATGCAGCCAAAGGCAGTCTCATCCTCCCACTCCCAATCATTCTGGCAGGCGGCCATTTTGTTCAAGGGAATTCTGTCCACTGACCTTTTTAATTGAACCTTTATTTAACTAGGCAAGTCAGTTAAGAACAAATTCTTATTTACAATGACGGCCTACCCCTGCCAAACCCTAACCCGGACGACGCTGGGCCAATTGTGCGCCCCCCCTCTTGAGTTGGCGCCGTGTTTGGAGCCTGTCGAAACACGGTCTCCCGGTCCGCTGAGTTGACTTTTGTTTTGTTTATTTAAATGGGACTCTTAGCCCCAGGGGTGTTTGTTGAGAAAAACTAGAAAATGCCAAATGTCTTTCTTTTCTGGGGGGTTTTCCTTTCCCCTTTCGTCTTTCTTTTCTTCTTTGGCCCTCAGCTATGTGAGCCAAAAAAGCCTTGGTAAACACCCCAGCCCGGTAGCCTTGTATCAATAAGCATCATCTCCCTTCTGTAATGTGTGGTCCCAATACATTTGGAGTGGGCCGCTCCTCTTCTTCCTTTTGAAGTAGGCCTACAGCCCTATGGCTCTAGGTACAAATGTGTTTGCACTGATTTTTTGGGGAAACCCCAAGATTATTAAACATGCCTTTATCAATGGGCTCAAAGATGAAAAAAGATGAAACAGATACATTGCTCATTGTGCTAAGTATAATAATGTATGGCCATTGGCATTAAGCAACTGTTTACCATTGGCAAATACTAGGAGGCCTAGGCTACAGTAGCTCACAAACATGTGAGCAGCTATTTTACTTTGGTATGATTTAGAAGGGGATGGGCATAATCAGAGGGAACACAGGTATTTGGGATCTACATTCCATGATGCACAGTAATGTACCATAGCCACATCAATGTTAGGCCTGGTATGTTGAGCATATGGGCATTTTGGCAAACAACAACATGGGTCAGTAGAAATATGTATATTCCTCCATAATGAGTTATGAATGGACTTTTGGACAGGGAGCGTCATTTTTCTAAACAGTCTTTCTCTTGTCATCATAATGTCATAGTTCTTCTCATTAAACATAATGATGCGCCACACAGTGATTTACGGTAAGCTAGTGACTAACCCTTGACCCCACACAGGAAGTAGAAGCCAAGTATAATATTTCACAGTACATTACAACCAATACAAGGACTGAAGAAGCTAGGAGACACACTATCAACCATCAACCTACGACCACATTTCAAAACCATAATCTAGGCGTTTCCAAAAGTATTTATTTATTTATTTGCCACTTGAGTTACAGGACATCTTGGGGCCATCGATCAAGCCAAGCTGTGCTCTTTGCTAACGTGAGACAGAGGATTCTGCAGGCTTGGTATGCAGACTTGAACCCTCTATTCATAGTTGCTACAAGCTATGTAAATCACCATGCAAAGCGCCTTGGACTCAAAGGCTGAAGGGGTAGTATACTTCACAACGGGAAGCCGAAAGTTCAGTGATAAATTACATTCTTCAAGCTCTTCGAAGCTCCTTTGCTGTTTCATGGTAATGGGGACTGCGGGCCTTTAGCGTACATTGGTAACTTCTAAATTCAGTTACATGTCTCGAAAAGGGCCTGTTAGCCATTTGTTGTCACATCGTGTCACAGGTGTTAGAGTGCTGTGACTCAGTGAGTAGGCCCGAGCAAATTCGCACATGGAGGGAAAAAGAGTCTTGGTCTCTCATGCCAAGATCCAATCCAGTCAGGGGTCATGTCCCTCATTCCTTCCTTAAAACATTAAATAGAGAGGGTAAAAAAGAAAGCAATAATGAAACCTTAAAACCTCCGCTATATTAATTTATTTTCACGCTGGTATTTATACAAGCAGTGTCAACTAATATCATTAACGTACAGTATCATTACCAGGCCCTGTTGAGGGCAGCACAGGAGGAAATGTGTCATAGGTTGAGCACTCCAATAATGTTTGCACAAAAGAGGCCCCATTTCAAGCCCCCACCTCCCAAAAATGACATTCTGGGTGTTAATTGGACAGTATAAATTACATGTAATTACTAGCAGGTTTCTCACTGGCTAGACAGTCCAGCACTTACTCATTCCCTTCCTGTTTAACTATCTGCTGCGGATCGCAAAGCCCTGCTGCTTATTTTTCAACGATTAGCTGTACATCAGCATTACCACCTCAAATCCAGCCGTTTCACATCCAGCATTAAAAGGGATGAATATTGATCTGCTAAAGAGGATTTATTTATTTCATGCTCTATCCAAAGATCAACTGCTACCAGCTTTCAGCGGATCTGCGTAGGCTTTCGCCAAGTAAAGCTACTGCATACATGACTTTGGACTTGACATTTTAGGCCTGGAAGATAACCAAACAGTAAATTCACTGCAATAATCCCAGATAAATTAGATGATCACTGCAAAAGCTTAGATAGTTAAGTGGCCTACACTTAAGTCCAGAGACGATAAAAACATGACTCGTCGGAGAGCGTCCATATGGGAGAGTGCCACGGGCAGGCCTTAAAACAAGGAAGGGAAGACAATACCCTCATCTGAAGACTCCACTGTTTTTCTGTGCTGTATCTGCCATAGAGTGGCTCACTGAAAGGAATTCAGCTGAACACACAAGACAAAATGACAGACATAATGGACATCCTATCCATTATTGTTCAATTACAATCAGGAAACCTGACATTGACAAATATACATAATTTATCATATAAATAATACATTTTGTTTCTATTCCACCCTATATCAGTCATATATTTACCCACACACACACAGTGCCCAGTCCCATCACTGCAGTGTGGGCCCATTGTTAGCAGTAGGGACTGGTGCACTAATGCAGGGATAAGCCCCATGCTGTCTGCTCAGTGGCAGACTCAGCTGGGATGAGTTGTCAGAGGAGACAGAGAGAAACGGCCATCTGGAGAGGCAGTCAGCACACCCAGGTCATATGAGTAGGGTGGCGTATAGTGGTTTGAATAGTGGATGTGCTCAGCTGGCCAGCAAGATGGTTGTTGGTCGTTCTATAAGGCTATAGCTTAGAATATAATACTATTGTGATCAACCTTATTCAAAATACCACTGTGCTAGAATGTGTGAATATAGCCACATACCCCTTTTTTGGGGTCTGCAGAGTAGTGCATGGCAAGAAAATACAATTTTATGTGGACTGCCTGATGACATACATATGGGGAATAAAGTCTAGATTGTAAAAATAATAACTTAATAAGTGAAAAAACGAGCATGTTGTTGCATATTTCAGATGTATTGTATTATTTGTATTGAAGCCTAAGTGTGACAGCAAGTCCAATGAAATATAAATATAAAATTTCATTTTGAAATGAAGGTCTAAATGATCAAATAGAGATCTAAATAATAATAGTAACAACAACGAACAACGAACAAAGAACAAGATACAGTGTATATAGCTCTATGTCTGGATTTCAATGTATCAATTTTCCTATGAAGAAATAACAAAAATACAACCTAAAGGTTGAGGCCAAAATAAATGTGTATGTTATAGGGCTTGTTTGTATACTCCCCGAGCCCTCCTAAATTGTATATGATCAATTACACACACGCCCGAGAGCATAACGACCCATCACAATGGTTGCAACTGAACGGTTTCTATATTTTATATCGAGATGATAACGGCCTAAGCGCAAAATTGGGAACTACGTTCACCTACCAGAAGATGGCGTCTGGTACCTTCTCTACATGAGATAACTTCGCAGGGTCCTAGCCCTATAGGTCCTGATCATTTCCTGCACTCTCCTCTCGTTCTGTAGGCCATTTAGACCCTACCACACAACACATTTATTGTATACTTCACATAATCATGCATTTTATTACAATGGTGATATTAATATTTAAATATGATATATTTGATATAATGTGCATTGTATTCCAAACAACGGTTTATATATATTTTGGGAAACCGAATTTAGGTCTTAATTCGATATAAGAAAAGCTGCTACAAAGGAAATCTAAATCCGATAATAACTTGTGTAGGCATCGTATCCTATTTTTGAACTATTGTTCACCCATGTTTTCAACTGTAGACATCTGAATCAATTTCATAGTCTGTATGATAATTGAGGCCTGGTTATAGCAGGTTGTCTGATGTACAACGCAGAGAAACTTCAAAAACAACGACCTTGACTGTGCTCAATATTTTTGTGATTTTTTATGTAATCTTTATTTAACTAGGCAAGTCAGTTAAGAACAAATTCTTACTTACAATGACGGCCTAGGAACAGTGGGTCAACTGCTTTGTTCTGGGGCAGAACGACAGATGTTTACCTTGTCAGCTCAGGGGATTCGATTTAGCAACCTTTCGGTTACTGGACCAACGCTCTAACCACTAGCCTACCTGCCGCCCCAATAAGCAAGGCATCTTTATTTACACATTTCGATGTTGCGTATTATATGTCAAATTTATAATAGTGCAATAGGATATCTATATTTTTAACTGTAGAATGCACAACATTTAGCATATAAAAAATAGTGTGTTCGATTTTTATCTAAAATGTATACTATGTATACTATGCCTAATGTAGAGCACCTTAATTGATGGGGGATTCGGTACAATAAATAAATAGGCCTACACAGACTGCATCAATAATGGGTATAATTATGTGGTTATTTTATTTTTGGTTGTCATTCCATCCCCGTATACAATTCGCTTGTCAAAGTAGGCTAATCGACGTAATCGAGACATATGTAATATTGCTGACAGCAAATGCATAATTCTCTCTCCGAAGCATATGGGTCTACTACACTTACGGTCCAGCAATACATTTTCAACACCGTAGGACATTGTCTATGCGCACTATGATACACTTTTCAAACGTGCTAGACATATCAGGGCTTCTTTTGAGTGTTATGAAAATGTGCTTCGGCAGCGAGCAAACAGCTGGCAAATGGCATGGACGTGCAGCTCGCGCCCGGACCTTGGTTCTCTTGGCCTGCAGATCTGTCAGGTCTCAAAACGCAGAACGCTCTTTCTAGATTTTATATGTAGGCCTATGCCATGTCAAAAGCAGCGGTCGTTGTAGCCATGGAAGCCTACTATATAATTTGTGCTACAAATTTCGGATAGGGAATCTTACTGATGCGTTTGACAGAAAATGAAGACCACACAAGGAGGCACTTGTTAGCTTGAACAATCAGTTTGGCTAAAGGACAACAAAATACCCACCACACCTTGGTACTTAACCTCATAGCTTGCTAAGTGCCCCTTGGTCCATTACAGGTAATTATAGTTAATGAGTGGAAATTGTTTGCTCCAAGATTAGATTTAGAAATCCATTGCCACCCATGCAAGCAGGCATGTTAAATAAGTTACTTCATTATTGTTGTTTTGGGTCTTCACAGGTGACAGCATGCCTATAAGCAAGTTACCATTTCTTACATTCAGTCACAGGCTCACAGCCATAACATTGCTTTGAAGGATCATTTAGCCAGCACACTTTTGAGATTAAACATAGGTAATGTTTGCTATGATACTGAATGTAGTATATTTAAGCATACTAGTTATATAAACAAGAACTGTAGCCTAAATGGATGAGTAAATTGCAATCACGCTGTCCAGTATTCAAATTGAAATGATAGCGTTTCCAGGCAGAATTTAAGAGACCTAAATATCTTGCCGTTTCATTGTATCCTAAATGAATCCGTGTTGGGATAAGCATAGGCAGATAACTGATGCAAGAGCAGCAGTTCAGCCTTTGGCAGACAGACTGCTTTAAAAGGAAGTCATATTTTCCAGTGAAATACCAACTCGAAATTATGCTTGCCATACCACAAAGAGGATTGCCCCGAAGCACTCACACCGAACCCACTAGATGAATGAGAGCTGTGCCTAGCCAATCAGGGAAGTATTAAAATAATGCAGGTACAGGTGGCTGTGCTCTCAAAATGCAGGATATTTCTACTATGCCTAAATGGGCTGAGAAGGAAAATACTTTGATGCATCATTAGGGGTAATGACTTTGGAAGTATATATGTGTGTGGGTGTGTCTGGGGGGGATTGTAAACAGTAAACACGCCTTCAATCATTTTCATACTGATACGTTTAAAGAATACAATATATATATCGTGAGCAATAACCAGTTACGGAAATCCTCACCATATCTTTGTATGGCTTCTGCATGTCAATTTCTTGTAGAAATCCACAATAACCATGATTGAAAAGCATCCAAACTAATTGACAAAACCCATGTCATTGACATGGCTGAATAGAAAATGAATGTTTTCTTGACAAATAAAATATCGCAGCGCGGGTAGAAATGCAGTGTGAAGACAATCTAAGGTCTACTGCACCACTTTGAGGAATCAATACAAGGCCATGGAGCTGGAGGGATCGATATCTGATGATACAATAATATCTTATACTCCTTGACACTGCCTCGGCACGCCAAGCAAGCGAGAAAGAGAAGCAGCAAACAAGGAAGAAAATATAAACTTATTAGAGGCAATGCTGTCAACGAGACTTCAAATATAGGATACCTGTCACTACTTTGTTCCGTTTGTTATGGTCTAGACCCCTCAAACTCAACTCTGGACCTCAAAGCCAGTTCCAGTGGATTTTTTTCATTGTTCTCCCTAATCAGGGACTGATTTAGACCTGGGACACCAGGTGGGTACAATTAATTATCAGGTAGAACAGAAGAACAACTGGCTCTGGACCTCATAGGGTAAGAGTTGAATGCCCATGGTCTAGTCTCTACACTACACAATTATATTTTACCATTTCATAGGCAGCAATCATTAGTGTCAAATCTCACCTTTTGGTTTGTTTCATAGACATCACATTTAATGTAAATCTAGATTTAAGAAGTGGCTACTGTTTATCTTTATCATTGTATCATCTTTATAATTTAACATTGAAGACTCAACAAGGCAACAAAAGGTTAATATTGAAAAGATTTCAACCATTTCCCCAAAAATTATAGGAAAAGTGTAGCTTAATGAGTGAAAAAAACGTTTTCCATCCAGAATGTCTTTGCAGTCATGCGTTTTATTTCGGATTCCCACCATGGGGAAAAGTACAACGTTGTACTCGCAGACAGACTAAATAACAGTTGATGATAGATTAATGAAAAGGTTTCAGTCTTGAGTTGACGTGCATCATAGTTCTGCACATGTAGCAGGGAAAAAAGTCACTGATGTCAGAGTAGCTTCAAAGACTGCTCAGTGGTCCGTATGGTGTGTGTGTGTGTGTGTGTGTGTGTGTGTGTGTGTGTGTGTGTGTGTGTGTGTGTGTGTGTGTGTGTGTGTGTGTGTGTGTGTGTGTGTGTGTGTGTGTGTGTGTGTGTGACACACACACACACACACACACACACACACACACACACACACACGAACAGTCAGAGGGATAATCTGTTTTATAAAATGGCAATTCACAATGTGGCTTCAATCAGTTAACTTTGTAACCAGTGAGCTGTATAGTGACATAAATGCATGTGTAAACCATGCATTTCACTGTAATGAAGAATACACTCTATCAATCATTATGTATATCAACCTTAACCTCTAAAAGTCTAAGCCTTTGGGGGGTGGGTTCTACTAAGCTAACATATGGAATTGTTTTAATATGGTCATACCATGGATCATTTAGCTATTTGATTGTACATTTTAGGACCCCTGTAGGTATAAAAAAAATATATACAAAAGATATTTGATAAAATGTTGAATTTGGCCTTTACTACTACAGCCCATAGAATTGCATTGAATAACACATTCATAAATGGCAAAACAGACAGTCCAAATATTAATCATATGGAATAGGGTTTTGAAGTGTCTGTCCTATATCTAGGAGAATAAGAAAGCTAAGAAAATATTGTATTTTTGTGGACACATCTAAAACCATTTTTTGACACCTATAAACCACTCTTCATAGTATGGTCATATTAATTGTAGGCCAAATGGTTCGGACGCTACAGACGTTTCCATGAGAAGACCGATTTTCGGGATTTCTTATGGTCTGACAAACACTGATGTAGTTCGGCCACCTTCCACAGCAGATGTGGAAGGCCGACATAGGCGATTGTGGTGGATTGAGACACAACCCATGCAAAAACGTTTATCTAGCTTAAACTGACAGATTTTTAAAAATGTTACAATAGACTCGTATTAATGTCCTTAAAATCACATTACAGTAAGTGGCGATACTGGAACATATTCATGACACTCCCAGGGTAGCTATGATCCGGGTAGCTGTCAGAGCAGTTCACAGACCCCTGCACCTCTTTATAGCCCATCTGTAAATAGCCCAACCAACTACCTCATCCCCTACCTTATTTATTTATTTATCTTGTTCCTTTGCACCCCAGTTTTTCTACATTGCACATTCATCTACTGCACATCTACCATTCCAGTGTTTAAATGCTATATTGTAATTAAAAATAAATAAATAAAGGTGAACTAAATAAAAAAATAACTATACTGAAGCTTTAGCCGAAAAACAACAACAAGACAATGGCATTGGATTTGTGTGTTCAAACAGTGACACTGGCCCTACCTGCCTAGTGCTTACACACTGAGCTATACTGAAAGCACAACACACAAACACACACTCACACCTATTTTGAATGGCATGGAGAGTGTTAACCATGGTATATATGAGAAGCCTTAGAAACAATAGGCCTCCCATGCGATTTAAAAGTATATCCTCAGATTTAAAACTCATACTCTTTAAAGTTGTATGTGAAAGCCCTGTGAAGCTCACCACACCCAAGAGAGGAGATCTCTTTTCTTTATTGTTTCTGATTGACTTCCATGGACTCCAAATCATGAGTCACTCTGTGTGCGCTGCCATTGCCCTTCCCCCCCGCTACCCCAGCCCCCCTAAACTGAGTTCTGCTCTTGCTTTATACCTTAATGGGCAAATGGCCCACAGCTAACTACTAACTCCAATGTCTATGAAATAATTCAATGCCAATACTAACACAATTGTGGAGCGCAATTAAATTACTGTTAGGTGGGTAATTTTGGTCTTGGTTAACCAGGTCTGACGAGAGAGTTGTATTGTCACTGCGTCCAAGTGTTAATTTATTCCTTTTTAATTACAATGTTGAGAGTTGGGCAGACATCCACTCTCTGACTGAGTTTATGTATCTCCTTAACTGTAGCTTGAATGCTCTTTCGATGATGGGCATATTGGTACCAAATGGTGGTAGTGTGTGTGTGTGTGTGTGCGTGCGTACGTTCATGTGTGTGTGCGTGCGTACGTTCATGTGTGTGTTTTAGAGGGGGAAAAATAGTATTATTGGTATGTCTGATATTGGTATCTCCAGATAAACACTTCACACTTTGACCATAGACAATCCAAATAATTGCATCTCTTTCTAGGAGTGTCAAATGTTCTGGTCAGAAGACTGTCCTTATGGACTAATAAGAACACTAATGCTGGCATGTTATGCATTGGCCATAGGCCTGCATGTTTTCTATTATCACATAACGCTACTGTATTATAGTATTACCTACATACAAGATCCAGACAGTCACTTCTTCTCCCAACTACATTATAAGTTTGCCAAAATGCTGTCAATACTTTTTTAGAAAGATGACAAATAATATCTCTATACTGCAATAGTACACATCATCCAGCCAAACCCAAAACCATGACATGTAATATTATCTGTTTTGCAATTCGGACAATATGAGAGTCGTTTTTTATCATTGTGGCACAATACATTCAGTATCTTTCATTGTGAATTGATATCACAACCTTTTACAAAGTTCTGTGCGTATAAGCTGTAAATGTCACGATCTCCGTGAGGGACAGACCAAGACGCAGCGATGCTTCCAGTATACATATTTATTACGAACGTAACTGGGCAAAAATAACAAAATGTAAACGAAGATCGTGAAGATGAACACAACTGACAACAAAACAAGCTATGACCAAACAATAACCCACAAAATACTAGTGAAAACCCCAAACATATATATGGTTCCCAATTAGAGGTAACGACACTCAGCTGCCTCTAATTGGGAACCATTACCCCAACATAGAAACACAACACCTAGAACAGTAAAAACCCTACACCAAAACAAAACACGCCAGCCTGTCAAAATCAGGCCTGAACGTGACAGTACCCCCCCCCCAAAGGCGCAGGTGGGCCTTCCTGTCCCAGGTGGCGGCTCCGGTGCCGGCCGTGCTGGCTCGGGGTCCCACACCGGAGGCCCTGGGCTATTTGCCGGAACAGTTCGATTAGGACTGGGGACCTTCTCTGGAGGTTCGGGACTAGGGACCTTCTCTTGAGGCTCCGGACTGGGAACCTTCTCTGGAGGCTCCGGACTGGGAACCTTCTCTGGAGGCTCCGGACTGGGAACCTTCTCTGGAGGTTCCGGACTGGGGACCTCCTCTGGAGGTTCCGGACTGTCGACACGCGCTGGGACTCTGGTGCGGGGAGCAGGAACGGGCCGTGATGGGCTCACTATGCGCACTGGACCTCTGGTGCGGGGAGCAGGAACGGGCCGTGATGGGCTCACTATGCGCACTGGACCTCTGGTGCGGGGAGCAGGAACGGGCCGTGATGGGTCCACGACGGGCACAGGGATCCTGGAGCGTGGAGCAGGGACAGGACGTGCTGGGTCCACGACGGGCACAGGGATCCTGGAGCGTGGAACAGGGACAGGACGTGCTGGGCCCCCAACACGCACAGGGATCCTGGAGCGTGGAGCAGGGACTGGACGTGCTGGACTCTCTAAGCACACGGGGGGCATGGTGCGCGGAGCCGGAACAGGACGTGCTGGACTCTCTAAGCGCACGGGGGGCCTGGTGCGCGGAGCCGGAACAGGACGTGCTGGACTCTCTAAGCGCACAGGGGACCTGGTGCGCGGAGCCGGAACAGGACGTACTGGGCTATCTAAGCCTACAGGGGACCTGATGCGTGGAGCCGGTACTTCTCTCCCCGGCTGTTCACTCACCCTTGCCTCATGGATGATGGAAGCTGGAATGTCACGCACTGGGCTGTGGATGCGAACCGGAGACCCCACACGCAGAACTGGTGCAGGATATCTCGGTCCCAGAAGGTGTACTGGAGACCTCGCTCGCAGAGCCGGCACCACTCCTCCAGGTTGCACACTTGCCCTAGCCCGACAGATGAGTGGCACTGGAATTTCGCGCTCCGGCCTATGCATGCGCACTGGAGACACCGTGCGCAAAACTGCATAGCACAGTGTCTGCTCAGTGCGACGCTCTCCCCAACGCTTCCTCCAGAGAGCACGAGGAGTTGGCTCAGGAGTCCATCCTGAACCAGCCAAACTCCCCGTGTGCCCCCCAAAAATTTTTTGGGGGGCTGCCTCTCGGGTTTCCGCGCCAGGCGAGTCCCAACATATCTCTCCCTCTCCGGGTTCCACACTCCATATACATCCTCATAGTATCGCCGCTCCGCCGCTGCTGCTTCCAGCTCCTCTCTAGGACTGCGATACTCTCCAGGCTGGGCCCAGGGTCCCCCTCTAAACAATTCCTCCTCCCAAGTCCTGAACTCCCGGGTCTCTCGCTGCTTGGTCTTCTTGTGGTGGGTTATTCTGTCACGATCTCCGTGAGGGACAGACCAAGACGTAGCGATGCTTCCAGTATACATATTTATTACGAACGTAACTGGGCAAAAATAACAAAATGTAAACGAAGATCGTGAAGATGAACACAACTGACAACAAAACAAGCTATGACCAAACAATAACCCACAAAATACTAGTGAAAACCCCAAACATATATATGGTTCCCAATTAGAGGTAACGACACTCAGCTGCCTCTAATTGGGAACCATTACCCCAACATAGAAACACAACACCTAGAACAGAAAAAACCCTACACCAAAACAAAACTAAACACGTCAGCCTGTCAAAATCAGGCCTGAACGTGACAGTAAAGATGTCAGTTCTATTCTAGAGTATCCAATATTATTATATCTTCTGCTAAACAATACAGTATACTTTCCAAATAAGCTGCTGAGGAACCCCTAGCTACCCCTATACACTGTTCCTCTCTTGGACCCAGTGAGATCTGCACTGGTGGAACATGTGCTAGCTAGCTAGCCCAAAGGTGGCCTATAGCGCCAGATGGAATGGCGGAGCCACAAGCTGCTGTTTGCTGACCAAATGTTTGTCACCCAGTTTGATCGAGGGCCCACTCTCTCTACTGTGTCTGCTACTGTTGTCACACGGATCATAAGCCACCAATCCTCACGGCTGCTCTTGCAGGCTCTCTACATTTTCCTTGGACCCCTCACCCTGCCTCCTCTCACCTCATCCTCTCATTCCTACAACACCCATTCTACAACCCCCCTTCCAACCCCCACCCCAACAACCACCCAACCTCACCTTCTCAATCCACTCTCGGATCATTTCAATTTGCATCCCGACTGCCCCGGATTCCCCCAGCCCAGTTAAAAGGCAGGGTATTTGTTGTGCTCTCGGTTAATGCCGAGCAGAGCTTTAAATACCCATATCAAATCTTGGAGGCTCAACAGATTCAGTTTTGCAAACCTGTATCGAACAGGGGTTCAATCCGTCAGCTTAGAAGTGTACACTCCTTAAGTTCTGTGATAAGGTAAAACCAATCACTGGATTAGGCCCTCTCTCTTCCAGACAGTGATGGTGGATTTCTGTATAGAGCATCTCTTGGTAGGAATGTAGTATGGGTTTATAGGCTGGTGGGATAACATTGTGCTGTTTAGATTTTTCTCAATGGTAAGAGATGTTACCATTGATGAATTTTGGTTTTGTTTCAGTTTCTTATTTAAGGGTATACATTATACTAGGTATAATGTTACCAACGGTGTGTGTGTGATATACATTACATGACCAAAAGTATGTGGACACCTGTTCATCGAACATCTCATTCCAAAACCATGGCCATTAATATGGAGGTTGGTCCCCCCTTTGCTATTATGATAGCCTCCACTCTTCTGGGAAGGCTTTCCACTAGATGTTGGAACATTGCGGCAGGGACTTGCTTCCATTCAGCCACAAGCGCATTAGTGAGGTCGGGTGCTGATGTTGGGCGATTATGCCTGGCTCGCCATTCCAATTCATCCCAAAAGGGTTTGATGGGGTTGAGGTCAGGGCTCTGTGCAGGCCAGTCAAGTTCTTCCACACAAATCTTGACAAAACATTTCTGTATGGACCTTGATTTGTGCAAGGGGGCATTGTCATGCTGAAACAGGAAAGGGCCTTCCCCAAACTGTTGATACAAAGTTGGAGGCACAGAATCATCTAGAATGTCATTGTATGCTGTAGCGTTAAGCTTTCCCTTCACTAGAACTAAGGGGCCTAGCCGGAACCATGAAAAACAGCCCCAGACCATTATTCCTCCTCCACCAAACTTTACAGTTGCCACAATGCATTGGGGCAGGTAGCGTTCTCCTGGCATCCGACTGCCAGATGGTGAAGCATTATTCATCACTCCAGTGAACGTGTTTCCACTGCTCCAGAGTTCAATTGCGACGAGCTTTACACAACTCCAGCAGATGCTTGGCATCGCTTGGCATTGGTGCAGCTGCTCGACCATGGAAACCCATTTCATGAAGCTCCCAATGAACAGTTATTGTGCTGACATTGCTTCCAAAGGCAGGTTGGAACTCGGTAGTGAGTGTTACAACCGAGGACAGACGTTTTTTACACACTACGTGCTTCAGCACTCGGTGGGCCTGTTCTGTGAGCTTGTGTGGCCTACCACTTCCGTGAGCCATTGTTGCTCCTAGACATTTCCATTTCAAAATAACAGCACTTACAGTTGACCGGAGCAGCTCTAGCAGGGCAGAAATTTTATGAACTGTCTTGTTGGAAAGGTGGCATCCTATGGCGGTGCCACGTTGAAAGTCACTGAGCTCTTCAGTAAGGCCATTCTACTACCAATGTTTGTCTATGGAGATTGCATGGCGGTGTGCTTGATTTTATACACCTGTCAGGGTGTGGCTGAACTAGCAGAATCCACTAATTTGAAGGTGTGTCCACATACTTTTGTATATATAGTGTATCATGCCATACTCAGAGCAATTGAGAATAAGATTTTATTAAATAAGCGATCAGGTTTCAAAAAGGTGAGCAACATTTTTTTATATTCATCAAACAAAACTAGGTCACTGTCATAATTCATATCAGAGCCATTGCGAACTTAGCATCACATGCCCGTGTGAGGCAATCAACAATAAACCACAGGCTTCTTTTTTTTGCTAAGATAACTTTACATGCCATATGGTGAATTCATAACTCATAAAAAGGAGGATCGCAAGAGTCCGGTGCTAGAATGTTTTTGTGGTTATGTTCCAGCTGGTTTTGGGGAGAAGTGGGAGGTTTTGTGAAAAGAGTGAGGTTGAGTCAAAACCCATGGCAGGTACATAAATAACTTTCCAAACTAAAATATACAACTTCGGTCTCTGCTGTCTCTGTTCCGAGAGTGTAGCAATACTATAATACTATCCTGGACCACATTGAATTGAATTGAATGAGGTAGACATTTACTCACTGCAAGCTACAAACCAAATGATAAGTCTATTTTCCCTCACTTGAATTTGGGTTTCCACTTCGGTTTGCCAAAAAGCATTGTCTGGATCTCTAGCTCCCACTCTGACGTTTAACGCTTGGTCTCACACTTAAAGCTTTGAGGCAACGTTTGTGGACAGCCCTAGATCCAACTGTCATATTCTTTTAAGTTTTGGTTTTGCTCGAATGCAGAGAGATCAGTGCGATGATTGGTGATGAAAACTCATCTCACAGTTTTGACGACTTAAGTGTGAAAAGTGGAGAGGCTGCATATTTGAGTGGTCTGTACTTTTTAGTCCAAATTCAGCACAGTTATTGGACTTCATTTTACATCACGTTGCTTTTATATGCCATATTGTTACTCAGTAACTACATTGATAACAGTAATGTAATGAAGCTATTGTACACGGCAAGTACAGATATAGTACATTAAACAATGATTGCATTGTAAAATTTGTTTATTCACATCGATGTATTATTTTAGGTACTGCAGACTGATATTGTGGTATCATATTATCACTAAAACATACAACCACATGGCATGTGAGCTATATAATCCATGTAATTAAATCAGCTTGGACTAAAAATGCTAGTTGAGCTCTCATAGGAAGATCAAAGGACAGCATGGCTGCAGACATTGCACTACCCACAACCCCTTGTGTTAGCTTCAGCTCCTCCATGACACACAGCTTTGATATGCATCTAGCTGTACTCCTTTACAGCCACTGTTATAATGCATTATAAATATATAATAAGGCATTGTAATGGATGTAATAAGGCACTATATGCATGTACTTTATAGAAAGTGTTACCAAAATGTCTGTTGTTTTGGGTCATTCCATCTTCACTCACATTCATAATCTTCCAATCCATCCACTCTGATTTGAGCGCTCTTAATTGCACTCATTGATCTGTTAAAACACTCAGTGTAAGCCTCCATTTTCTCAACAAGCTCTCAGTATAATCCATCTATTTTGCAGGCGAACAAAGTAATTATTATTGTTATCTAAATCGATTCATATGTAGGAGAGGAAGTTGTTATTAAAACAATGTAAAGTGTTTTGTATTTATTGTATGTACTATTACAGCAATACTAATTTAGTAATTTTGGAAGCTGCAGGTTTTATAATGTCACTAGTGCATACTTGATACCAAATGGCACCCAGCAGTGCTTATAATATACCCTAATAAAGCCAATGTTGCTATGAAATAATAACCAGGTGCTTAATATGTAGCATACAAATAGATTTCCTGCCAGCTGATACCATATTGCCAGACTTTAAGATTTTGATTCACTCAAATGTTTTCTCACGGGTAAGACCCGTTTCCAAGATGCATTTCCAAGACGCAAGAGGTGTTTCCACCCAGACATTGGGCGAACCAGGGCTTCTCCATGCCAAGTGAATATTATGATTGAATGTCTGCCTTTGTGGTGTGTGTGTGTTTGTGTGTGTGTGTGTGCGTGTGTACATGTGTATGTGTGCGTGGACGCCCAGAACACTACTTTTCCCAATTCTTAACGTTACTGTGGTGTCCCATACAGTCATGTGTTTCCTATAAAACTAGGGGAGTCTATTCAAGAAATGACATAATAAAAGTTTTCAAATGGTGCTGTAAGTACAGTGAGAGGGCAATGACTGATTGCGAAACAAGTAAATACCAATTAAATGCAGTCATTGAGTCTAGCCATGAGACGCCATAATAAATTACAATATATTTAATCACCAATTTGGAGTGGGAATTTGGGAGGTTTTGAACGTTGTGAATGTGAAACTTTTTTTTTATTGTAAAGCGCGATAAACCGTTGACCTACAAACTTTCATGAGGATGTTTTAAACCATTTACTAGAAAACACTTTTCCCAAGTATTCCTATGGCTCTAATTTAAACATTTCATTGCCATGTACTAAGTGTTGGAGTAGCATAGGTCATGATGAATATGTTTGAGACACTTTGAATCCAAAGAGCAAAAATGAGGGTCCATTTTGGTAAAAAAAATGGGAAATCCCTTCACTAAAGTAGACCAAATAGCTGAATTACACCTAAGATTATGTACACTGCCATGCAAAAGATTTTTAGGTCACCTGCTTAGCAAAACAAGTTAGAGACTGGCGGCCTGAGTCGGTCTGGGTCCTCCCTTAGTCTAAAATCTAAATGCACACAGCTTTGTCCACCAACACCAACAGGCTTTGTGAGTACGGATTATGAAGCAAAATGGAGAGCAAAAATCACATAAGGTCGACCACTCCCAACCATTAGGTGGTTGGCTGCCTAATCCAGGGATTACCTGGGATACCATCTCCCCCACTCCATGTTTCCTTGAAAACACAACAGAGTGACCACAGACCAACTCCCAAGCCTTGCCTATATCCTATAGGCACACATGAATCTTTAATATCTTTAATACGGTAAAAGAGTTAGCAGACGTCTAATCATTATAGGCCTGATGTCCACGCAGCCATCTGTGACGCTCCCAGGTGGAGCAGTGCTTCCTGGGAGAGACGTTCTTCTCATACAAGCCGCATGGTGGCGTTAGGATACATGGCCTATTCTAGTCTGATAACCTTCACTTCCTTCTGCTCTTGTGGACGTACCTATAGTATAAAACTTACTTTACAAAAAGAATGTGACAGAAACTAGATGTAGGCTACAGAAGGCCCAATGGAGCTATCTTCATATTGTTTGTAGCTTTTTTTTACCTTATTAAAAGGGCATGAGAGGAAGTCTGTACATGCTGAGAAACAAGCGTCTGTTACCATCTATACACCTACAATGTGTGCTTAAAGGCCAATGGAGATGTTTTTATCTCAATGTCAAATCATTTCTAGGTAACAATTAAGTACCTTACTGTAAAAATGTTCCATTAAAGTTGTCAAAAAGAAATAAAAATGGCTTTTAGCAAAAAATATTTATCAAGAATGTATTTTACCAAGACTGTCTGGGAGTGGTCTGAGCAGTGAGGGGGAGAGATACGTAATCTGAAAATTAACTGTTATTGACAGAGAGGTTTTGAACTCTCTTTGTTATTGGTATATATTAACATACTGCCTGGTGATATTACCAGGCAAGCCAAAACTCCACCCATGCAAAACATGCTGATTAGAAGGTGCTGTGTAGATGGTATTTTATACCAGCAACTATGAGGAAATGAAACTGATCAAATTTCTTAACACGTTTACAGTGTTAGATTCATAAGACATCCGCTGTTGTACAATATGATACAAAACATAGGAAAAACATAAGTTTCACTGCACTGGGCCTTAAAAAGGCAATTTTGCTTCAAAGTGGATTCAAACAATGGACCACCCTCAGTACAACCCATTGCCCCACCCCTCCCAAAGATCCCCTGAGCCACCTGGTGATGTCGTCCAAACAGCAGATTAAGACGGGCTAATACCTAGCCCAACAAGTGTAGCTCCGGGCAAAGGATGGGCTACATAAATATACATAAGAGTCGTCTGCTGTGCTGCAACTTGGGTGGACTACACCCCAAGGGCAATGTGTCTGGACGCTACCATCAGAGTTATTGTTAGGAAGCATCACCACTTCCTTTTCTTCCTTATCTCTGATTCTCTAATTTTCAATGATGTACGGTCATGGAATGTCTGTGTAACATGAAGGCTGAGGGGAAGGATGCGAAGAATTATGCAATATACGAAGAATAGCCCGACTAGAAATAATATTGACTAATTACATATATTGATCTCTTCACTCTTCGGCTAATGTTGACCTGGGGCTGGTCTATATGGACCGTGCTCTTGTCAGTGTACTGCATGAGGGATGGGCTGTAGTTCCTAAAGCCTAAACATTTGCTTTACGGTCTGACAAACACATAACAGCAGTACTGCTTGTTTTGCCCAAAAGAGGGCCACAGACCCCAGTCAGCAGTGATCTGGGTGGGGTATAAGATTATTTGAGAGGATGGGGTGTGTGTCACTATGGTCACACCTACACAAAATAGAAAATGATGACTGCCATATGAGGTCATTCTCTCTGATTTTTACTGTTTAATGAGATTGTGCAGTAATTTGTTAACCTCTTAAGGAGCAGTAAGGTGCGCTGGGGCGCTAGCGCCCCACTCCCGACACTACCAGGTGAAATGCAAGGCGCCAAATTCAAAATCCAAAAGTTGAATTATTTAACATCCACCAATATACAAGTGTATATTGAATAGGGCTTATTATTGAGAGAGAGAGAGAGAAAGAGAGATATTGCTACTCATGATGTCACAGAAATCATAGCGTTAGCATTACTGGAGATACAGTATGTGTAGGAGGTGACATTGACACACATGCAATCACACACACGCGCGCACACACACACACACACACACGGCTGTTCCATTGAGCCCCTTGATCCTTTAGGTGACAGGTCGCCTGATGGCACACAGCTGCACTCTCCCAGAAGCCTCTCTGCTCTACGCTCTTTGAGGAGAAAGGCTCAATATGTATTTTTTTCTCTTCATGCAATTATTCCCTTCATCAGCTTGTGAAAGGAGCCCAAAGGCCAACCCAAGACATGCCATGAAATGAGTAAGGGAGACGAAAAGGGACAAACAGCGTGGCATGCAAAGGGAAGATTGACAGGGATAGGAGGAGGGGGAGTGGGGAATCAGAGTGTTCTGTCTAATACACAAGTGGAGAAATGTCAGTGCTGTTGTGTGACAAACAATGTTGTCAGTGAGGGAACATTTCCGGGTGAGAATATTTCAGCCAGCAGTCAGTTGAAAGAGAATGGGGTTATGACGCTCACTTACCATATTAAGCATTGACACGAATCAATCAGGACAGCTCCATTCTACAGTCATTGATAGTCTAATGCCTAAACATGAGCATGCAGTGTATGTAGAATGTGTGTATGTGCACATGTGTGTATGTGTGTGCTTCTGTATGTTTGTGTGTGTGTGTCTGTGTGTGTGCATGCGTGTGTATATACAGTTGAAGTCGGAAGTTTACATACACCTTAGACAAATACATTTAACTCAGTTGTTCACAATTCCTGACATTTAATCCTAGTACAAATTCCCTGTCTTATTATGACCATTTTATTTTAAGAATGTGAAATGTCAGAATAATAGTAGAGAGTGATTTATTTCAGCTTTTATTTCTTTCATCACATTCCCAGTGGGTCAGAAGTTTACATACACTCAATTAGTATTTGGTAGAATTGCCTTTAAATTGTTTAACTTGGGTCAAATGTTTCGGGAAGCCTTCCACAAGCTTCCCACAATAAGTTGGGTGAATTTTGGCCCATTCCTCCTGACAGAGCTGGTGTAACTGAGTCAGGTTTGTAGGCCTCCTTGGGAGCACATGCTTTTTCAGTTCTGCCCACAAATGTTCTATAGGATTGAGGTCAGGGCTTTGTGACTCCAATACCTTGACTTTGTTGTCCTTAAGCCATTTTGCCACAACTTTGGAAGTATGCTAGGGGTCATTGTCCATTTGGAAGACCCATTTGCGACCAAGCTTTAACTTCCTGACGTCTTGAGATGTTGTTTCAATATATCCACATAATTTTCGTACCTCATGATGCCATCTATTTTGTGAAGTGCACCAGTCCCTCCTGCAGCAAAGCACCCCCACAACATGATGCTGCCACACTCGGGCTTCACGGTTTGGATGGTGTTCTTCGGCTTGCAAGCCTCCCCCTTTTTCCTCCAAACATAATGATGGTCATTATGGCCAAACAGTTCTATTTTTGTTTCATCAGACCAGAGGACTTTTCTCCAAAAAGTCAGATCTTTGTCCCCATGTGCAATTGCAAACTGTAGTCTGGCTTTTTTATGGCGGTTTTGGAGCAGTGGCTTCTTCCTTGCTGAGCGGCCTTTCAGGTAATGCCGATATAGGACTAGTTTTACTGTGGATATAGATACTTTTGTACCTGTTTCCTCCAGCATCTTCACACAGTCCTTTGCTGTTGTTCTGGGACTTTTCGCACCAAAGTACGTTCCTCTCTAGGAGACAGAACGCGCCTCCTTCCTGAGTGGTATGGTGCATGGTCCCATGGTGTTTATACATGCGTACTATTGTTTGTACAGATGAACGTGGTACCTTCAGGCATTTTGAAATTGCTCCCAAGGATGAACCAGACTTGTGGAGGTCTACAATTTTTTTTCTGAGGTCTTGGCTGATTTCTTTAGATTTTCCCATGATGTCAAGCAAAGTGGCACTGAGTTTGAAGGTAGGCCTTGAAATACATCCACAGGAGCACCTGCAATTAGCCTATCAGTAGCTTCTAAAGCCATTACATTTTCCAAGCTGTTTAAAGGCACAGTCAACTTAGTGAATGTAAAGTTCTGACACACTGGAATTGTTATACAGTGAATTATAAGTGAAATAATCTGTCTGTAAACAATTGTTGGAAAATGACTTGTGTCATGCACATAGTAGATGTCTCAAATGACTTGCCAAAACTATAGTTTGTTAACAAGAAATTTGTGGAGTAGTTGAAAAACGAGTTTTAATGACTCCAACCTAAGTGTATGCAAACTTCCGACTTCAACTGTATGTTTATGTGTGTGTGTGCTTATGTGCATATGTGTGTGTGTGCAGCGTGTGGCAGCCCCACCGATTATGAACATACATGATCTCCCGGTGAAAGACAATAATATTGGCATTAAACACCTCAAGAGCGGAGATACCGGCAGTTTTTAATATATCTTAAATTATGTCAGGAAAAACACTGGAACATCACACAAAAGCCAGAGTCAGTGTATACTGCTATCTCATAAAGCTGCCTATCTCTCCAACAATATTGACATAAGGAGCAGGCAAGCAAATGTCAGCCCCTATAACATATGAAATACTTAACGTAACCAATTTTCACCTGTCAATCAGCAAAGGGAATAATGACAGACAGACCTGAAATCAATACGGCACAATTGAATTTTTAACTCCCAAGTACCAAACATGTTTCGTTCTGCACCATAAAAGACTGTGAAATGTCACAGGGCCAAGAGCTGCCGGAGGATTTCTAAAGATTTCTTTTATTTCACCACACTGAAGTCTATTAGCAACATGGTTACTTCTGCTGCTAAGGGAAACAGCTTCCTTAGGATAACTGGGTTTGTAGGTAAAACATTGCAACCAATGCCATTTTGGCTCTAATCAACTGTTAGAGCCCAGTGCAACGTGCAAGGTGTGAATTGTGTTTCAGTTATTGTCATGAAATTAAATGTTTACTTATGTTGGCAATTCCCTCTACAGCCCATGGTTCACTACCTGTACAGGCGTTGAACATGAATGTGAAACTTCTAATGGATTGAAATGCAATAGGAATGCAGAACGATAGAAGTGCAATATGATCTTTGGATAATTTATCAGATATTAATTGATTATGACAACGGAATATTACAAAAATGTGTCTGTAGAGGAGTATATTCCATCTTGTATTTTCTCACAACATACATACACTTGCACGTGAGACATGCTAATAAACAAGGAGACTTTCCAACAGATAAACTGTTCTGGTTTGTTTTCCATATGGTCCATACTACAGTATACCTTCATTATACACTAGAATTACATTAGTTGACGTGAGCATGCTAGTCTTTGTGTGCCACCTCGTTTAGAACATAGTGCACTCTGCCTCACATAATCAATAGGTGATCGGGGGTACAACAGAGGCACCCATTACTATCCCAGACGTTTGGAACATCAAACGGAGAGGGATGCTTTTGAAGAGTCGCTTTATCCTTGAAAGTTCTCTCAGAGACTGGAAGGAGATATTTAGACACTGATAGATGTGGTTTGGCCATCTCCAAGGGCCCTCCATGAACGGGATCGGATTTCACACCAGGCGTTGTGGTTCAGCAGTGCAGTATTACAGTCCTGGTCACTGTTAAAGAAACAAAGTCAAACTTAGTACCGCTGACAAACACTTTGTGATTGAGTAAATTGGGGTAATGTAACTGTCATGTATCCCCGTCAACCCAGAGATAACAAGATAGCTTACAGTGTGTGGTCAATACAATCCATTGTTATTCAACAGACTGCTCCAGAAGTCTGGCCCACAAGTATTGTACAAAGGGGATGGGCTCCCTATGAATCACAAGGGGAAGGTTTCTCCGGTCTCTCTATCATCTCTTGCCATCTCCAGATGAGACCATTGGGATAGGGGCTTGTCCGGCACAAAACAGCCCAGAGACGGTGGGGGGGACCTCAGCCGGGCTCCAAATGGTGGCTGTTTTATGGGCCAGCAGCTGTGCTGGCAGTATTGATTACGGGTGACTGTTGATGGGCCAGGCAAATTTTTACGAAGTGAGGAATTCTGGTCCGTATTGCTGGCGCCGAAAAGGAAAGGGAGAGACCATGGGAGTAGGCTGTTGCAGTAGGCTATCTGGGGCTGCTGGCAATTGCCTGTAGATATCAGGGTGCCAGTTCACATCCGTATTAGCCACAGTCTGCCATTATGTGATATGAGGCCTGCAATAAAATGGTCTATTCAGAATGCAACTGGATATATTGTTAATGACCCATCCTTGAATTGACGTCTATACAGGTGCAGGGGAGATGTCAGTGAGGTTAGTTAGAGTTCCTTATTTAGGGTAATTGATAACTCTCAATAAAATGTCACTCGGGCCAATAATATCGTAAATGTTACATATCTGCGCAGCTGCACATTTGAAACCAGGGAAACGATGATTTACGAGCGCCCTGGCGAGATGTAGCTACGTTCCCTTCGATGCTGAGACCCCCTGGTCATCCAAACAGGTGGTCCAGAGTTGATATTGGAAAAGAGACAACAGAAATGAGGGGCCTGGAAAAACGAGCTCACATGCAACACTATCCTCCGTTGAACAGATGATAATTATCGTTGAATGGGAGTCTTATTGGATGCAAGCAGATCCATCATTCATTTCAAAAGTATGAGAAAGTATGTTTCGCTGACTATAAATCAATTCCATTCACTGTGTGTGCAGTGTAGTGTGGAGAGGGTGTTTGTGTGTTTTGCCAGTACACTAATTGTCAGTGTCAGTGACACAATAGCGAGGCTGGCGTCTGGCTTGACTGGAGTTATGCAGAATTTGTTGGTTGTTTTGCTGATCCCTCCCTGTCAGTGTCAAAAGAAAAGCCATTAATCATTGTAGCGACCACCCCTCTCTGATTTTAGCTTCCAAGAAACACCCTCCATTTTGGCTCAAATACATTACAGTGTCTTTAATTAGAATGAGAGTGAAACAAGCATAGAATGTAAATGGATTCCAAAAACAGGTAGAATATACATGGGTATCTCTCATTGGACAGTTTAGCTTTGCTATGCAAATGATCGATCATACTGGACCATCACTCGAATGATGGATAGTAGGAACATTGTCATATTTCTTTGTTTTGGATGTAGAATGTCACAGAGGGGGATAGCTAAAACAGTAATAATATGATGCTCACTTCCTTATATCCCACAGCATGTTGAGCCAATGGAAAGCTCAGGGGACAATGTTTTGATTTTTGTAACCAACGAGGTGCTTTTAACCTTTTGATTGATTTAGAGAAGTCTGAACTAGATACAAGCACAACACTTGGAAAAGTTGGTCAAAACATGTCATAATAATAGACCATGTAAGACAAATGTAGTGTTTTCAGTTATTTTGAGTTATTTGCATATGAGATCATACATGGCACACAGGAGGATTAGAAATAATATGTATCTCCAGAAAATATGCTAATTTCAGTCTGCCAGGTCTTGAATGTTACATAATATATCAACATACAATGTTTCATATTGGCATCTGCGGTTGTTTTTGAGACTAAGGGCAATCATAAATATTATTCAAGAAAAAGGGGAGAAAGTGCAATGCAAGGGGAAAAATGTAGATAGTCTGCCCCTGGTCACCCTGTATCTACCAGGTGTGCCGACCAACTATTGCCTCGGACATTTGCTTTGACTTAGTAACATCTGGTTTGAATGAGCTTCCTCCTGGAGGAGGATGAAAAGGGAGGGTGCGGGTGTAATTGACCAACTGGAGCGGCATAACAGAAACTAACAAGAGTAATTCCCATAAATTGACAATTTTGGTGAGATGTATTTATGAATTTTTCTGACACAATATTTTCCTAACAAGTGTATTTCATATTTCATATTCAGGCTGCTGAGGAGTAACCACACAAGCACATTTCTCCAGGATGAGTCAGTTGTCAAGCCTCCTCAGGGCCGGGAGAGAGACCAAAATAGAAGTTTTAACCTCTTCGGGCTAGGGGGCAGTGTTTGGAAGTACGGAGAGTCTGACGTGCCAAAAGTAAACTGCCTGTTACTCAGGCCCAGAAGCTAGGATATGCATATACTTTGTAGTATTGGATAGAAAACACTCTGAAGTTTCTAAAACTGTTAAAATAATGTCTGTGAGTATAACAGAACTGATATGGCAGGCAAAAACGCGAGGGAAATCCATCCGGAAAATGTGTTTTTTTTATGTCACAGTTTTTCCATTGACTTGCTATTGTCTATAGAGGGATTTAGCTCCCAGATTACAGTTCCTATGGCTTCCAATAGATATCAACAGTCTTTAGACATGGTTTCAGGCTTGTTTTTTGAAAAACGAACAAGAAATATAATTTCTTACAAGTGGCTGTTAAAACGGACACTACTGTTTTGCGTGCGTGACTGTGTGTGCGCTCTTCATTATTTTTCTTTCCTATTGAACATACTATTCTCTGTCTGAAATACTATTGTTTATTTAGATATTTGACAACCTGAGGATTAATTAGAAACAAAGTTTGACTTGTTTGGACGAACTTTACCGGTACTTTGGGGATTTATTTGTCTGCATGTTGAATGACTGGATTACAGAACTCCATGGCGCCAACTCAACAGATTTTTGGGATATAAAGAAGGATTTTATCGACAAAATGACCATTCTTTGTGTTACTGGGACCCTTGTGATTGCAAACAGAGGACGATCTTCAAAGGTAAGTGATTTATTTTATCGCTATATTTAATTTTGTAACGCCTGTGCTGGTTTGAATAATATGTTGTTGTGGGGCACTGTCCTCAGATAATCGAATGTTCTGCTTTCGCCTTAAAGCCTATTGTAAATCTGACAACAGGGTTAGATTCTAAGCTTTTGAATGGTGTACAACACTTGTATTTCCATGAATGTTTAATATTACTATTTTTGTAATTTGACTTTGGAGCTCTGCATTTCACCGGATGTTGTCGTGGTGGACCGCTAGCGTGGTTTTGAACCACATTTTCTGCAATTGTACACATTTTACCATTGGGCGGAGAGAAAATTTTGCAGTTTTAAACTGATTACATGCATTCATTCTACACATTTTGCCATCATATCATATCTGAGTGAGAGTGACTAACAAAATCAATATGAGCCTCCTGGAGGTCAGGGCGCCTGGTCACCTACCCTGGGTGCCTGGTAAATAATGTGTGATTACTACAAGGTGTACATAGCTGTCTAGACTAACTTACCGTTAACCCGCTGCAAGCCCAGATGGCATCCCTAGACGTGTCCTTAGAGCATGCGCAGAGCAGCTGGCTGGAGTGTTTACTGACATATTCAATCTCTCCCTATCCCAGTCTGCTGTCCCCACTTGCTTCAAGATGTCCACCATTGTTCCGGTACCCAAGAAAGCAAAGGTAATTTAACTAAATGACTATCGCCCCGTAGCACTCACTTCTGTCATCATGAAGTGCTTTGAGAAACTAGTTATGGATCTTATCACCTCTACCTTATGTGACACCCTAGACCCACTTCAATTTGCATACTGCCCCAATAGGTCCACAGACAACGCAATCGCCATCACACTGCACACTGCCCTATCCCATCTGGACAAGAGGAATACCTATGTAAGAATGCTGTTCATTGACTACAGCTCAGCATTTAACACCCTAGTACCCTCCAGCATTTAACACCCTAGTATCCTCGTCATTAAGCTCGAGACCCTGAACCTCGACCCCGCCCTGTGCAACTGGGTCCTGGACTACCCTCACCACCTGGGCCGCCCCCAGGTGGTGAGGGTAAGAAACAACATCTCCACCCCGCTGATCCTCAACACTGGGGCCCCACAAGGGTGCGTTCTCAGTCCTCTCCTGTACTTCTTGTTCACCGATGACTGCTTGACCATGCACGCCTCCAACTCAATCAATTTCATAAACCTGTCAACAACGGGTGTGGCTGAAATAGCCGAATCCACTCATTTGAATGGGTGTCCACATACATACATATACAGTACCAGTCAAAGGTTTGGACACACCTACTCATTCCAGGGTTTGTCTATATGTTTACTATTTTCTACATTGTAGAATAATAGTGAAGACATCAAAACTATGAAATAACACATATGGAATCATGTTGTAACCAAAAAAGTGTTAAACAATCAAAACATATTTTAGATTTTAGATTCTTCAAAGTAGCAACCATTTACCTAGATGACAGCTTTGCACACTCTCCTGGAGTAGTAGGCAATGTTGACAGAGGTAAAAAAAATAAAAACAGACAAACACATGTACCAAGCAAAAGACAGCAAGGGGGAGGAAAGGTTTTTTGGTCTTCCCTCAGAGCAGCAAACATTGTTAACTGATAGTAGACACGCCTGTATTGTTTGGAGAGGGCTGGCCCCGCTTTGGTCCCCAGCTGGAAACTGTCACAGCTCTCTCTCTCCCTCTCTCTCTCTCTCTCTCTCTCTCTCTCTCTCTCTCTCTCTCTCTCTCTCTCTCTCTCTCTCTCTCTCTCTCTCTCTCTCTCTCTCTCTCTCTCACCACACGTCAAAACTACATATTTGGGGAGGGTGATATCACTCCGCCAGTCTGAAGCTCAAATGTACTTTCAAAGTCTCCAAATCCCATCTCATTTGAACTGCCAATACGCAGAGCCTTCCCCAACTGTCTCGAACCATGCCAAAGCAATTTGTCTATTTTATTGCTTTTGGAAGCCAATATGTTTTAATTATGGAAATACGTAAGCACAAACAACACCATAAATAATCCCTTTCCCATCCATGACAAAGGAATTTCATCAGAACTTTCCTTCGTCATGGGCATACATACTACATTAATTAAATCAATTTGGGATCTTGTTATTGAAACCGGGGACACACAGATTGTTAGATTGTTTCTCATCTTCCACCATGCTTATTTCTAGACATGCTTATGTCCGCCTCGATCAGACAACATGGGCCGTGGCGAATGTTAGGGAATGTTAGCGCTGATGACCATAGTCGCTGTTGTCTTAAACCCTGCACAACGAACCAATAGCGTCCAAATAGAGCCAACGTGTGAAGACAGCTAAACCATTGTTTATATATGTCCTGTGCAACATGGCTCACTCAATAAGAGTTGTTGTAGAGGTCAGGATAGACACTTCCAGACAGATGCCCAGAAACCCATCTCCATTACCTTTTGACCTGCAAATGAATGTCTTGCTGAAGGAGATTAGACATATGGCTCAATGGAACAATACAGTCAAAACAAACTGAAATGCGGCAGCTATAATAATACAATCCATTGTAACCTTGCTGCCTCAAATTGTAGGTTCACTTCCAATGGCTACGATGATGTCTGATAACATAATGGGGTTTGTACCGTATCCTAGAAAGTTGCCAGAAAGTTACCAGAACCCTGTAGATACAGACAATCTCAAAGTAATGTATTGTATAGGCAAATGGACATTATAAGATGAATATAAACCAAGTGTCAATCTAAATTGAATGAGACAGAATTTGAATAGAATGAGTGATTGAATGGATTTGGTTCTCTGAACTGCAATCATGAGCAGTGCTTTCAATGTTTTAGGAATACTTTTTGAATTATCTACTGAGATGAGGAGCAATGCTCAATCATGTTAAGATAAAAGTTTGAAGCCGAAAATCAACATTAGAATGACTGTCATATTGAATTATGAATATTTAATCAAGACTATGACCTTGCAATAGAATATGAATGAAGTTGAATATTATGCAGTAGTGTTTGTAAAGAGCCGGATAAAAAATGAAATATGACACATTTAATCTAAAATTGTGTACATCACTGACTATTTACTTACGTTGTGAGATCACGTTGGTTGTAAAACGATACTCAAAGGGCTGTGTTTTAAGATTTGGTGCTTTGTGTAAGACTATGTTTATAAGGAGATCAAAATCCATGCTATGGTGTTTATGAAAAGATATATGATTCATTAGCTGTGGTTATATACAATATGTGGTTATTTTAGACACTGCAATGTGATGCACACTAGGCAAAATTGTATTCCATGCACTTCTATTTTAAACTAAATCCTTCCATACACAAACATGTTGATACTATTTGATGCAGATTAAGGCATGTTGTTTAAATGGTTCATTAATAGTGAGGACTATCCTGCTCTCTGATCCCATAGATTAAGCCTAGCTTTCATTGTATTTGTCCACGGATTACATGGTGCCATCTATTCAAGGACAGTTCCACAAGTGTGGGTGCCCCATGTTGTTCTAGTGATTAAAGCAGACTCGATGATGATTGACAGCGAAGGACTGCACATTATAAAATGGTGGTCACGAGAACTCATGTGCAAGTCCTTATTTGTTGATGTTTAGATTATTTAGAGCATTGTTATACATACGAATTGTTGAATTCATTTAGACATCCACTTATTAAAAATCTCCCTGTAAGTCAATTCAGTCATATCAGAAGAATATGCAGCTCTGATGCTGCTTATCTGAAACAGACCACGGACCTCTCACACAAAGATTTAAGGAAAGGGGGTGCAAAGACAATTGGGTAAAACATGCGAATGATCGTTTTGAAGGACTAACAAAGTTGGAAAGCCGAAAACCAAAAGTAAAAGAAAAAGCTGAACATGTCCCAATGTGCTTTACCCAATACTCACCATTGGGGAAGGCATTTAAGGACATTATCGGGAAGCGTTGGTACATTATTGATACTGACCCACAATTGAAACCCATTTTTAAATATTCCCCACAAATGGTTTTTAAAAGACCTCCAAACGTGAGAGATATTGTGGTTAAATCTGATTACCCACCAGAGAAATGGGAAACTTTTTTGGACAAGGTTCCAGAGGGTAATTACAAATGTGACCAATGTGCTCAATGCAGCTTTATGTACAAATGCAACTAATTTACCCACAACCGCACAGGACAAAGATTTATGATCAAGGGCCTGATTACCTGCATGTCCACCAATGTTATTTACATGTTGAAATGTCCTTGTGGTCTGTCTTACATCGGGAAAACCCACACGGATCAGTGAGCACCGTAGCAATATACAGACAGGTGAGACAAAAAATCTGGTGGCTGCTCATTTTGTACAAGCTGAACATCCTATTAGTTCTCTGAGATACAATGGAATAGAAATGGTCAAGATGTCACGCAGGGGAAGGGACATTGAGAGGAAACTTCTTCAAAGGGAATCTTTCTGGATCCACAGGCTGTAATTTGTTTTTATATATACATAAACTCAGCAAAAAAAGAAACTTCCTCTCACTGTCAACTGCGTTTATTTTCAGCAAACTCAACATGTGTAAATATTTGTATGAACATAACAAAATTCAACAACTGAGGCAGAAACTGAACAAGTTCCACAGACATGTGACTAACAGAAATTGAATAATGTGTCCCTGAACAAAGGGTGATTCAAAATCAAAAGTAACAGTCAGTATCTGGTGTGGCCACCAGCTGCAGTGCGTACTGCAGTGCATCTCCTCCTCATGGACTGCACCAGATTTGTCAGTTCTTGCTGTGAGATGTTACCCCACTCTTCCACCATGGCAACTGCAAGTTCCCAAACATTTCTGGGGGGAATGGCCCTATCCCTTACCCTCCGATCCAACAGGTCCCAGACATGATCAATGGGATTGAGATCCGGGCTCTTCGCTGGCCATGGCAGAACACTGACATTCCTGTCTTGCAGGAAATCACGCACAGAACAAGTAGTATGGCTTGTGGCATTGTCATGCTGGAGGGTGATGTCAAGATGAGCCTGCAGGAAGGGTACCACTTGAGGGAGGAGGATGTCTTCCCTGTAATGCACAGCCTCCAACTTCTGGAATATGCATATGCTGCAGTTTGTAGGAAGTAGTCCAATGGACTTGAATCTTGAATCACCATGGAGGGTCTGTCCACCTTTCTTTTTGGTCACATTCGTTAGGACACACCATAACAAAACGTATTACAATGTTAAACAAAAAAGACAGTTTCTTATTGGACAAGTTCTTTCACACTCCCTCCCTCTTTCACTCTGTTTCCTTCTGTGCCCAAAGAATATGACCCAAGCTATGAGTCAGTCCCACTCAATGGATTGTCCGTCTTCCCTTTAGAAAAGGGGAGTATCTCTCTTTCTTCTCTCTCTTCTCTCTCCGTGTCTCTGCAAGTCCAAAGTAGGAGTTGACAAGCTAGCCTAGCGCTGTTGGCACCCAAGGAAGACAGTGCTGTGTCATCCCAGCCCCGGGAGAAATTACATGTGTGTCCTCTTTTTTTCAAAGACATCCACCATCAACCCGCATCTGGCAATAGTTAGATGGGCTGCTTTGTGAAGACAAGTGTGTTGTATGATCAGGTTTCTCAAGCCTCATTTGTTAAATCAAGCAAAGCATCAATGGGGTTAGTCTAGGAGAGGTGGGGGAGGAGAGGGGAAGAGTGAGCCCCTCTTTCCTGCTCTCGTCGGGGTCGCCACTCGGAGATACTAGGGCCTTTCATGCCTTCTGGGATGGAGAGAAAGGGATGGGTAGGGTGGTTGTATGGATTTGGAGGGCTGTAACTTCACACTTATGCCTCTCCTCTTGTGCTCTTCTTTTTTCCCAATGTGACCCCTCCCTCTTTTACTTCCCCTTCCTTTACGTTCAGCTCAGGAGAGAGCATCACCTTCTGCCAAGTCATTTCTCATAATCTGACGAATTTGTGCTGAGTCGCTATTTTTTCATTATGACTTGACGGGGACCCATGGGAAGGGGTGTTGCCCCACACAGACGCATGCAGCATACACACGCACACACACACCACCTGCCGCTCTTTGAATATTCACCCTCTTCTCCAGGGAGTACTTGAGCAGAACAGTATGTATGCACAAGTTAAAAACTGTGTACAGAGAAGTCGGTGGTTTAATCTTTTATCTTATTGAACTCCAGAATCTTATGAAAAAATAACTGCTTTACTCTTTAACCCCAACACAAAGATGAGTAAAAAAAAATATATACATATATATATATATCCATAGTACCAGTCAAATGTTTGGACACACCTACTCATTTAAGGGTTTTTCTTAATTTTTTACTATTTTCTACATTGTAGAATCATAGTTAAGACATCAAAACTATGAAATAACACATATGGAATCATGTGGTAACCAAAAAAGTGTTAAACTAATTTTACGTTTTAGATTCTTCGGAGTAGCAACCCTTTGATTTGACAACAGCTTTGAACACTCTTGGCATTTTCTCAACCAGCTTCACCTGGAATGATTTTCCAACAGTCTTGAAGGAGTTCCCACATATGCTGAGCACTTGTTGGCTGCTTTTCCTTAACTCTGGGGTCCTACACATCCCAAACCATCTCAATTGGGTTGAGGTCGAGTGATTGTGGAGACCAGGTCATGTAATGCAGCAATCCATCACTCTCCTTCTTGGTCAAATAGCCCTTACACAGCCTGAAGGTGAGTTGGGTCCTTGTCCTGTTGAAAAACAAATGATAGTCCAACTAAGCGAAAACCATATGGGATAGCGTATTGCTGCAGAATTCTGTGGTAGCCATGCTGGTTAAGTGTCCCTTGAATTTTAAATAAATCACTGACAGTGTCACCAGCAAAGCACACCCAAACCATGACACCTCCTCATCTGTGCTTCACGTTGGGAACCACACATGCAGAGATCATCAGTTCACCTACTCTGCATCTCACTTGCTTGGGCCAAGAAACATGAGCAATGAGCATTAGGCTGGTTGAAATCTGTCCTTTGGTTTGATGAGCCCAAATTTGAGGTTTTTGGTTCCAACCGTCAAATCTCAAATTTGGGCACATCAAACCAAAGGACAGATTTCCACCGGCCTAATGCTTATTGCTCGTGTTTCTTAGCAAGTGTCTTCTCCTTACTGGTGTCATTTAGTAGTGGTTTCTTTGTAGCAATTCGACCATGAAGGCATGATTCATGCAGTCTCCTCTGAACAGTTGATGTGTCTCTGTGAAGCATTTATTTGGGGCTGTAATCTGAGGTGCAGTTAACGGTAATGAATATAACTCTGTAACTGGTTTTTCCTTTCCTGTGGCAGTCCTCATAAGACGCCATTTACATCATGGCACTTGATGTTTTTTGCGACTGCAATCTAAAAAACCTTTTGAAATGTTCCCTATTGACTGACTCCAAAGTAATGATGGACTGTCGTTTCTCTTTGCTTGTTTGAGCTGTCCTTGCCATAATATGGACTTGATCTTTTACCAATTAGGGCTATCTTCTGGTGGCTACTTTGAAGAATCTCAAATATTGATTAACACTTTTTTGGTTACTACATGATTCCATATGTGTTATTTCATAGTTTTGATGTCTTCACTATTATTCTACAATGTTGAAAATAGTAAAAGTAAAGAAAAACCCTGGAATTAGTAGGTTTGTCCAAACATTTGACTGGTACTGTATATAAAAAAAAGAAACGTCCCTTTTTCAGGACCCTGTCTTTCAAACATAATTCACAAAAATCCAAATAACTTCACAGATCTTCATTGTGAAGGGTTTAAACACTGTTTCCCATGCTTGTTCAATTAATCATTAACAATTAATGAACATGCACCTGTGGAACGGTCGTTAAGACACTAACAGCTTACAGACGGTAGGCAATTAAGGTCACAGTTATGAAAACCTAGGACACTGAAGAGGCCTTTCTACTGACTCTGAAAAACACCAAAAGAAAGACGCCCAGGGTCCCTGCTCATAGGCATGCTGAGAGAGGCTGGACTGAGGGCTTGTAGGCCTGTTGTAAGGCAGGTCCTCACCAGACATCCTGCAAGACAGGAATGTCAGTGTTCTGCCATGGCCAGCGAAGAGCCCAGATCTCAATCCCATTGATCATGTCTGGGACCTGTTGGATCGAAGGGTAAGGGATAGGGCCATTCCCCCCAGAAATGTTTGGGAACTTGCAGTTGCATTGGTGGATTAGTGGGGTAACATCTCACAGCAAGAACTGACAAATCTGGTGCAGTCCATGAGGACGAGATGCACTGCAGTACGCAATGCAGCTGGTGGCCACACCAGATACAGACTGTTACTTTTGATTTTGACCCCCCCTTTGTTCAGGGACACATTATTCAATTTCTGTTAGTCACATGTCTGTGGAACTTGTTCAGTTTATGTCTTAGTTGTTGAATCGGGTTATGTTCATACAAATATGTAAAGTTTGCTGAAAAAAACACAGTTGACAGAGAGAGGAAGTTTCTTTTTTTGCTCAGTTCATGTACAGTTGATGTCGGAAGTTTACATACACTTAGGATGGAGTCAATTAAACTCGTTTTTAAACCACTCCACACATTTCTTGTTAACAAACTATAGTTTTTGCAAGTCGGTTAGGACATCTACTTTGTGCATGACACAAGTCATTTTCCCAACAATTGTTTACAGACAGATTATTTCACTTATAATTCACTATATCACAATTCCAGTGGGACACTAAGTTGACTGTGCCTTTAAACAGCTTGGAAAATTCCAGAAAATTATGTCATGGCTTTAGAAGCTTCTGATACCTTTGGATGCATTTCAAGGCCTACCTTCAAACTCAGTGCCACTTTGCTTGATATCATGAAATCAATCAAGCCCACAGAAAAAGAATTGTAGACCTCCACAAGTCTGGTTCATCCTTGGGAGCAATTTCCAAATGCCTGAAAGTACCACGTTCAGCTCTAGTACGCAAGTATAAACACCATGGGACCATGCAGCCATCATACCGCTCAGGAAGGAGACGCGTTCTGTCTCCTAGAGATGAATGTACTTTGGTGCTAAACGTGCAAATCAACCCCAGAACAACAGCAAAGAACCTTGTGAAGATGCTGGCGGAAACAGGTACAAATGTATCTATATCCACAGTAAAATGAGTCCTCTATCGACATAACCTGAAAGGCCACTCAGCAAGGAAGAAGCCACTGCTCCAAACCCGCCATAAAAAAGCCAGACTACGGTTTGCAACTGCACATGGGGACAAAGATCGTACTTTTGGAGAAACGTCCTCTGGTTTGTTGAAACAAAAATAGAACTGTTTGGCCATAATGACTATTGTTATGTTTGGAGGAAAAAGGGGGAGGCTTGCAAGCCGGAGAACACCATCCCAACCGTGAAGCACAGGGGTGGCAGCATCATGTTGTGGGGGTGCTTTGCTGCAGGAGGGACTGGTGCACATCACAAAATAGATGGCATCATGAGGATGGAAAATTATGTGGATATATTGAAGCAACATCTCAAGACATCAGTTAGGAAGTTACAGCTTGGACATTGACCCCAAGCATACTTCCAAAGTTGTGGCAAAATGGCTTAAGGACAACGAAGTCAAGGTATTGGAGTGGCCATCACAAAGCCCTGACCTCAATCCTATAGAAAATTTGTGGGCAGAACTGAAAAAGTGAGTGTGAGCAAGTAGGCCTACAAACCTGACTCAGTTACACCAGCTCTGTCAGGAGGAATGGGCCAAAATGCACCCAACATATTGTGGGAAGCTTGTGGAAGGCTACCCAAAACGTTTGACCCAAGTTAAACAATTTAAAGGCAATTCTACCAAATACTAACTGAGTGTATGTAATCTTCTGACCCATTGGGAATGTGATTAAATAAATTTAAAGCTGAATAAATAATTCTCTCTACTATTATTCTGACATTTCACATTCTTAAAATAAAGTGGTGATCCTAACTGACCTAACACATGGAATTCTTACTAGGATTAAATGTCAGGAATTGTGAAAAACTGAGTTTAAATGTATTTGGCTAAGGTGTATGTAAACTTCCGACTTCAACTGTATATGTATATATAAATATATATGTTTTAGGCAGTGAACCACAAAAAGAATCTATATGCAGTTATTGCAATTTTAATATAGTGGGACTTTTTAACACAATTCAATGCTGAAACATCTGGGCTCCAGTGAGGACCTTGCTGGGGAGAGGCTGCAGCGCATTGGCGGCAGAGAAATCCAGACATTAGTCAGAGTTTATTCATATTCCCATCAGGTACATTGACTGAGAATGAGTGTGAGAGTAAGGGCACGGGGTCACTGGTGACTAATTTTCCGAGCACTCACAGATTGTGTAAGTAATGGAGCACTTATTGCATTCACTCCCCCATCACAGCAAACAAGCCCTAAAAAATCTATACAAATTCCCACACGTGAAATAGTCCTGGGAGGGGAGAGGAGATGACTGGGCCCTGGGCCTATTCTTTAAGGTATAGCAAGTAAAACAGGCCTAATGTGCAATTTAAAATCAATATCTTAAAAAATGCTTTTCCTACCTGCAATGGCATCATCTAAATATCAATAGGGTACCTCTGTGCTTCAGAGAAAACTGGGGAGGCGATAGAAGACAGATTCTGAGGTGCTATGACCGGGGATTTGGCACTGTCTATCTCGAGGAATCGGGCCCCTCGCTGCTTTCTCTTTCAATTTTAATACAGCACCACACTAGACGCATGTGGTTTAATGAAGTAGCACAGTGTCTGTCAAGCCAGGTGTAGTCTCCAATCCTTTCATATTCTAAGTAAATCCCAAAGAAAGGTGTTGGGGATACTAAGAGAGAGAAAGGGAACGAGGGTTGGAGGGAGGGAGGTAGGGAGGGAAAGGGAGCATGTTTTTTATCACTGCCTGAGGATTTCTTTCCTCCACTTTCTTCCACAACTACTCCAAAGCTCCAAAGATTCTGTGTTTCATATCGAAATATATTGCATTCTTGGAAAGATGACCCCTATTCCTTCTACAGGTGTGCTATTTAAATGTTTAAATACATACTCTGTATAGCATATATTGGCTACGTGCTTGGATACTTGATGAAAATGAGTGGTAGCAAGAGTGGTACCTAAAAATAATGAAACAATTTATATAATTTACTTATTTTATTCTACTAATTTGAGGTTAGAGTAAATGTAATAAAGTTGCTAATCCAGTGACCCTGAATATTTCCTTAAATATTTCCTTAAACATAAACGGCTGCATGTACCAGGTGCTGTTTACCACAGTGAATCGGGCCTACATTAATTTGTTCTGATTACAATTCCATCACATTTCCTATCTATATCTCCTCCATTCTACCTGTCAACTTTATGACTTTTCAAACCCTGCTCTTCCTATAAGAAAAGAACAGAGGAGATTATCTATCAAAGAAAGATCACTCTAAAGACAGAGGACCTTTTCCGTCTAAATGATGATGCCGTCTGAGAATAAAAAATTTAAGTGATGTTTTTCTTCTTGGTTATAATATATATATATATTTTCAAAGCCTGACGTTGAGTCAGGCAGCATTGGAAAATGGTTGCTATTCCAAAAAGGTAATTAATGTCTCTATCTTTGCCATGTCTTGTGTTTGCTCATCTCTCTCCATCTGGATTCCATTACAAATGGGATTCCGACCGATAAGACGGTCGGCAGCAGCAGCGAGAGAGGAGGAGGGAGAGGCTAGGAGAGAGAGTCCACCTTAGAACACACAGTCGCACCATAGGGAGATCAAGAACAAGTTCTATTTGACAGTTTTGTCATGTATTTGTGTGTTCTGGCACATTATTGTTTAAACTAGCATCTCTTTTTCTCTATTGCACAATCAATCTCATCCCAATTACTGGATTGAGGTCAGCAAAAATGTGTGTTAGCAACACAAATCATGAGAATATGAGACACAGTATTTACTTTCCTTTATATGAGTATTTTTGGTTCTTAAAACAAACCAGCTAACACAGCTAAGGCTGGATAATATGTTTCTCATGAGGGTGTATTGATATGAGTTTGCCGTCGCTACTAGCAGGGGCATAACGGTTGAGAGGAATTCCCTCTGCAGAGGGCTATCAGACAGCCCACTCTCATTAACGGATGACCTCGGCCACAGTCAGGGGTCACTGTAGTGTGACCTCTCAATGACCTCCACATGACCCCTCTCCCAATTGGCCTGAGGCAAGGGCTGACCATTGCATCCATATCTGTGCCTGTTATGGTGATCTCGTTGGGGAGAAAGCAGAGTGGAGGATGGGGGGGGGGGTTCTTGGACAATACCGTTTGGGACCTCTATTTACAGTTTATTTACGCTCGAATTGGCTGGTTATGGATTGCCATGTAGTCTGTATGTAGTTGTGTGTGTTCAGCAAAATGTGCACTTTTACTATGGTTTCTTATCTTGTAAATTGTCTGGCGTTGACTAGAAATTGCAATACACATTTTGAATATGTGTTAGCTGAAAAATGCTAATGCTCTGCAAATAAAATCAAAAAGTATTTGCAGATTAGCTGTCTCTCACTAAAGTAGATAGCATAAGTTGGTTGTTTGATGTCATTGCAAAGTGCATCATAGGTCATCTGTACTGGCTATTATCCAGAGGAAATAGTCTTATGAGTGTTGTTATTGAAACTGGCCAACTTCAATTACATAGAAGTAAGGTAGCAACAGCTAGAGAGTGTCTTTGTTCAGGCCTGTGGTTAGGGGGACACATTATCTGTAAACGTACAAGTATTTATCTCACAACAAATAAATGGTAAACATTATACATGTGCTCTGTCCACGTATTTGTGCAGCAAATTGTTATGGAACGTATTATCGCAATAAATTTGTTCTTGGCGTGACAATGTTTGCCCCCGGGCCACCAACATGTTTTATTTAATAAAGTGGGAATTTTGCACTGTTTTCCTTTCATTACATTTAAGTTGAAAACAGAAACAGAAAGCCACTCGCTTTAAAGCATGAACATTACCGCCCAACAAATGTCAAATGCAATATGAGCATCTGGAATGAAAGGGGCAGGCTTTTCATGAGGATGTCCATTTAATGCGACGGTATTTCGTTTTTCTAGGTTCTTTCCCCCTTTGCGTTTCTCTACACTCAGCAGATCCCCTCAATATTATAATGGTGACCACCCATTCTAACCCAGGTCCAGACCTGGGTTCGAATACTATTTGAAATCTTTCAAATACTTTGAGCATTTGTTTTAGCCTGCCTCGAGTGCCGAAGGGGTGGAGTTTCTAACTTCTGAGACTTTTCTATTGGCTCCAATACAATAGGTAAACTCAATCAAGCACAGCGAAAGTATTTCAAATGATTTCAAATTGTATTTGAACCCAGGTCTTCCTGGGTTCAACATCAGCTTTGGAGGCTGGAGATTTGGGCTGCAGAGGAACCTAAGCCAGGAGCCGCGGGGGAGTATTTCAGAGGCTGGGAGAAAAAAGTCCAACTCAAGCATGGGAGTCACGGTGACCATGGGGAAGGGGAAGCGAAGGGAGGGAGGAGGGTTATGGAGGATATTTATTTCGTTGATTCTTGCTCTCGGGCCAGTCCGCAGGCACATGTATCAAAAAGACCACCGTGCTCGGGGATCAGCCAATAGGCTGCTTTATGGCGCTGCACTCAGCTCTAGAGATTTCCGTATGCGTTTACAGATTTGAAGGAAAAGGCAACGTAGCGAAACGCTTTAATGGGGGATGACTGTATGTCGCATCTAACTGAGAAACTGAGTGTCCAAGCTTCAGTTGTGTCGAGAAGCAGTTTCTTTACATACAGTAAATGTTTCTCGGTATCAGGATTTGTTTTCCAGATCAACTTAGAATCTTGATAACAATAAGGTTACCTCAGTGGTTACGAATACAAGTTGACAATATATAACACCATTGACGAGGTCTTGTCGGATAATGAAAGCTTATTTAGGATACTAACTCACTATGATTTTTTTGGCCAGTGAGTGTATCCAGCCAAATCCATTAGCCAATGGGCAGCACATCTCACAGTGTAGCTATATAGCGTAGAGACAGTCAGGGTCAAATGGCGCACTCTGGCGAAGGGTCGACACGGGCCACCCGTCTCTTTTCCCCATCGACCAAAGATCAACATTAGTCTCACGGTAGCCAAAGACTGAGAAATTGAGCGGTTTTCATCTGGGAGTCAGATTTCGTCCTCTTTTTTGTCCTCTTTCTTCTTTCGCTCAAAAGCCCTGCTCCCAAAGCAGATGTGCCTGGGAGGCACGGGGCGTCAGGTTGAGGGTGAAAGTCAGGGTGCGAGTGGGTGTTAGGGTTAAGTTTAGGGTTAGGGGTCGCCTTAAGTCAGGGTTGCGTTCAGGTTGAGGTCAGAGTAAGGCCAGGGTGTCCACTCCCCTTGGGGCACTGTTTAAGTGGTCAGTGTTTACCTCTGTATTCAGTTAACCAGCTAACTGACAATTAGTGGTCACTAGATCAGGTGAAGAAGCTCAGTCCTACAATTAATGTTCAAATATTTCAGAAGATAACTCACCAATGTGCCAACATCCACTAAGTACACACACAGTACTTTTTATCAAGCCTCTTCAACATTTGGCAGGTTGTTGGATTAAAGGTCATCATATAGAACATAGTACCTACTGACGATTTGATAGGACATTAAATAAGATTGATCAAATCAAATTTCAAATCAAATGTATTTATAAAGCCCTTCTTACATCAGCTGATGTCACAGAGTGCTGTATAGAAACCCAGTCTAAAACCCCAAACAGCAAGCAATGCAGGTGTAAAAGCACGGTGGTTAGGAAAAACTCCCTAGAAAGGCCAGAACCTAGGAAGAAACCTAGAGAGGAACCAGGCTGTGAGGGGTGGCCAGTCCTCATCTGGCTGTGCCGGGTACAGATGATAACAGAACATGGATGACCAGCAGGGTCAAATAATAATAGATGAGTGCTTTTTTTTGCTGAATGTATTTTAAGTGAGAGTTGTTGTTTTTGGTGAGTATAGGGGTCGTCAACAGAGGCCGCTGGTTCCACATCAGCTTTGAATTGTCAGAGAACACAATGACTTGCCAGCTTAGGGATGAGTAACATGCCCTCTGATATGATTTATTTCAAATGTCAACAAAAATATTATTTATGTTTCTATGGTATCTCACGCCAGTTGTTGGTGATGTCACCCCTGGCTGTCACCACCGTTTCTGTGCTCGCCGGCTCTCTCGGGCTGCGGCATCCTGTGAAATCGAACACCGTCCAACGGGGGGGGATGAGCCTCGATGAGTCTCGCCATATGTGCTATACCTCCCTGTGTCGTGCCAGGGGGGCATAGACAGTGCGTCATATCAGACTGCCACCCCCCAGCCATTTCTGCCCGCTGCAAGACATCAGTGGTTCCTTCTTATTGCCGTCTCTCAAAACCAAAATTATACTCCTGAAAGAAGAGGCAAAGACAGCTTGGGCTTGTGCTGTCAAACACGCTGTCTGTCCAATGGGCCGACAGCCATGGGAATATTCATATTCTCATGACTGTGTAGTCAATGGATCTCATGGCAATGCCAGATATATGCTCCCCCTTTGGACATGCCAGATATATGCTCCCCCTTTGCACATGCCAGATATATTCTCCCCCTGTGGACATGCCAGATATATTCTCCCCCTGTGGACATGCCATATATACTCTCCACCTTAGCCACCACTACTCCTACTCCTACACCCCCCACTCCTTGCTGCTCCCCCTATGGACATTTTATCCCACCCCCCCACGGCCAATTACCCTGCCCCTACCCCAATGGACATCTACATTTATAATTGTCACAGTTGTAATTATGTATAAAAAAAGTACTTTTTCATTCACACCTGCGCTGTTGGAGCTCAGAGTTTCACATTGCACTGGAACTACAACTACCTTGTGTATGTAACTAAATAAAATCGAATCTAATGTCTGCGCCTGACGAAACCACTTAGCGTTTCGCTGTATGACTTCATGAATGGTAGATCATGACTGGTTCATCTTGAGTCTTCATTGTGCCACAGTTTTACCCTCGTAAAACTGACCATCCTACCGATCCTCGACTTCGGCGATGTCATTTATAAAATAGCCTCCAACACTCACCCCAAAAATTGGATGCAGTCTATCACAGTGCCATCTGTTTTGTCACCAAATCCCCACATACTACCCACCACTGCGACCTGTACGCTCTCGTTGGCTGGCCCTCGCTTCATACTCGTCGCCAATCCCACTGGCTCCAGGTCATCTACAAGTCTTTGCTAGGTAAAGCCCCGCCTTATCTCAGCTCACTGGTCACCTTAGCAGCACACACCCGTAGCACGCGCTCCAGCCGGTATATCTCACTGGTCACCCCCCAAAGCCAATTCCTCCTTTGGCCGCCTTTCCTTCCAGTTCTCTGCTGCCAATGACTAGAACGAACTACAAAAATCACTGAAGCTGGAGACTCATATCTCCCTCACTAGCTTTAAGCACCAGCTGTCAGTGCAGCTCACAGATCACTGCACCTGCACATAGCCCATCTGTATACAGCCCATCCTACTACCTCATCCCCATAATGTATTTATTTATTTATTTTGCTCCTTTGCACCCCAGTAACTTGCACATTTATCTTCTGCACATCTACCATCCCAGTGTTTAATTGCTATATTGTAATTACTTCGCCACCATGGCCTATTTGTTGCCCTACCTCCCTTATCTTACCTCATTTGCACTCACTGTATATAGACTTATTATTTATTTTATTTTATTGTATTTTTTTCATTTTTCTACTGTATTATTGGCTGTATGTCTGTGTATTCCATGTGTAACTCTTTGTTGTTGTATGTATCAAACTGCTGTGCTTTATCTTGGCCAGGTCGCAGTTGTAAATGAGAACTTGTTCTCAACTAGCCTACCTGTTTAAATAAAGGTAAAATAAAAAAATAAAAAAATAAAGTGTAATTTCATGGATCGTGGTGTACTTGTGAATTTTGACTGTTGGAAAGGTAATGAAATCTGCCCAAGGCATCATTCAAAGATGCTAAGAAATGTGATATTCTACCTATTCATTATGTTCTGTTCTCTATCTCTCCATTGTCTTAGAAAACCCAACCGTGGGCATTCTCATGGCTTTCCTGGGCTTAAGATCTCATAAAATGAGCTGTCGCCTACTTATTTACTGGGTGCTTACAAATAACCAAGATGCAGAACTTGAGAAAGCACCCGTTTCTAAACCCCTCTGTGGTACGGAGAATAAAGCACTTTCAAATGCATTATTAATATGTAGGTCTGGACTGTACAGCAGATCGGATTAGGCAAAGGAATTTAATATAACATCTATGCCTTTTTCTTTCTTTTTTTCTCTCTCTCCTTCTCTCACAGATAGATTTATTCAGTTTGGTCTGTTGTTAGTTATAAAGCCGTGGCATTCCTCTTGTGCGGTGACAAACTCCTCTCATATGACAGCGTGGCAGCCCAGGAGTTGAAAGTGCAGGACCAAATGCCTGCCATGTGTTGTAATTTCAAATGATATTTCCTGAAATTAATGAGTTATATAAATGGCTCTTCCAGGGTACTAATTTTATTGGCAGGACCCGTAGAAAGGTCATTATGCCTGTTTTGTGTTTAACTCATGTTTATTTCCGGGTGAGCGTGAGATAAAGGAAACAGTATTGATTAAATGACAGCTTAACAAGAAGCTGTTTAATAAATATGCCCTGTGTATTAGATGGTTGGCTCGAAAGAAAGTGTCAAAAGAAGGGGGTGAAAAGGGGCGCTTGAAAATGACCACGCGAGCTGACATTACGTTGAGGCGAAAAGAGCGGAGAGGCCGCAATGACGGCGAGAGCCGTCGAGGCTTCGCTTGATGCGGCCATGATGGAAGCTACTCCTCCCTGCTCCTGACAAATTTATGTTAACAAGCAAATTAGCCTCGGCAGAGAGAGGGGCCTGCGACAGATCAATAGACGACAATAAAAAGTTGGTGCTGACCACATACTGTCTAGCAAATGTAAACTGCCAGACGGCTCCCTGTCCCCTAGGCCAACAATAACCTACAACTGAGCGAGACACAAAAGGTATCGACAAGGAGCGCAGCCTCAATTTCCCCAGGCGGCGGAGGCCTGTCACATCAAACCGGCTATTAGTCCGAAATTCTGACTGCCATGGATCCATGCGTTCTCTAGGGGGACCTTGTCAACTTGAAAGTTGTTCCACTGGCATAAAATACATCTGTTTCCACTGTAGTGTGTGTTGAATACAAGAGGGCCAGGGGTTGGGTTGTGATAAAGGAGGACAAACACTAAAACGAGTAATTGAGAAAGGATGACAAGTGATGCTTGTTTAAGTATGTGTGGCCATGGAAAGTGGTATTTCCTGTGTTTTGAAGGTAGTATGTTCGCATTGATATGTAGTTTTACCTTCTGACATATAAAGTACGATTACACAATCATCATTGATTACACCATCAAAATGTTTTTCCAAAAGCTAATTCGGACACCACAATTTTCCCCAAAAAACAAATTGTTAATAAAGGTACATGACATGAATTACTGTTTTCTCTAGGTGTGACCATAACATATAGATATTGAAATTGAAGCACAATTTCCATATTTAACCAAGCACAGTGCGTAATCATCACAAATAATATAATGTTTCCACCAGCCCTCAGTCCCTACTCTACACCTCCCTACTATATGTCCACACGTCTGTCCCTGTGGGGCAAAGTGGGGGATCCGACATGGCTGTCAGTGCTGCAGTGTGTAGCCTTGTAAATTTCAATCAGCGTCTCACAGCAGGGTGCCAGGTTCCAGACCAGTTCTACTTCATTTCCCTCCACACTGAAACAGGTGGTCCCTCGCTGGCCATCACTCACCGCTACCTAAGTGATCTGTCCCCCTCCATTATAGCTCTATTAATTGCCCCCTGTGTTCCTCAGTCGCCTCCCGGTTAATGTTTAATGTGGCTAACTGGCTGTACACAACCTGGATCAATGGGCAGTTAACAAAGACACAAACACAATTATGCATACAAGGGCAAACAGGCATATTTTGGCCTTCTATTGGACAGTTGAAAGGAAATGTCCCATCACTCTTGTTGTGGAGTGGCAAACACAATGGAGGTGGGATAAATGCATATACTTTTGTTAATTAAATTGGACAGGAAAGTAGTTTTGAAAAAAAAGTATTAGCTAATTAACATAATCACTATTATTAGGTGTGGAGGGTAGTGGAGAGGGTAGACAGGCATTCTGATGGATAGACTAACACTATTTAAAGTATAGAGTCTAGTCAGCTGCTTAGCAATTCAACTGTCTATCCAATCAAGAGACAAATATTCTGTTTGTTTTTTTTTATATTTATGAGAAGAAAAAAAATGTATACATTGTAGAAAGAGTTAGAATAAAATGTCAGGTTGCAATGGACACATTTTCGGTTTGCCTTCATACTCCCACAACGTTTGATACCATAAGGTCTAACATAACCTCCATGAGGTCTAATAATGTCAGCATTTTAGATGTAGTACAAACAAGTAAATACAAAGTGTCGACAAGGGGCCATGTATTTTAAAACCATAGGTCTCATAGTCTTAGAAATGCGTATGTGTTGAGGAGAGTTGTTTTAAAGAAAGATTCTCTCGCATTTGCCTCTCAATCAGGGGCGGTATCGTCTAGGGACAAATCTGGAATACAGATGAGATCGGGCGATGGCGGCACAAAAAAAGAGAAACATTTTCGAGGCAAGGGTTTGGCACATTTAATTAATTCATGCTCTCCTTCTCTCCTCCCTCTCTGCACCCCTCCCCGACTTTCTCTCCCTCTGCAAGGATGAAAAAGATGAAACAAAGAGCCTCTCACAAGTGAACATTAGGGAGGTGCTCTGCAGGTGATCAATCACCAATCAGTCTTTGAAAAAGCTTGCTCTGCTTTGGTATGATGTTCCTTGTTACTTACAGACTACATGTGGTAGGTAGGCAGAGTAGCACATACTGTAGCATTGATGGACCTTCATTGTTTGGCTTATTCTATTGAGTTTATTTTGTTAACCAAGCCATCTTATGTTGACTCCATCAAGATATTAAATAATGATTTCACAAAGAATTGCACTCATATAAAATATTTGTTTGTTTTTCAGGAAAGTGCACAGAAATTGCTCTGGTTTTTCCATTTTTACAGTTATATGGATGGTGAAAGAGATATATGTATATGTATATAGTTTGGTTGTGCTCAAGAAGACAATATGCAGGTTTCCATTGAGCCAGGTTTATTCGACAAAAGCATTGTCTCCCCAAAAAAACTTTGTGAAGTCTAATGAAAACGGCAGATATAGGAGAAATCTTCTAAAGATCGAATAAATGTGCATCCGTTCGACAGGGGTCAATTTATCTTTTGTCAAGGGTTTCTTTATTGAGACAAATGATGGAAACTGTGTTTTTCTAATAAATTCTGATTGACAAATAATTTTTAAGGTATGCGGGTCCACTCCACATTTTAATTCTAAATACCTACTGCTTACAAATCCATTTATTCAACTATAACAAATTATGTTTATTTGCAAGAATGCCTGAATTGTTTTACATTGCAATTTGAAGTTTCACCATCAAATTGTTTCAGATCTCGACTGGGCCTACATGACTACCGTGGCGATAAGTAGACATTAGACTATGGCAAATATTAGTAAATTATTGCATTCTATCCATGCTGGCTTTTGTGGGCTACCTGATACAGGAAACAGATAGGTGGGCAAGGCATACAGGCTGTCGACAATTTATTAATGCACAATTTGCCTAAATGGATAATGGAAACACTTCAACCACTTTATTTTTATTAGACATTCTAGGTTTTTGTGAAAATATTTTTTTTTTAGGTGTGACATCATTACGTCCAGCTGTTTGTCAACATAAGACAGTTCAATGGAAACACACTTTGGCAGGCAATTGTTGCATCTACTGTACTCCCTATGCAAACTTCATAAGTGTTGACAAATGGAAACCTAGCTAGTGCAACAAAAATAAAACACACAACAACAATTATACTGTAAAGGTGAGTGGTTTTATTCATCACCAAAACAATATACTTTTATCATCACAAGCACGTCTACCCAAATAAATGCACACACACTCGCACACACGCGCGCACACGCGCATACACACACACACACACACACACACACACACACACACACACACACACACACACACACACACACACACACACACACACACACACACAAAACACCCTCATGAATCCTGAACCCTCAGTGGACCCAGCGAGGCTTTCGATGATACCTGAGGTTGATATTACCTCCCATGTAAGAATCGCAGAATATCCCAGCTTAGCATAGTGTTTATCTTTATCACCCTTAACTTCCTTAAACGCCACAATAAACACACTGGACTTCAACCTTTCCCAAATGAACTTGCAGCAAAGATTTGAGATATTTGTATGAAATGTGAATGTGTTGTGTTTTCATTTTTGTTTTAATTGATGTAATTGAATAGTGTTAATTATGTTTCTGATGAATACATCTTGAAAGGAATCAGATCATGAAAAGCTAGTCACGCTCAAGGAAAACTAATAGTAATATAAATTTTGTGAGTATTTCAAACATCGTGCACAAAAACATCCTGAAAACTGGAACCACAGAATGCTAACAACAACTAACACAATTGAGAAATTATGTCTCACACGAAGTAACTACTGCCAAATAAAAATATTCACTACAAAAGAAAGAAAAAATTGAAATATTCAGCTAGGAGCACAACAGATACCCTAGAACTTATTAGATGCGTTCGTGGAATACCCTATTAGGAATGAAGAAGGGAGGTAGAAGGAAAAAAGGGCTTTACTTTAAATTGAGTAGTGCCAACGCACATTTATTGGCTCTAATGTGGTACAGGCGACCCCCGTCACAATATTGGAGCTCCCTGGGCCAGCACTGTCACAGTGAGAGAACATAATAACCTTTTTAAGGGGGCCGACCCGCAGAATAAAGACTTCACAGTCGGTGCGAGCCGAGAAAACGGAGGGCCTTGCGCCTCAGATGAACATAATCTTTTGTTATTACATTGTTAATACGTTTTCGTTCCGCGCTATGATCTCAAACCTCCAACAAACCACCCGCTACCCTACACCTCCCCCTCCCATGAAAAAGTGGATTTCTATTTCAGTGTCCTTGTAACCTTGTGAACAGAGAGAGAGAACAACTGCCACAACTACCACAGTGTGAAAAGATGACATTAAACCAAACAAACAATGCATGTATTCACTTATCTAAGTATTTACCAATAATATCTACATCTTAATCTCGCAAATTGTTAACTGATTCTAATGCAAGGTCTCTAAAACATTTTTAACATGCATGTAGCTGCCAACCTGAACCTCTGCTTCTACCCAAAGTAGAAATATTTTTCAAACAAAAATACACAACACGTTTGCATTTCCTGCTGTGCAGGAAAATTCTCAGCAAAAAAAGTGATCAAATTAAGATCCTACATCTGTACCACACATTTAGGATGTTGTAGTGGTGCAGCACTGTGGTGGCCATTGGGCCTATTGACCAGCCCATTGATTAACAGATTGGAAATATTAACTAGGGGATCATCCATCCTAGATCACCCATGTCATTTAATTTCCTCCTGTTTTCAGTGACAGGGCAGAAAAGCCTTGGTCGGAGCAGAAAAGCACCACCTCTCATTAGCATTGTAATTAAGAGGCCATCAGATAATGATCAATCAGAGAAATCATTCAGTGCAACGACATGCACAGGCATTCAGATGTGCACAGGCACACATACAGGGATGCAGACACGTACACGTACACGCACAAGCACTCATAGACCCACACAAACACACAAGGGTGCACGCACACACATTATTTCATTTGTTTTACACACTATTGGAGTGTGTCAGCGCAACTTCTTTGTATAATGTTTTACGTGTCTAGTTTGAAGCTATGTTTAAGAATTATCCAAATTATTTCCCCCAGAAATCGTGAAAATTCAATATATCACCCACATTGAGACACATCTAAACCAGAAAAATTCCCACAACTCAGACCTGATACGAGAAATCTGTCTAATAGATGTAGCATGCAGACCGACTGATAAATGGAGAGTGATGGGTATTGAATGTCATACGACGGGCCACCACTTCTTTTTCTATCACGGAGGCGTGATAAATAAACCTGTCTGGCGATATGTCAATGCAGTGTTTTATGAGGCCAGTGTTTCATACTGCATTATACCGGCATTCACATTACCTCAATAAAACCGGGGGGGACACCAACGACCCACTCATTACGACCCAATCCCGGCCACCGTCTTATGCAGAATCCACACCGCTTTGATTTAGGAACTATCAACGGCTGAATATAATTGGAGGAGGGCGAGAAAGAGGGCCGGGAGAAGCCGGGAGAGGAGAGCGTCATTGATTGAATTTTATATTGTTGTTGTCTGAGATCTTAACATGTCAGAATTTACAACCCGGGGAATAATAATGTCACATAAAACTGACAGAAGGGGGACATCTTTCTCTCAGGGGTTACCCATCTCGGTCCTTTTCCATTGCAAATGTATTCTGTTTTATGGAGAATGTGAAAAGTTAGCGTTTGACACGGGAGGAAGTGGATCAATAGCATGTCATGTGTCGTGTGTATGTAGAGCGTGTGGCACTTTATCACACAATGACATATCTACTTATACAGTATGACTTCTAACATGATCTATCCATATTCTCTGGAGTACTATTTTAAATGAATAGGGTGGTATAAATGTTCAATTAGAGTTTATTTCTTGATAATAAATTATTTTATAACTTTTCTTCCTGCATGTACTGTATATGTTTTTGAAGTTCCAAATTCATACCGTAATAGACTTTATAGCTAAAATCTCCTGTGTTGTTCATTGGTATCAACATGTTTATGGGGAAATCAAATCAAGACATAGCAAGAAATGAACACACTGACCATCAGATCAACCATGCACAACCTCACACGAGCAAACCTTATACTCCTTTCACAGACCCAGGGACCGGAAAAAGGCTGCCATTTCTGATACAGCAAAATAAACCCCATCCTTTTGAACACTTTTCTACCTCTGCTGGTCTGTGACACAGAGCTATGGTCGTCTGGTTTTGGCCTGAATGGGACCAGGTAGCGGATGAGTGGGTACATCAAGAGGTGTCAGGTGTCAATCTTCCTTCAGACCTCCCCCACACACTCCCCTTATCCGGGCCCCATGTTAGCGCAGCGTAATTACTCGCCCCAACCCCCCAAAAATGACAGGACGTTGACCCTGCCAAATTATTGAATTTTTATTGCTTGCCTTAGGCCATGTTGGGGCTATTCAATTTTTGCCTGAGGAGGACAACCCATTAAAGGAGATGAGTCAAGAAACCGTCTCCTCTGATTGCCCAAAAGAAGCCATTACTGCAAGCAAGGACAGTTCTGGTTAGAGTGGACATCAGACAGATGCCCCTGCCAATACACACACAAATGCACACAGAGACTCAGATGCACACACACGCATGCACGCACACACACGCAGGCACACACGCACGCACACACACACACACACACTCACACCACAACCATCCCCCGTCCTCTAGTCGCTATAAGAGAGCAGCAGACACAATTTACATGACTTGAAGGGAAGTGACAGGGAGCAATCAGCCTGGGGAATAGGGTTAGAGCCTACCGCGTGGATATATATTACAGTCCACCAACCAGCCCCAATCAGATTGCTTATACCGGCCACGACCTACGACCCTGACATATATCAACCAATTGCCCTTTAGTATAATTATGTGGGATATTCTTTTGGCGTTTGATTTGAGGGAGATGGCCAAGGAGCCCACTCCTAATTTATTTTGGGGGGCCATTGGAAATAAACACTTTCAGTGCTGCCCGTCTGGTGCCTAAGTGAAATACCCTTAGAGCTGGAGGTCAAAGTTATCTATTTGCATCTGTCTGCCAGTCCGTCAGACTGTCAGTCTGTCCGTCTATCTCCTACGGTTGGTGTGGGTGATCACCATTGCAAATGGTATGATCCTGTGATGATGTTTTATTGAAAGCATCCCTAGACTTGGCCCCATTGGATGCCTGTCTGTAAAATTTCATCTTTACTTGTACTGATATCTTGTTGAATCACAAAGCACCGTTACAATGTGAAGAAATAAGAGGGAGAAAAATGCTATTGTTTTATTATAGTGTCAAATGTACTGGCACCTGTTTGAGACAATCTTCTTTTAGCCAAACTCAACAGAATTAGATCATCAGCTTTGATTAGCAGGTTGAATTCATCTATACTGACAGTATATTGAGTTGTATCCATCAATACTTGGAGAGCTCTCTCTGGAGGACTGCAGAGGTTCAAAGTTACTCAAGATCGATGGGATATCTCTGAATGACCTTGAGGATGTCCTGAAATGTACACCGTGCTAGAGCAGGAAATGTGTTCTCTGCTAATTTCACCTCATATTTTAGGCACTTGGCATGTTGTGCTGTGTCCATATTAGGACAGTCACAGTAGTGGGTAGACCATGACAAATGGCAAGTAGAACAAAAGCTCATGCTTTGGAGACTGGGGCTTGATTAAAGTTGTTGGAGAAGGACGAAAGGTGCAATGCCTCTGGTATTTTAATGGACTAGGACTCACATTGGGCAGCAATTTCTTAAATTGCCACCCGATGTGGGGCTTGTTTGATTAAAGCAAGACGAATAGGCATTGCACATCAAAAATGATCATTACATCATTTACATGAAAGCGGAACCATCACCTCCCTTCCATCTGAACACCCCCTTGCCTTGCTCGTTAACCAGTTGCAACAATGAACTCAGAGTGATCTTAACCCTGGCCTTATAGCCACAAACCTAACCCTGTAGCGTTTGCCTTGTCACCTCACCTCTCCACTGTCACACAGTCACATTAGTCTGTGACCTTAATCATACACTCCTATCAGAAACCCAGTGAACCTAACCTCCCAGGAGAGTTCCGCTCCTTCACAAACTCTGGCTGAGCCCGGCTATACCCTGTTTAGTGCTGTGATGGTGGGAGGCCCTGCTCAGCCACCCATCTCATTGTGTCTCACACACCCTAACCAACCCCCAGCTAGACCTGCATGTCTGCACTGGCTCGCTTCACAGCAGGGTGGTAGTTGGCCATAGAGGCCGTATCCTCCACCACACCTCCACCCTCCTTGCTACATGTTACTCACCACAGGGGTTAACACGATCACGTCACTGTCACACAAATACATTCCTCTCCGGATGTATTTGGACAGTGAAGCTACAATTTAAAATGTGGCTCTACATTGCAGCATTTTGGATTTGAGATGAAATGTTTAATGAGGCCACAGTACAAAATGTCACCTTTTATTTGAGGGTATTTTTTTTTTATACATATCTGTTTTACTGTTCAGAAATGAAAGCACTCTATGTAGCCTACCTAGTTATTTGAAGAAGTTATAAGTATTGCTTTCACACGCAGGTAGCCTAGTGGTTAGAGCGTTGGGCCAGTAACCGAAAGGTTGCTGGATTGAATCCCAGAGCTGACAAGGTAAAAATCTGTCGTTCTGCCCCTCAGCAAGGCAGTTAACCCACTGTTTCGCGGGCGCTGAAGACATGGATGTCGATTAAGGCAGCCCCCCGCACCTCTCTGATTCAGAGGGGTTGGGTTAAATGTGGAAGACACATTTCAGTTGAAGGCATTCAGTTGTACAACTGACTAGGTATCCCCCTTTCACAATGCAAATGCTAAGCACATTTATGCAAAACAGTAAACACAACTCTCTACAAAAGATGCAAAATAAATCATGTCAAACTATATTAAAACATTTGATCACAGCTGATACAAATTACTCCCATGAATGTGAAACTCTTCTGTATGTCTGCACAAATTCTTTGCACAATTGTTCAATTAGCAATCAGTCCTTATTAATTCATAAAAGAGGTCACCTCTGATTTGCTGTTTGCAAGAATGGACCAGGTAAGAGGCCGAGGGCAAGGACAAAGCAGAGGTAGAGGGGCCCATAGAGGAAGATAGTTCAGCTCTCAGTTAAAATGGTAAAAGGTTAAATAAAGCCTTTTTGTTTTGGCATATTCATGCTCTTGGTTGACAGTATTTCTTTGGTAAAATCATTTTAGGAAAAAAGAATGCAGCCCATGCTGTGATAATATGATTTCTTGCATTTTATGGTGCATACTATAGTATCAACAAATGGCACAGACATATAAAAGAGGGTCAACCATGTTAAGGTATATGGATAGTTGCAGTTAGTATTTATTGGGCCGTTGTGTAACGATAGATTGAAATAACTTTAAATTAAATAAGTTGTATGTTTTGATTGAGGTAGTTGACTTTGTGTCATGTATTAAAAGCTTTTGAGTCTTCATGCATTCTGCAAATGAAATGTGTCATTTTGGCCAAGGTCTTTCAGTTTGGGGCTGCTTGTTAATTGTTTTGAAAAAGTGAATTTGTTTGGACAAATATGCTCAAGCATTCGAGACAAACTGAAGTATGAAATATGCAGAAGAGTTATGTTGCCTGCTGAAGTAAGCACACTAATAAGGTCTTATCGTGTAAGCAGAACCGCATCGACTCCGTCAAGTGATCAAATGTTCCACTCGCTTGCCTGTCATTTAACCGACATCTCATCAGATCACACAATCACATTCTGCCCCGAGGACACTCCAGTGCATCTGCGTACCTATGGGATCATAATCATGTGTGAGGCTATGTGGACGTTGACTGCGTTCCATAAACATGTTGTGAGTATGCTCCCCCAGCTTTCATGGTTCATTATGTTTGCTTGTGGACAGCATCACTTTACATTTATTGAAATGAGCAGTTCCCCTGGGGTCTGTGTGTAGACCTGAGGCCTGCAGCCCTGCAGCCATGCTAGCATCTATCGACTCCCCAGGATTAGGGCTGGCTGAGGCTGCAGGTCCCCTAGGCTCTTGGAGGTGACCCACACGGGCCACGCCATGCCAAAGTTCAGGAGGGGTGAGAGCTCCCAGGAGTAGATTAGGAGCCTGTCTGTCCCAGCGGAGACATGACAGTGTGAAATGATATGTGGCACACACACAACTGTGTACATATAGAAATACACACACACACACACACACACACACACACACACACACACACACACACACACACACACACACACACACACACACACACACACACACACACACACACACACACACACACACACACACACACACACACACACACACACACACACACACACACACACACACACACACACACACATTGGGCCAGTCACATCAAACAGGCCACAGTTCAGCAGAGCAAGTACACAAATGTAAATTAGTGAGATGGGTCATGTGTGACAGTTTGGTAAAGAGAAGTGAAAGATACAATAAAATACAATAAAATTTGACTTTTGTGAAGTCTTTACCATTTACTGGTGTGATTTGGGCAGACATTTAGAAGTTTCTTTCTAATTTAATAGCCCATACGTATTATACGGTGTGAAGAATGTTATAGGTTTATAAAGGTATTGGGCTGTCCCAAAATAGAAACGTACTTTTCTGCATACATTCTGCAATTGAATGAGTCGATTGAAATGCACGTCTTTGAAGTATACCCTAAATAAGACATTTATTAAAACATCTACATTTGCGTAATTCAGTCCTGATCCCATGTTAAGGCTACTAATTGTGTTGAGAAAAACTAGGCGCTAGTTCAAACAAGGCCATCCATTACACAGTGGTAGACAGGGATAAAGTTGTCAGTTTGTAGATGGTATGAAGTTGTAATTAGGGTTTATTTTCATTTTTTTATTAAAGCCTGCTGCCTTTGATGTTACAATTATCTAGGGCATGACAGCTTTTTAGCAGTTTCCCACAAAATATAATACAGATAGGCTACATAAAGCAAAATAAGAACATGACAATTACTACCTGCCATTGATTACCATCAGATCACCATCCCATCAATGATAACAACGGACTCCTTCAGTCCTGAAGTGGCTATCTATCTCCCCTCAGTGGTATCATCATCACCACCACTATCACACGGCTGCTCTCTTCCAGCTTGGAGAGGTAAAATAATTGCATTCTTTCCCACAAATAATGCCTTTACCCTTGAGTTTAATTAACAAGTAGACTGTGGGGCCAGAGTCCATATTAATCCAGTCCACACTGCTATATTGAATAGGGGAAAAACCTGTCTGTTATTGTCTAATGGCCGATATTATTATGACTGGGTGATGATATAGGTCATTATGTCATTTTAGCAAGGTGCTTTTCTGGGATACATATTTTGGAGTATTGGTGCAGTTTTGGTGTATTTATCAATAGAACAAGTTACTCATAATTTAACCTGCGTGATCTTAATTTTACCTGCAGAAAGTACCTGTTGTAGAAATGAACAACAAACAGTTCAGCCGTGTGTAACTCTTTTAAAAGCTTTAAAGATTGAATCCGCATTAAGGGAAACAGCGCCACTGTTCGCCCCACTGCCTTCATTATTCTTTCTGTTTTGTTGATGAAAACGGAGGAGAGGAGCATTTTGCATCGTGGCAAAACAAATGTGCATGGATTCAATCAGATCAAGTTGTAACCGGCAATAGCAGAGACCCTCATAGCGGATGTTTTGGCGGTGTTGGAGGTAGAACTGCATTGGAACCATCAAATCGGTGGTTGATCATTGTCATGAATCCATACCCGCTCCACTCCAGTTAAAAGTTCAGAACGAGAAAGTGTAGGCTATTTAGAAATAATTAGGCTCAAATTGAAAAATCATTAAACTAAATAATGAGGATTTCTATCATCTTAACGGAGGTGTAGATTACATCTCACATTCCAGTGTTCAACCTTGTTAACCAGGCTCAATGGGATTTCTGTTAATGCGACTCCATGCAGCCAATGGCAATGTCCGCTTTATAATGCCGGGAGCCACTTGTGGATTTGACAGCTCTAACGCAGTTCCACGACACTGTCAAAACAACCACTATGCCCTAAGGATTCCAGCTTTAAACATGTCTTGTTTTTATGCAATTTATGTGAAAATGTGACCAGTCTATGAGCTGAGAAATGTGCTGTACATTGTACACTTTAATAATGAAATAAAATGAAATTGTAATTGTCACATGCTTCGTAAACAACAGGTGTAGACTAACAGTGAAATGTTTACTTACGGGCTCTTCCCAACAATGCGGAGAGAAAAATAAAAATAATCGAAAAAAGGAAATACACAATGAGTCACAATAACTTGGCGATATATACAGGGTACCAGTACTGAGTCAAGTTGCAAGGGTATGAGGTAATTGAGGTAGATACTTATTTAACTTTTATTTTATAAGAGAGTCATACTGAGACCAAGGTCTCTTTTACAGATGAGCCCTGAATTATATAAAGTAAAGAAAATACACACGTACAAATATGAATATAAAATGCAAGAAAAAACAACACGCTCATCAGTAATAAGGTCCTCAATCAGCTTCCTGAATTGCTTTAGAGACATCAGAATATTACATTTAAGAACATTTTGAAGATTGTTCCACAAATAATGTACAAGAAAACTAAAAGCTGATGATTTACCTAACTCAGTAGATACCAAGGGAATTTCCAGAGTTAGCCATCTCTGAGACTAGGTGTGGTAACTCGTTGGTAACTCGTATGTCTAAAGTTTAGTAATGATGTTAGGTACAGTGAGACTTTCTGTAAAAGGGCTTTATAAATGAAAACATATCAATGTATAGACCTATGTGACATCAAAGAGGGCCAACCAACTTTCTGGTAGAGAATGCAGTGATGAGTTGAATAATCTGCTTTCTACTATATAACGAGAGGAAGGACATATTTCTATAGAAGAAGTACATTTTTATTCTTAGCTTCTAAACTAACTCATCAATATGCTTTTTAAAAGCTTTTCATCTATCCAGATGCCCAGATATTTGTATGCAGGGACACGATCAATATGGACACCATCCAAATTACATATGCTTAAATCATCAGACCTATTTTTATGTGCTCTAGAGAACAACACATACTTTGTTTTACCTGCATTCAATACTAATTTCATGTCAATAAATGTTTTCTGTAATACAATGAAGGCAGACTGTAGTGCAGATAGAGCCTGGTCAACCTTTGAGACAATAGCATGCACAACAGTATCATTAGCATACAAGTTTTTTACAGACAAGTCAATATTGTTATTGTAAATAGTAGAAAGTACAGGACACAGAATCTACCTCTGCGGGATACCTTTCGTAAATATCCGGCAAACATGATTTTACACCATACAGTAAATAGATATAAATTGAATTCTATCTGTCAAGTCATTTAAAACCAGTTCCATGCAGCCTGGTCTAGGCAGCCAGCATTTTCACTACATTAAATACATGCTTAATCATGTGGACAAGTATCCTGCCTCTATTGTATTGAGTTTTGGAGAAAATGGGGGTCATGTTAGCAGTACTGTAACGCATAAAGTTATTGTGAAACCAAGGTAAATAAAAGCAATTTTTCTTAGTTCCAAGCTATGAGCAGTTATTGCTTTTTTTTGATTGGTAGGGCAGTATAGTGCAGAGCACATCACTAGGTCCAGAAAAAAACATGAATGACAGTAGTCAATATAGTAACAAAGGCAGGCGTTTGAAAACAACTGCAACAAACAGAGGCAGATTCCCCAATCTATCCCAGGTCCGGTGACTGTGCTACATTGTTGCTCAACTCATTAACAAGGCAACATCCCAAATAAAGCCAATTTAACCTCTACAGGCACCGGGGAAGTATTCTGAAGTTTGGAGAGTCTGGCATGCCCAAAGTAAAATGCCTGCCACTCAGGCCCAGAAACTAGGATATGCACATAATTAGTACTATTGGATAGGAAACACTCTGAAGTTTCTAAAACTGTTACAATAATGTCTGTGAGTATAACAGAACTGATATGGCAGGCAAAAACCCGAGGTATTTCTGTCCGGAATTTTTTTGTGACATGCCCTCACTTTCAATGGCTGTCTATGGGATTCTCAGTAAAATAGGACCCAGATTGCAGTACCTATGGCTTCCACTAGATGTCAACAGTCTTTAGACAAGGTTTCATGCCTTTATCATGGAAGACAACCGAACAGAAGAAGAATTTGTGGATAGAGGAAGTCACTTTAGTTTTCTGTGCGCGAGACTGTGTGAGCGTTCCTCTGTATTTTCCTTTTCTATCATTTAGGATATTATCAGTGTGAAATATAATCGTCAATAAAGTATACCTAAGGATACATTATAAATGATGTTTGATTTGTTTGGGTAAAGTTGATAAGTATAATTTGAACGCTTTCTCTTCTCTGTACAATGGGCGAGTGGACGGTGGATTTTCTGAACATAACGCGCCAACCAAACGGAGATTTATGGATATAAACAATGACTTTTTCTAACAAAAGAAACATGAATTGTCTTGCTTGGACACTTCGGTTGCCCTCAGCAGAAGATCATCAAAAGGTAAGCAATTTATTTTAGCTCTTTTTTGTGTTTTGTGAGACCCACGCTGGTTATGAATTTATGCTAATGCAGAAAATATGTGAGGTGCTATCCTCAAACAATCAAATGTTGTGCTTTTGCCAAAAAGCCTTTTTGAAATCTGACAACGCTGTGATATTGCCAAGAGTCTAAGGTTTTGAAGACTATGCAACACTTGTACATTGATGAATGTTTTATAATTCAACTTTTGGATTTTGAATTTGGCGCCTTACATTTCCCCGGGTAGTGTCGGGAATGGGGCGCTAGCGCCCCAATGATCCGTAGGAGGTTTTAAGGGATCGAGGCACTACGGTCTGTGGATTTAGGGGACTTACTTTATTACTGTGGGTGTTGTTTTATGGGCAAAGTGCACGCCACACACTGCACGTCTCAAGCCCCTGCGCGATGCCACCACTCGTACTATAACTCTTGCTAAGGTCCTTAGAGCCGCTTTGTATGAGGAGTTGCCATTTTGCTGTCACTGTCCCCCCACTCTCCCCAGTCTCTTAAGCTTCATGTTTGTTGTCCCGTTCCCCTCTATGTCTCCCAGAGGAGCATCCTCATTTTAATATAAATAGAACGTTTCATAGTGCAGTGGCACAAACTTCCCCATGTTGCATAGCACCTGTGGAATTATCAGCTGCATAGTACGAGTTAAGAGGAAGACGACACACTGTGAAAGCAGACAAAACAAACACTTTTTTTTTTGTTATCATCTTAGTTGACCGTTCTGATTTGCTTTGTCTGGCGGGCACAAATGTGGGGGAAAAAAGCAGAAGGCAGATGTTCCTGCATCGAGCTAAAATGTGACATAACTGCCTCAAGACTTATTGCTGTTAATTACAATAATGTACATTTTTATCTTGCAAAAGTAGTCAGAAGAAAAGATAAATATGATTTGGATACGGCTAGGTAGGTTCATAGACATAAAGGGATGAGGAATCTGGACTGATAGATTGCCCAGACAAACTAGACAGAAATGTTGCAAGTATTTGTTTCTTATGTGGTAGAAACAATGTTCTGAGATCTAAGAGAAAGTGTTTCTAAGCAGCCTTTGCTAGCCAGGGCCTTCTCTAGTCTAATCAGATGTGCACAGCTGTATCCCAAATACCAGGGAGATCATTTAAAGAGAGATGTGTGCAGCCCTCTCGGCTTGGGATTTCTTTCCCCTCCTCGCTCTCCTCTGTTGTGGTAAAGAGGCGGCAAAAGGGCCAGCGGGGCTAGGACACAGCCCGGGGCAGTAGCTGCCAATACTCCTAAGGCCCCAAGAACCACTGATTTGTGGATTGTGATGCACCTAAAGCCGGCCGCCATTGACTAATTGCAGCTTCATCTGGACCCGGGGATCCATCTTGGCTAACAAGAAAGCACTAGAGGTCTTCATTTAGCTATCACACCGGCTCCCCCAAGGGAAGCTCCCCAGTGCAGCTGCTGCTGTCCTAGCCCCTCTTCCCAATCAACACATCAAACGCCACCCCAATTCATCCCCCCACCCCTCCTTTTCTCTTTCTCTCTTCCTCACTATCGCTCTAAAAGAGAGGCAAGGAAAGTTCCAGGATGGAGGAACCAAAGACCAAAGCGAGACACAGCGGTGAATACTGAGCGGCAGCTTTAGCCCAACCCTGCGAGCACTCTGGATTTAGCTGAATATTTATTCCTTGATATCCAGACAAAAGAGATTGCACATGCCCTCCCGCGCACACCAGAGTCACTCTGGTAAATCAGAGAGAAACTAGCCAGAATATAATGAGACTCCATCAAGATGATTGTCTAGGTTTGGCCATAATCATGCATACATTCTCATTGTAGCAGGCTAATAGCACAGGGCCCACAACCACTGTTAGCTACTGTAAAAAACTGTTGTAGGCCTAAGTACTATGTGACAACATTGTTCTTACACTGTGTCTGCTACAAGCATTTCGCTACACTGGCAAAAACATCTGCTATATATGTGTATGCGACCAATATTTTATTTTATTTGAACTTTCTAGGTTTGATAAACCTATGAAAAATCTACATACTGTATGTTTAAGGGCACATTGTGGGCACATTGTGTCATCAAGGGCACATTGTGTCATCTTCCTCTCAACTTATGGACAAATTCAAATGAATATACCATCATAATTACACAAAATATGACACTTGTAGTGTAATTACTAGGTTTAGTGTGGAAGTAAATATCTGCTTTTTAGGGACACTACAAGTGTCATATTTTGTGCAATTATGACGTTATATTTATAAAAAAAAAATATGCCTTTATCATACAGTGTGGCTGGTGTTACAAGCTGATCCCGGTGACTGACCAATAGGAACACGACTGGCATTAAGTATGCACACAATAATACAATGATTGTGAATAGACAGATTAATATAATAGTTTGATTTAAATGTTTACATGCTTTGCAAGAAGAACAATTTCCCTAAAAATCTTGTTTACTTGACACAACTGAAATAGGCTACCTGATGGGATGTTGATGGTCCACCACCCAAAGGACATTCAGTCAATTTGATACAACTGTGGGAAGCATTGGAGTCAACATGGGCCAGCATCTCTGTGGAATGCTTTCGACACCTTGTGAAGTCCATGCCCCTGACGAATTGAGGCTGTTCTGAGGGCAAAAGGGGGTGCAACTCAATATTAGGAATGTGTTCCTAATGTTTTGTACACTCAGTGTATTTCTAAGATGCCTTCTTTCAGTTTTTCTGAAAACACTTGGGACGATTGCGATGCTGGTGTTGGCACATGCACAGATCAAATACACTGCTGCAGTTGACTTAGCCTATGTTGGCTGATGTAGCCTCGCAAGCCAATCGCAGAATGTGACTACAGAACTGAAGCAAATCGTACAATCTCAGCAAGTTAATATTAATATTTTTATTTGTTATCATCGGAAGAGTGACATGAAATAATCGTAAAAAACTGAATCCCACCTACAGTCTGGGAAGGCCTTTTTCCACATTTTGTTACGTTATAGCCTTATTCTACAACGGATTGCAAAAAATAATGATTCTCATCAATACCCCATAATGAAAAGCAAAACCAGGTTTTTAGACATTTTTGCACATAAAAAAACTGAAATATCACATTTACATAAGTATTCTGCCCACACATTTTCTATGGGATTGAGGTCAAGGCTCTGTGATGGCCACTCCAATACCTTGACTTGTTGTCCTTAAGCCATTTTGCCACAACTTTGGAAGTATGCTTGGGGTCATTGTCCATTTGGAAGACGCATTTGCGACCAAGCTTTAACTTCCTCATGATGTCATCCATTTTGTGAAGTGCACCAATCCCTCGTGCAGCAAAGCACCCCCACAACATGATGCTGCCACCCCCGTGCTTCATGGTTGGGATGTTGTTCTTCGGCTTGCAAGCCTCCCCCGTTTTCCTCCAAACATAATGATTTTCATTATGGCCAAACAGTTATATTTTTGTTTCATCAGACCAGAGGAAATTTCTCCAAGAAGTACGATCTCTGTCCCCATGTGCAGTTGCAAACCGTAGTCTATCTTCTTTATGGCGGTTTTGGAGCAGTGGCTTCTTCCTTGCTGAGCGGCCTTTCAGGTTATGTCGATATAGGACTCGTTTGACTGTGGATATAGATACTTTTGTACCTGTTTCCTCCAGCATCTTCACAAGGTCCTTTGCTGTTGTTCTGGGATGGATTTGCACTTTTTGCACCAAAGTACGTTCATCTCTAGGAGACAGAACGCGTCTACTTCCTGAGCGGTATGACGGCTGCGTGGTCCCATGGTGTTTATACTTACGTACTATTGTTTGTCCAGATGAACGTGGTACCTTCAAGTATACGGAAATTGCTCCCAAGGATTAACCAGACTTGTGGAGGTCTACAATCTTTTTTCTGAGGTCTTGACGGATTTCTTTTGATTTTCCCATGATGTAAAGCAAAGAGGCACTGAGTTTGAAGGTAGGCCTTGAAATACATCCACAGGTACACCTCCAATTGACTCAAATTATGTCAATTAGCCTATCAGAAGCTTCTAAAGCCAATTTTCTGGAATTTTCCAAGCTGTTTAAAGGCACAGTCAACTTAGTGTATGTAAACTTCTGACCCACTGGAATTGTGATACAGTGAATTATAAGTGAAATAATCTGTCTGTTAACAATTGTTGGAAATATTACTTGTGTCATGCACAAAGTAGATGTCCTAACCGACTTGCCAAAACTATAGTTTGTTAGAAATTTGTGGAGTAGTTGAAAAATGAGTTTTAATGACTCCAACCTAAGTGTATGTAAACTTCTGACTTCAACTGTACGTAAATAAGGTATTTTTGGTTTTAATAAATTTGCTAACCTTTTTAAAAACCTGTGTTACTTTTTTCATAATGGGGTATTATGTTTATATTGATTAGGGACAACGTTTATTTAATCCATTTTAGACGTAGCAAAATGTGGAAAATGTCAAGGGGTCTGAATATTTTCCGAATGCGTTGTAACTATTTTCTAAGTTTGACTTCAGTGGACCTCTGGACTCTGTGGTCTAGCTAATCAGGAAGGTGGTTGACAGAATGATCCCTCTGCTTGTTTAAATTAAGAGCAGAATAAAAATCTAATAACACACTCCCTGTCCCTGTGTAGACAGAGACTTATGTGTTTATTAAAAGCACTGATTAGCATACACGTTGATTGGTTTTATAATTACTGGAAATTACCATAGTGAGAGACAGACAAATTGTATTCTTCGTGGACAGAGGAGTATTGACAATAGTAATCCAAGTTATATTATCAAATTTATCTAGACTGTCCATCCATCCAGCCATCCAGTCAGTACACTTTAGAACACAAGAGCTATCTAGAACCTAAAAGGCTGTCCCATAGCATAATGCTTTGAAGAACCCTTGTTGGTTCCAAGTATAACCCTTTTGGTTCCAAGAAGAACCCAAAATGATTCTACCTGGAACAAAATAATGGTTATTCTACGGAGACAGCCAAGGAACTCTTTGGGAACCCTTTTTTTCTAAGTGCGTACATACAGTGCATACATCATACACATACAGTACATACTCACAGATGTTCAGCTTCAAAGGTGGCTGCAGGGACAAATCCTCAATTAAATTATTTATTTTTTATTAAAGAGATGTTCTAACTAGTTGTAGTTAACGAGCTTGGCAGTTAACATTGTAAAAAAAAGTTATAGTATTGAATACCACTATATGGGTAATGTCATGTGTGATGTATAGCATATATATATTGGTTAATAATAATTGCTTTAAGCACGGTGTTACACACGAGTCATGACCTTACGACGCATAAGGCTGTCATGTCATCTAATGGCTCTGTCATTTGCCTTCCAATTGCCTTCAAATTGCCTGTAATGTATTGGCAAAGTCTACTTGCTCAGCTCAGCGAGTAGACAAATAATTTCACATATCAATGGTCATAAGACATGGGGAACGATGAGCAGTAATACATGTACATCTGGCAATTTAAATGCCATGTTAATAACACGTCTCCAAATTAGGTAATGAACCAAACCAGTAACTATGTATCAGGTCACCTCCATGTCAATCAATAGGCCAATCAAAAAGTCAACAAACATATGAGAAAATTGATTCCATCCCAGTTATTATCATATGAAACAGCTCAGTAAATACGCTAATACTCTTCAATATCTGGCAACTTGATACTTGAGCGACAAGCCTCACCACATTAGTCAACACCATCATGTTTAAATATGATACAATTGGGCCCTTATCTGTTTCCATTATGCATCAACCTTCAAGATTAATTATGTAATGTATTAAATCTCTTTTATATAATATATTATTCAACACTATAATGGAATTACTACAGTTTCACAGATAGGAAGACAGAAGGTGATAATGGTGCCGGAAGGGATTGCTGCCTTTTTCCTGGCTCCTAACCAAATGTTTTATTTTGTTTGTTTTGTCGCATTGTTTGTAACTCATTGTGTACATAATGTTGCTGATACCGTCTCTTATGACCGAAAAGAGCTTCTGGACATCAGAACAGTGATTGCTCACCCCGAACTGGACAAAGATTTTTTCTCTAATGAGTCTGACGCGAAGGATATACTGCTTTGTCGAGACAAGGCCCAGATCCCTGTCATCCACGTAAAGAAAAGACAGAGAAAAAGGGGGAGGAGGGCGGTGTGCCTTGTTAGAATTTGCAGACGAGTAGGTAAACCACCACTACCCTCCGTATTATCGGCCAACGTGCAATCATTGGAAAACAAACTGGACGATCTACGATTAAGACTATCCTACCAATGGGATATTAAAAACTGTTATATCTTATGTTTCACCGAGACGTGGCTAAACAACAACAAGGATAATATAAAGCTGGCTGGCTTCTCCGTGCATCGGCAGGACAGAGCAGCTACGTCTGGTAAGACGAGGGACAGGGGTGTAACTGCTGGTGCGCTATCTAATATTAAAGAAGTCTCGAGGTATTGCTTGCCTGAGGTAGAATACCTCATGATAAACTGTAAACCACACTATCTACCAAGTGAGTTCTCAGCCGTCTGTTTACCACCACAAACCGATGCTGGCACTAAGACAGCACTAAACGAGCTGTTATGGAGAAGCGGCACTCCTAGTGGCTGGGGACTTTACCCAAGTCAGTTCCTTTTTCTTTCTTCTAATAACATAAAAAAGTCAATTCTGTTATATTTAGATTTGTTTGGAGGAATAAAACGGATTATATTCGGAAATCTCGATTAGTGAAAGACTATGATCGTGGAGGTTTTCATGCTATTGATTTTGAGTCGTTAGTGGGTACTTTTAGAATTAAATGGTTTAAATGATGTCTGTCTAATCCTACCTCTATGTGGTATCATATACCTAACAGTCTTTTTAATAAACTTGATGGACTTGAATTGCTAATGATATGTGATTTGACCCTCCAGTGAAATTGTCTGTTTGTTATTATTTTTGTGGAAAATGAAATTCAAGCACAATTTTTCCCCTCACAAAACATTGATTTGGAATAATAGAGTTATTAAAATTAATAGGAAATCCATTTTCAAAGGCCTTTGGTTTGACAAGGGTATTCATTTTGTACGTGATCTGGAAGACAACACTCGGGAGTTTTTGCCATTTGATGAGTTCATTGGTAAATTTCAGGTTTGCAAAGCAATTTCACTTAATTTACAAGAGGATGTTCCCTCTTTTCCAAGTTGACAAATTAATTACTTTAATCTTTTTGGGAAAAAATGCAACAATAAGTGGATACGATTGGCAGTTAATGAAGTAATTTTTGGTGATTATAATTCAATATATTGCTATGGATGTGACCAACCCATACTATGGTCAAAAGCGAATACCTTTTACCTTAATTGTCCAGTTATCCAAAAAGTTTAACTAATTAACTAATTTTGACTAACTTCTATCTACCCTGTTAATGATGTCTTGCAAAAAAGATTACATTTTGACAAAATGCCTTGTGTTTTCTGTTCCTCTGATTCAGAATCTATAGAGCATTTATTGTTTTCATTCTTGTAAACTATGGATTGAAATTCATGAATGGTTGTGTATAAAATCTCCAGAATTACCTATCTTTACCTTTGATGATGTTAAATGGCATTATGCTTATCCTTGTAATTCCGATCATAACAATTTTATTAACATTATTATTCTCTTGGTCAAATATTACATTCACAAATGTAAATGGGGTGGAAAAAAATCATTTTTTCATTGAACTGTTACAATTTTATAAATCCCTCAAAATTGTGAAACTTAAAAAGTTGGAAAAATTATTAGAAGTCATGTCTCTGAATGTCTGTTGATGTCTCATTGCCTTGTAACATATTAATGATGTCCTGAATTATTCTTTTTTTGGGGGGGGGGGTTCGCCTGTAGTTCTATTATTTAATTGCTTTCATTGTATACACAGGAATGTCCCTCAATTGATGCGTAATATTGTTATTATTGTTGCAATACATTTATTTTTCAAAAAATATAAAAAAATACAAAATAAAATGTGCAACCAGAGGAAAAAAAACTCGAGACCACCTTTACTCAATACACAGAGACGGATACGAAGCTCTCCCTCGCCCACCATTTGGCAAATCTGACCATCGTTCTATCCTCCTGATACCTGCTTACAAGCAAAAACTAAAGCAGGAAGTACCAGTGACTCACTCAATACAGAAGTGGTCAGATGAAGCAGATGCTACGCTACAGGAGTGTTTTGCTAGCACATATCCCAACCAGAAGCCATGGATTACAGGCAACATCCGCACCGAGCTAAAGGCTAGAGCTTCCTCTTTCAAGGAGCGGGACACTAATCCGGACGCTTATATGAAATCCCGCTATGCCCTCAGATGAACCATCTAACAGGCAAAGCGTCAATACAGGACTAAGATTGAATCCTACTACACCGGCTCTGACGCTCATCGGATGTGGCAGGGCTTGAAAAGTATTATGGACTACAAAGGGAAGCCCAGCTGCGAGCTGCCCAGTGACGCGAGCCTACCAGACAAGCTAAATGCCTTTTATGCTCGCTTCGAGGCAAGCAACACTGAAGCATACATGAGAGCACCAGCTGTTCCGGACGAAAGTGTGATCACGCTCTTTGAGCAAGACCTTAAAACAGGTCAACATTCACATAGCCGCGGGGCCAGACAAATTACCGGGACGTGTCCTCAAAGCATGTGCGGACCAACTGTCAAGTGTCTTCACTGACATTGTGAACCTCTCCCTGACCAAGTCTGTAATACCATCATGTTTCAAACAGACCACCAAGCTAGCGAAGGTAACCTGCCTAAATGATTTCCGCCCGTAGCACTCACATCGGTAGCCATGAAGTGCTTTGAAAGTCTGGTCATGGCTCACATCAACACCATCATGCCAGAAACCCTAGATCCACTCCAATTTGCATACCGCCCCAACAGATCCACAGATCCGCAATCTCAATTGCACTCCACACTGCCCTTTCCCACCTGGACAAAAGGAACAACTACGTGAGAATGCGGTTCATTAACTACAGCTCAGTGTTCAACACCATAGTACCCAGAAAGCTCATCACTAAGCTAAGGACCCTGGGACTAAACACCTCCCTCTACAACTGGATCTTGGACTTCCTGACGGGCCGCCCCCAGTTGGTAAGGTTAGGCAACAAAAACATCTGCCACGCTGATCCTCAACACTGGAGCCCCTCAGGGGTACGTGTTTAGTCCCCTCCTGTACTCCCTGTTCACCCACGACTGCTTGGCCAAGCATGACTCCAACACCATCATTAAGTTTTCTGATGACTCAACAGTGGTAGGCCTGATCACCGACATCGATGAGACAGAATATAGGGAGGAGGTCAGAGACCTGGCAGTGTGGTGCCAGGACAACAACCTCTCCCTCAAATTGAGAAAGAAGCTGATCATGGACTATAGGAAAAGGAGGGCCGAACAGGTCCCCTTAACATCGACGGGGCTGAAGTGGAGCGGGTCGAGAGTTTCAAATTCCTTGGTATCCACATCACCAACAAACTATCATGGTCCAAACACACCAAGACAGTTGTGAAGAGGCCATGACAACACCTTTTCCCCCTCAGGAGACTGAAAAGATTTGGCATGGGTCCCCAGATCCTCAAAAGGTTCTACAGCTGCACCATCGAGAGCATCCTGACCGGTTTCATTACCGCCTGGTATGGCAACTGTTCGGCATCTGACCGTAAGGCGTTACAGAGGGTAGTGCATCACTCGGGCCAAACTTCCTGACATCCAGGTCCTATTTACTAGGTGGTGTCAGGAAGGCCCAAGAAACAGCTACTCGCTGTTTATTATCTATGCATAGTCATTTTACAAATTGCCTCGACTAACCTGTACCCCCACACACTGACTCGGTACCGGTACCCCCTTATGATACTTTTTGATTTGATTAGACTTTTTTACTGTAGTTTATTTAGTAAGTATTTTCTTAACTCTATTTCTTGAACTGCATTATTGGTTAAGGGCTTATAAGCATTTCACGGTAAGGTCTACACCTGTTGTATTCGGCGCATGTGACAAATAAAATTGGATTTGATTTGAGAAATGACTTCAACAAAATGATCAAGTGTCGTAGCAATAATAAGTGACATTGCAAAAATATGAAAGGATCACCTTTTGCCTCTGAATTAGCCCACATGGCACGCAATCTAAATCAGCAGACACTTGTGATAATACTTGTAGCACTGGTTGAAGCTCTATCCTCCAGGTTTTCATTTATTGTTTGTGTGTGTGTGTGTGTGTGTGTGTGTGTGTGTGTGTGTGTGTGTGTGTGTGTGTGTGTGTGTGTGTGTGTGTGTGTGTGTGTGTGTGTGTGTGTGTGTGTGTGTGC